>CP137666.1:59103412-59469495 GCA_037976565.1 Mesocentrotus franciscanus | reverse complement strand
TGTCTATGTATACGTAATAGGTTGTGATGGTCCAATGAAAACCCTCACCAAGTCCTAATAAATCGTAGGACCTATGATACAAAGGGACGTAGGACTCTAATCGAATTCTTAACTTCAACCCTAAAACAAACACTCCTAACCGAAACCTAAAACCCTATTGCAACTCTAATCTTAACCCGACATCCCTAATCAAATAAGGGCGGGATAATGTTCTGGGCAGTGACCACTAAGTTACATATCCCTTAAATTTGATAATAATAATAACAATTTTGTTTACACAAGGAAGTTTCATCAGCATCAATGCTGTTCTACTTGAGGGTCGTGCAATAAATTATTAACTTATTATCCCCCAGCAATTGCCAGGTACTCATTTATACCTGGGTGGAGAGTGGCAAATGTGGATTAATGTCTTGCAAAGGACCATAATGCTTGGATAGGATTCGAACCCTAAACCCTAGGTTTGCGAGTCAAGTAAACAACCCTCTATACCACGACACCTCCACACTATTTTCTTAGTAGACTAGACACTCACCATAAGCAAACAGCGCGGCCTGGAGCATAAAATGAGACACGGTGGCGTCTAAGACCTTGACAAATAGGAGGTACATATTGATAGCTTCCACCAACATCCACGACATCGACGACAGCAGAAAGAAATGGATGAGAAAACCGACAACCACGCAACCCGCGGTCGGGTAACGGCGGTCGATACCGATGACGAACACGAGATAGAGCCCGAGGAGCGCGAAGCAAAGGTTGATCAGGATCCGCTGAGGTTGCTTCGAGCGTAGTTTTCTGTTTATATTGAAAAGGGTGATCAAATTTGATTATCAATATTCGTTTACAGCATGGTCCCTAAAATGAACATATAACACGTGGATTTTGTCTTTCGGGGGTCCATACTTAAGGACCGGATTGAAATGTCGAAAAGAAAACCATGTAAAGCTTTGGGGATTGGGAACAATCCCACAAGATTTTAACATATATTTCAGGGAGCTGCTCCATAATTTTGTTCAGTTCCGAAAAGTTTCACAAGCGAAAGATAATAGTTATCAAGCATTAAATCAATCACAATTTATGAACTCATATCGAATCAATTGAATGAGTAACTTATTCCACAGAAATATCATCATTTCCTGAGCAAAAGTAGGCCCCCCCCCCTCCCCACTCCGGGAACGGAGGGACCACATTCATGTTCCCAAAATCTCTGATAAAGGGGTACTTTTCACGCAACAAAGTCCGGCTCGTAGTACCAAAAAAAAATCAGCCCGTATACCGGACTTAGGAGGGGGTTGCTTTCAAAGGGAGGGAACGGGAGTAGGCCTATCTTTTTTCATAGCTATATCCATTCCTATCCATTTACATGACGACAGATCTGTTTAATACTCTTTGAAACTTTATATTTGATATAAATAATGCTCTGATTAAAAGAAGATTGTTTAAATACCGCTTCGAACCCATTCTTCACCTTTCTATAGCTCTCCAATTAATCAAAGATTACACAAGCATGCAAACTATTGACGTTTGATGAGACAGAGGGGATATTAGGAAAGATCACTTACTTCATGCTCAGATAGGTAACAAGTGTGATCACGAGGCATATGATGGAGATGATACAGCCGATCATACCCAACACATCTAAAACGTAGAGGCCCACATCTCCAGATACATCCTACAAAGAACGACGGAAGCATTGCAAGAGAGGGAGAGAGGGGGTGGGTGGGGGAAGGGAGGGAGGGAAAGAAACGGAGAGAGAGAGAGAGAGAGTTAATCACCTTAAAGTATGAATACATGTATACGGGAGTACCAAATGAATGATCCATTTAATATTGAATATTTTACAGCGCTCACATCTACCACGTATACCCAATCCACTCCAATATAACACACGCTCGAACTAGGCGTGGCTTGCCGATTCCGGTGCATTCTAGGAATTCCTTCCCATACTGGTACACATTTAACACCTGGGTGAAGGGTGGCAACTGGCAAATAAAGATTTATGTCTAAATTGCCAAAGGACAATAGTGCCACACGACGGCTCGAACCCACGACCTTTGCATCTCCAATCAAAAATGTAATGCTTAAACCACTCGGCTACGTCGCCCTTTGTTCCGACCTGTCTTAAGGTAGAATATCACACTCTGTTGTAGATAATGTTCAAATCTCTACCGCTGTAATGACCCTGAAATCTACACCTTGCAAATCCATACATGGCAGAGAGATGAACAACAGTAAAATGGATAGTAACCGCGATATTTCATGGTATCATATACGATAGGTTTTCTAATACCGAGAAATATTCCACAGTGACACTTGTAGGAAGATAGCTAACTATTTTTTCAAAATATTTTCCATGTGGTTTAAGTTTTTTTTAATAAATGAAATTAAATGACATGAAATGAAATAATAGTGTACCAGTAAAACGGCAAAGCTTGTCAGGTGATCACAAAGACATCGTATCCTATTGATGTCCGGGTTGTCTTCTCGTCGACATCCTTCTGACGACCATCGGCCACCTTGATCAATCTTATTCCAGAACACACACGCCCTGTAATCCACCGCCTCACTGTCTCGAGTCACCTGTTTGGAGCAGGACGAAGCAGACACACAATACAGAGGCGGATCAAGATTATTTTATTTTAAAAGGGGGTAAAATGTTGAAAAAATAAACAGTAATTTTAGGGGGCACTTTTTGTTATTGGGTTTCTATGCATGGTTCCCTAAACCCACCATCATGCAACATTCCGTCATTGATTAGTTTGCATGTGTTTCAGGATGACGATGGGCGCATCTATCAACAAGTAAGATCTGGCTTATGATCAGCCCGTGTTCAGCTAACCCGCGGGGGTACTCGCCTAATACGGTATACGGGGATCTGCCGCTCAAATGGGTTTTTTTTGCAAAAAAAATCCCTAACATGGGGTATGATTTTGTGCTGCAAAATCCATAAAATTGCCCCCACTTTTCAGATCTTGGCCAACATGGTTACTCTTTTCTTCAGGATAATATCTCACCCATAATCTCGTTAAAGTGAAAATTCCAGATGCAAAATCCCGCAAAAATAATTGAAATCATTTCGCTTTTTCATGTTAAGTCCTCGCCGATGGTCGCACAGATTTATCAATTCATTAATTGAGCTCCGCTTCTGACTAATTTATAAACGGGTAATCCCAACCCCCTTCTCGAGCGTACGCAAAACAAAACTCTGTGTAAGCAATAAACGAAGGATCACAACTTAGCCTATGCCACTACAACTTCCGGGTACAACTTTCTGAAAGCAGCATGCAAACGAATACGGCAAAAACCTTAAACATGGGTTGCGTTTTGAATGGAAGTCCCTAATAATGAGTATTATTTCTGCCCCTCCCCGGGTCGCGAATTTTTTTCCTGAACCATAGCGAGCCCAGATTGAGCTCGCGAAGGAAACCTGCGCATGCGCACTCGCGAAGAAAACCAGCGCATGCGCACATGGAATCCGGTAGGGTTGTTAATAGGGTTATAGTAATTATACAAATCAACCTTTCATCAGCTCATCGTTAGCTCAATCGGTAAGGACAGTGTAATACTAATAGAACTTGGGGTTGACTTGAGGGTTCGAATCTCAATATTTATTCAGTTTTTTTTGCCTTTATAAATAGTGAGGCAATTAAAGCAATAAATAACCAAAGTCTAATTGTTTGTGACCTCTTTGCAAGCTTTCGTAGCTTGTTATGTATGAAAATGAGTTCATATAATGAAGCCCCAAAGGTTCAGGAAAAAAATTTCGCCCCCGGGTCAGCCAAGAGTCAAATTTTGACTTTGTTTGAAATTTGACAACGGAACAGCCGCGCTGTTTTCTACACAATTAAGCAAATGAGCGGCATATTGGACGTACCACGTGCGTGGTTGTCTCTGTCTGTAGGGGCCTATAATGCTCACTGCTTATACTATACTGAAGCATGAATTCTACTAAAATGAACAATAGTTGGAATAATCGAGGCATGTCATATATGGCCTCTTGGGAACAGGGTCGTAAACCCGTTACACACGAGGCGTCAGCGAAGAACGCAGCAAAATTAAACAAGCCAAACAAGATGACCCTTCACTGAAACCAAGGTACAGCTTTCTGAATAGAGAGATAAAGAGGAAGACTAGGGGCTGTAAAGATGCGTGGCTCCAAGACCTTTGCAGAAGAGTAGAAAATGCACACCAAGCTGCTAAATCAAAGGAGGTCTACGCAACAATTAAGAAAATCACGAAATCAGCATCAAAGAGAATGCAATCAGTTAAGAGTAAGACAGGGAGAACTCTAGCAGAACAATCAGATTAAGAAGAGATGGAAAGAAAACTACGACGAGCTATAATTATAATGAACACAACCCCCAAAACGACACAGTAGCAAACAGTCTACCCAACAGCTTTTAATTCAGATGACCAAGAGCCAAACATACTGAAAGAGGAAATTAAAAGTGCAATAAAGAAACTTAGTGAGGGTAAGGCATGAACTTGGCATCAGGATTTGATTCAGTCACTTCTGAAGAAATCAAAGCAGCTGGAGAAACAGGAACAGACATGTTTCACTATCTCTGCAACCAAATATGGGAATCTGAGAAATTCACGGAGGAATGGGGAAGAGCAATATTTACCCCAATCTATAAGAAAAAAAGATAAACTAGACTGTGGGAACTACAGAGGTATCAGTCTAGATCTGCTGTCCCATGCAGGAAAAGTACTGACCATAATCCTACAAAGGAGAATTCTCAAAAGAACGGAAGAAATCCTCTCTGAATCACAGGCAGGATTCAGACCAGGCCAAATATTCACGCTAAGACAAATAGCTGAAAAATACCTGGAAAAGAACAGAAGCCTGTACTGTTGCTATATCGACTTACAGAAGGCTTTTGATTCGGTATGGCAGAAGGGCCTGTGGAAGGCGATGGGATCTTTTGGCTATCCTAGCAAGCTGGTACGACTGCTACAAGCACTGTAACAGGAGGAGGAGGAGCGAACCATTTGGAAAACAACAACTTCATCATCAAAAATATTTGTCTCAGCGTGTTCGCCTCATCATTCTTTATCGGCCTCAAAAAACAAAAGATAAGCAACATTTGGCACCGATTTTCTTTCGTGAATTTGGCACCTTCTTGGAGGATATTGCATCTATACCTGGTTTACTTCTCATCGCCGGAGACTTCAACTTTCATGTAGACGACTCGACTGATAGAGAAGCTACTATTTTTACAGAACTCATAACCTCCGCTGGACTTACATAATATGTAACTGGACCTACCCACAAAGATGGACACACTCTTGATCTCATCCTAACTCGAAATACTGATAACTTTGTCTCAAATTTAAATACTACCAGTTATTTGCCGTCTGATCATTCTGCTGTGATATGTAATCTGAATATTGCGCGACCAAAACCAGCAAAAATTAAAATCTCTTTCCGTAAATTTCGCGATATTGATATTAATGTCTTTCGCACTGATATATTAAATTCACCTCTGTATAAATCTCCCGCATCTGAATTGGACAACTTGGTTTGTCAATATGACTCTGTTCTAAATGACCTTAAAAACAAGCACGCACCTTTAATTACTCGCACAATAAGGTGTCGTCCTAACGCACCTTGGTTCAATGAAAAATTACATGAAATGAAACGGAACTTACGACGCCTTGAGCGACGTTGGAATGCTTCTAAATTAGAAGTTGACAGACAAATTTTCAAAAACCAATGTTATGAATATAATCGCATGATCAAACAATCTAAACAAAACCATCATTCAAAACAATTTGAAGGCTGTAATTCAAAGCAGCTATTTCAAAAAGTCAACAAATTGTGCACACCAAAAGTATCCAAGGTGATAGCTTCTGACGATTCTGATCTTTCACTTGCTGAACGTTTTTCTGACTTTTTTGCCGACAAAATTCGGAGTATCAAAAATGTTATTAAGGATTCATCAAAAACGGATGTTTCCATATCCATGCTTGATTCATGCAATTCTTCATTTCCTGAATTTTCACCAGTATCAGAGGATACTGTCAGAGTTATAATAATGAAATCTCCATCAACTTCATGTATAGTCTCGATCCAATGCCGACATGGTTGCTTAAGAAATGTTTAGATGAGCTTTTACCAGTCATTACCCAAATTATAAACATGTCTATTCAAAGTGGTCAATTTCCCGTTGTTTTGAAATCGGCACGAATCACTCCTCTTTTGAAGAAACCAAATTTGGATTGTAAGATTTTGAAAACTATCGGCCTGTTGCCAACCTTAATTTTCTTGCTAAAACAATTGAACGTGCTTGTGCTTCTCAAATTCAGGGCTATCTATCGTACAATCTGTGTAGTAAATGCAATCTGCATATAGATCTTGTCATAGCGCGTTGAAACTGATCTTTTACGTGTATATAATGATTTGTTGTTAGCTGTGGACCAAGGTGATGAAGCTGTTTTGATACTTTTAGACTATCCTGCGGCTTTCGATACTATCAGTCATAATATTTTTCAAAACATATTTTATGAATCGTTCTCAATCTATAGTCATTAGTGACTCTTTATCCAAACCTCATGTACCACTTGAAGGTGTTCCTCAGGGATCTGTCATCGGCCCTTTGATATATGCAGATGACACCCAAGTTTATGTTGTTTTGAAACGTGATTCCGACCATTCTGTCATTAATTACCAAACTTGAAACTTGTATAAATGATATCAAAGCTTAATTGGTCCACTGCTAATGATTTGAAGTTAAATGAAGATACAACTGAGGTTATTCATGTAACATCTCGATTCAGAAAGTCCAATTATTTACCATCCGTCGAAATTGCTAATGTTCCGATACAACCGGTCAAAAGTGCACGTAACCTTGGTGTCTTCTTTGAAAATGATCTTAGGATGGATGATTATATAAAAAATATTTGTCGCTCAGCTTCATATGCCTTGTACAAGATAGGTCGTATTAGAAATTTTCTTGATCAAAAATCTACTGAAACGCTTATACACGCATTTATTACATGCCGTCTTGATCAATGCAATAGCCTTCTTTATGGCCTTCCGGACTCGCACATTGCAAAACTCGAAAGAATCCAAAACTCTGCTGCCAGGCTTGTAACATGCACACACACGTTCTTGTGAACACATAACTCCAGTACTACGCAAATTGCATTGGTTGCCGGTGACGTACCGCATAATGTACAAAATCTTGGTTTTAACTTATAAATGCATTCATGAATTAATTGGCACCACTTTATCTGCAAGAAATAATCCACGAATACAAACCATCACGTAATCTAAGGTCATCTTCTCAATTAAACCTCATGTCTACTTCGGTGTCAACTATTTCTTATGGTCATCGCTCTTTTTCCAAAGCTTCTGCTGAACTTTGGAACAAACTACCTTTAAATGTCAAAAACTGTCAAACTGTTAACCAATTCAAAACTTGTCTATAAAAAGACACATTTATTCAAAATTGCTTTTAATGATTAACTTACTCTGTTCACATTGATGTGTATTTCATATGTATTGTAATTTGTAGGTTTATTTGCACTTTTTGTTTTGTTTAAGATGTAATTGTTTATCAGTCTATTCTGTTTGTTATATAGCGCTTAGAGACTTCGGTGGTAATTATAAGCGCTTTATAAGCAATTAACGTTGTTATTATTATTATTGTATGAACAGTCCCAGAGTGCGGTCAGAGTAAATGGGTGTCATGAAAGGAATTTTTTCCAGGCCAGAAGGGAATTCTTTTGTTTCAGCACTGGTAGGAAATGTACTACTTAAAAGTCAGTTTGAGGTAGTCAAGCGTAGGATGCATTATTGCATAAATTTGCATTTAAGACACACAGTCTATGGTTTGTTTTGTTATTGCATGCTTTTGGGTGCCTATTGAATGTAAATATAAGTGGAAATATCTTGCATACCTGGGAGGTGCATGGATGAAAAGGACCCGGGAAGGAAATAATTAAGGTAAAGGGAGGTGGTTAATTAGAAAGCATGCATGAGGCAGAATCCTTCAAGTTAGTGCTAGGGTGCAGACGTGATGCACGAGCTAGATTTTATTTAGTAAGGCAGCAGAAACATTTTCTTCTGGGAGATCTCTACGTTGAGGCAAGATGCGAGCCCAAGCTGCCATGTTAAAGGATTGGACACTCGTCAATAAGGAGCTTGTCCTGCCTGCACGTTATCCGTGGTCAAGAGGCGAGGAGTCAGCGAAAGAGAAAGAGACATTGCAGAACATTAGGGACTTTTAGATTTTACACGACGAGAACGTGGACTGCCACGTGACATCCTTTTAAGGTAATGTGACGTCCTTTTAAGGCACTGCCGGGCACGGGCCAGTGCCTTGAAAGAATGGCACACCTTGCAGTCCACTACGTCGACGTGCAAATCTAAAAGTCTCTATTAATGAGCTGCCAAGTCGACGGCGCTGTTTACCAAGTCTAGAGACTGGCCAAGCGACCCGGAGCTGTGAGGGACTCATCAGATGGAAGCTAACCTGTATTAAAGTTATGTACTTGTAAATTGTTTATGTTCTGTTGATCTTGAACGCCATGATTTGAAGGCTGCAGATTAAAACTTCATTATACCTCTATATAATTGTGTTCTGTTGTGGTTTCTGATAAGATAGCAGTTTAAATAATTTTTAAAAAATCACTCACGTGACAATGGAGAGCTGACAGGGTGGTTCAAAACAACCGTTGGAGTCAGGCAGGGGTGTGCCATCTCCCCACAACTTTTCAATATACTCCTCAAGCTAGTTATGATCATGGCAATGGATGAAGTTCAAATAGGAGCCAAAATTCAAGGAACCCGCATAAACAACCTACGTTTTGCATACGACATCGTCCTAATAGCAGAGACCCCAGAGGAACTGCAGACACTTGTGGATAAAGTCTACAAGGCAAGCTGTGACCTTGGTCTCAAGGTGAACATAGCAAAGACAGAAGTGCAAGTTATTAGCAAAAGGAAGCGCAACCTCAACATTGACATAGCCAACGACAGACTAAAACAGGTGGAAGATTTTGTGTACCTGGGGGGAAAAATAGCAGAAAACGGCTCAAGTTCAGGTGACATTAAGAATCGAATCAGGAAAGCAGGGGCAGCTTTCCAAAGACTAAATAACACAAAAAGCATTAGTAAAGCCACACGAAGATGCAACTGTATCAAACACTTATCCTCTCAATACTGCTGCATGTGGCAGTATCCAGGGGGGTGATTCACTAACTGGGAACGATATCGTTCCTAAGAGCAATTTTTGGGATTGATTTCAATCCCAGCTTAAAATCGATTCTACCTGACTGGTTCACTAAATCGCTTTTAGGCTGGGATCAATCCCAGCGTGAATAATCATGCGCGCATATGAATATTCATGTGCGCGATCAATCCAACCAATCAACAGACTCAAATTTTGGTCACTGGGCATGCATCAATCAATCGCGTAGCCGATCGACATAACGATAATTAGCTAGCTATCGTCGCTTAATTTGTCAATGACGTTCATTTCTAATTCTATGTTGATTTCGTTTTAACATTAGAAGAAAGCTGAGTGAAATTTTGCATAAGACATGACAAAAATCATTCATGACTGTTTCATGTAGCAGTGTGAGGATTCATACGATTTTCTGTGGGTATAGTTTGTCTTTCTTTATGCTTGTTTCGAGTAAAATGCCGGATTTAACGTAGGGCCTAGATCTACGTAATGACTAATGTACGTAAGTTAGACCTATCGTCCCCATGCAGCTAGCATATGTAGTAGAAAGCGGACTAACTTTAGTCTTGGCCTTTACTACTTTAGTGTTTTACATATGTTGTTGGCACTAAGTTGAGTTAGGCCTAGGCCCTACCCTATCATAGTATAAATCAAAGCGATTCGATATATCACTTTAACAGTGACTAATAATATCTTTCTTCGTCTTGTTTGCTCTAATTTAGCTTCAGTTTCACAGTTTTGTCTTTGACTTTGCCAGAACGTGTAGGCTAAGACGAGAGTAGGCCTAGCCTACTAGGTCTAGGCCAACTAGTATTTAGTAAGAGTGATCCGGATCACTCTTAACCTTAATAGCGATTTTAATGCTAAAATCAATCCCAAATGCCTTAGTGAATCAGTTCCTAAGAGCGATATTGCTCTTAGGAGTGATATTGAGCCTAAGAGCGATTTTATCTCATTTGGGATCGATTTTAGCTGTTAGTGAATCACCCCCCTGGACAGTAAGAAAAGAAGATAGCAACAGGCTTCAGGTGTTTGAAATGGCATGCCTCCGTCGAATAATGGGGGTGACATGCAAGACTAGACAGGATCCGAAACACACACATCAAAGATCGAATCCCTCAACCTCGATCAAGACGCCATGGACAAAGTCTCCACTAAAAGACTCAAATATTTTGGTCACGTCCTAAGAATGAAACCCACAAGATACCCCAAAATTGCTGTTGAAGGAAACGTCACAGGAAATCGACCCAGAGGCCGTCCACCCAAAAGATGGCTTGACTGCGTCTCGCAAAGCAAAATCCATAATAAGGCTGACAGATGCATCAAGACTGGCTGCACACAGAAAAATTTGGCATACCATCACCATACAGAAGCCATCACGAGGCCCCTTGCCTGCGTGGACGGCATAAGTCAAGTCAAGACATATTGAACATGATTTGCACAAGCAGACGATGTCCCATGACATCTCACACAGTGCGTGTTTTGTCATCTTCTCTTCAGTTATTTCTCTTACTTCACTACCCTCGGGCTAAATGTTTAATCTGTTGCCTCACTCTAAACCCCGTGCATTGTATTATTTTGATTGAAAATGCAAAGATAAAAAATAAAGGAATCCGTCGCTTGTAATTAAACAAAATAAAATGCCTTTCAGCTGCATAAACCGCGGTATATGTTCGGCGTTTCAAGAGGGAACAAATGCCGTCCATGCTTTCATTCCGGGGTTTTTTTTTTCAAAGCGTGTATCCTGTGTATTTACAAACAAAAGAATTTAGTTATCAGAATCGGTTTCATATCCCTTTTTGAATGGTGCACAATTCCATCACATTTATGTACACTAAACGCATTATAATTTGAGAAATAATAGCATTGCAATTATGTTCATTCTTTATAGGATGTCGTCTGCTTGGGCAGGATTGGTTCATAATGCGACGGCATTAAAACAGCGTTATTTTTCTGGCATATCCCAGATGCTATGGAGGTGGTTTTATTTGTATTTGTATAAATCACCCGATATGTAGTTGATCTTAAACTTGTACGATGGCCATCTGTTAGCTTACCAGTTTCTAGTGATACGTTATTTGCCATATTTGTGATTTTCTTTGAACGGGCACTTTAATAAATCAAACGAACTCACATTCAGTTCAAGGAAGGCTGTCTCCACTTCACCACCCGGTGGCAAACCTTGAATGACCGCACCCTCCACGGTCCCCGATATGACCCGGGTGCCGACCGCTAGTCGACGACCACCGCCGAGATCGTATTTTTGGTCTGGACTTAAGAAGAGCTTACTGGTCTGGAATATGAAGAAAGTCACTGGAACAATTCCATTTTCTGCATGGTAGAGAAGATGGAATAATAATAATAATAATAAACGTTACTTGCATAGCGCATATCACTAACACAGAGAAAGTCCCTATATGCGCTTAGAAAAGAAGGAAATAGAGATAGGGCAGAATAAGAAATGAACAGTTATGCCTGATACATGAACATAATTAATTACAAACAACAATAATGATACGCAATTCCTTTACAGCTTGCATGTAATAGATTGTACATTCAAGTAATACATGGCCCTGGGAAGCGGGGGTGCTGGGGGTGCTGAAGCACCCCCGGAAATTTTTCAGGGGGTGCACGTACCCCCTGCAATTTTTTTTTGTATGATATATTTAATGTACAGGTATATCATTATGCTTCGTTTACGAAATTGTCACACAGCCGACAGACACAAATGACGCTTAAAAAAAAAATTTGTTATAACTTTCTTTCACAAAATCCTATAACATGTATCCCTAGCTGGCACGCGACCCAATAATACTCGCGACACTCGATACCGGCGCGGTTCATTTACAAAATCAAATTATTATGATTTAAATTCAAGGAGCAACATCAATTGAAATCATTCTAGGTTAACATGATGCCAAATACACATACTTGCTTTTTGAGCAAAGCCTTGTGAAAGTTCATATCATGTATATATATTTTTTCTGCTTGTACCATGTTTTAAATTAATACACAGACTGTACTACGTCTTAGATTTTCTCTTGTAAGATCCAACTGAAGGGCTTGAAGGAATATCCAGTGGAAAATTGATAATATGAACTTACTTACATCTAGATGAATATTTCCAGAACTAAACTACATTTCATATCATTGCTGGTCTGTAAATGCAGTGGCGGATTCAGGGGGCACAGGGGGCACGTGCCCTCCCCCCCCCGGTAAAAAAAAGCAAAAAAAGAGAAAAGGGAGGGGAAAGAAAAAGGAGGGGAAAAAGAAAGAAAAGGGAAGAGAGAAGGAAGAAGAAAAGAGGGAGGAGGAAAAGGAGGGGGAAGGAAGAAAGGAGAAGAGAGAGGAGAGAAAAGGCGGAAAAGGAAAACGGGGGGAAAGACGGAGGAGAGAAAATGGGGAAAAGGAGACTTAATGAGAAGTGGCGGATCTACGGGGGGGGGTTTAACCCCCACCTTGGGCTGCCAAGTGAAAATGTGATGTGCATAGAAAAACGCCATCATGTGTCCAGACCCACACAGTATCCGCATCGTCATTGGATCAAACCCCCCCCCCCCTTAAAATGTTACTTGATTTAAAAATACGTTATCATGCATTGCTTTTTATGGTCTCCATTGTGTTAATAGATGCCAGGAAAACATCACTTACGGGGTTCAAAATAGCCAAAAATCGCCTCGCCGCTACGCGGCTCGGACTTCGCGGCTCGTGAACGATGCTCCGCATCGTCATTGGGTCGAACCCCTTAAATTGTAACTTGATTTAAAAAATGTAATCATTCACTGCTTTTTATGGTCTCCATTGTGTTAGTAGATGCCAGGAAAACATCACTTACGGGGTTCAAAATAGCCACAAAAAAAATCGCCTCGCCGCTACGCGGCTCGGACTTCGCGGCTTTGGTCGAACCCCCTTAAACTGTTACTTGATTTTTAAAAATGTAATCATTCACTGCTTTTTATGGTCTCCATTGTGTTAGTAGATGCCAGGAAAACATCACTTACGGGGGTTCAAAATAGCCCCCCAAATCGCCTCGCCGCTACGCGGCTCGGACTTCCATTGTGTTAGTAGATGCCAGGAAAACATCACTTACGGGGGTTCAAAATAGCTATAACAAAAATTTCCGCTTCGCGGCTCGTGGACGATGCTCTGCATCGTCATTAGGTCGAAATCCCCTTAAACTGTTACTTGATTTAAAAAGACGTTATCATGCAGTTTTTTACGGTCTCCATTGTGTTAGTAAGATGCCAGGAAAACATCACTTACGGGGGTTCAAAATAGCCCCCAAAATCGCCTCGCCGCTCGTGATCCGCATCGTCGTTGGGTCAAACCCCTTGGCAAAAAGCTTGATCCTTCTCTTGGAGGGTAGGAGAAAGCAATTTTACGTCATATTACTCCAGGAAGTGCCTGAAAATGCGCCTGTGGTTCTAAAATTGCAAATGCTTCCATCGTTTTCATTTATTTCACCCCATGCGATTTTGTGCCCCCCCCCGTAAGAAATTCCTGGATCCACCACTGAAATGAATGCTCGAAGATGATTAATTGCCTGCAAGAATACAAGATGTAATAAAAGGCCAATAAATCAATTCAGTAGTAAGATATGGGAGAGATGCATTCACTTTTTACTCTCTCGCAAACTCTTAACTCTCTGAGATTCATGCCGTGAGCAATTGAGTTTGAATAATCAAAATATTGTGCTTAAATCTATGACGTAACATCTTAAACATTTTGTTCAAATTATGCAGTGTTGTTTGAATGAAAAGATAAATACCTACACGCTGAAACATCGCTGAAGTAAAATGTATCTTTCTGAACATTTGAGAATTGAGAACTTGATAAACTATATTGTTACAAACGTTGTTCAGGCTCAGCCTCGTTTAAGCTGGTACTATTTCATAAATGTTAGATAAGTTTTATTCATTGCGTTCCTGTCTTTTAGTGATTGTGAAGTGGTGATCACATTAAGCTAATAGATGTAGAAAAAAATAAATTTCTTAAATTGCCAAGGAATCCATGGATAAATGGGATAATTTCGATATATGGAAATTATGGTTAGATGATATTGGGCAGGAAGGTCAGCTTGCTACAACTTCTATAAACTATTTAATCTTCACAAAGATCAATTACTCAGACGAACATATTTTTTTAGCACCAGACGGGAAACTGCACCTTGACAATGACTTAGAAAAAGAAAGAAAGAAGGAGAAGAGGAACAAGAAAAATATATATACATACATACATATACGTATATATATATGTATATATATATACGTATATATATCTCAGCACCCCCGGTGAAAAAATCGTTCCCAGGGCCCTGAAGTAATACAAATTTTAAATGAAAATTAAATATGGTACATGATACTATAACCAAGGAAGTCACTAAACAGCTTGAACGCAAGTATCATAGTACGAAAAGATAGGCCTTCAACAGAGTCTTAAATGACTCTGTTATGACTCTGTTGTGCTTGCCTGTTTTACAATTTCAGGCAAGCTATTCCACAATTCGGCCTAAGATTTTTTGAAAGAGCGAGTGCCATAATATTTTGTTTGTGTGCTTGGAGTTACCAGGAGGGATTTATTATTTGATCTTAATTTTCTTGTAGGGGTATATTGTAGAATGGGATCTTGCAGGTAATACGGGGCTGTACCTTGTAAGCATTGATATGTCAGTAAAAAGGATCTTATAATTAATACGGGACTTAACTGGGAGCCAGTAAAATAATATTGTTTGCATTTCTTTTAAGGGATTTTCAAGAAGTGGTGTTCGCATGATTCTAACTGGTGAATTTTTATATTGGTCAAATGGTGACACGTTTTTCCCATTATCTCAGATATTAAAATTATTGATTAATTTAACGTTTTTTGGTCAGATATAAAGTTCTTTTAATCTCACCATAGTACGATGTATGTTGTTGTCGGTGCTGTTGTTGTTATTGTTATTGAGGTTCAAGCAGTAGACATGACAATATCACTATTAATTATCAAAATACAAGTTAACATTACAGGAACGTGTGTTGCTAAATGGATCCTCACTTTGAATACTGCTCGCTAACCACTTAAGCCTCACATTTTGAACTGATTGTAAATAGATTTCATTAAATGTTCATTGGATCGAATTAAAGAAAACATAATTAAAAGTCCATGCTTGTAGTTTACACTATAATTTGGATACAGTTTAATTACGCAATTGCATTTAATGTTTGGGTTTTTGACATATAGTGTTTCGCACCTAATAAATATGGAGGCAACAGTCCAAGAATATCTGGTGGCAAAACAATGGCTGCATCGACTGTTGTCTTCGGAATGTTGTCCGGGTTGAAGTACACCATCATTTTATTTTCATTCAGCTCGTTGAGCACGTTGCTTTCCTCTTCACCGTCCGGCGATGCCAGGGTAGCGAACCCTAAACCTTCCATCAGACTGGCCTTCGGGAGCTGGAGTGCCACCACAGCTATGCTCCTTCCGATGATGGTGAGGTTGTTGCCGTCGCCCTGGGTCTGGAAGAGGGTGATCTGTTGCTCCAAGAAATCGAGAATCCTCGTCGGAGCTTCGACGTCGACAGCGTTAACGAACTCCTCGTCGGGAGCACCGAGAGCGTTGTCGACGATCCGGAGGGTATTGTTGGCGACCTGGTAGAAAACAATACATTTACTAATTTTTCCTAACCCGAAATGTATGAATATAAATACCTCTTCAATGGGCACGAGCGTTCGTTGGAAACCTCACAGTATTAATCTTAAAATATTAAAGTGCTTTGGACAGCCATTGATATACTTTTTTGTATTGGGGCGGGTTTTGTTGCAAAACATAATATAAATATAAATTGGTGGACAAAGTCATAAGAATGGTTTTCGCATGGTTTTCGCCCTCAAAATAAGGCATTTGCCGGGTAGCTAACTCCAGTTTGCCACTTTGCAAGTACACCTCTGAGGGAGCTCGGCGACAGAAGTATATAGACATTAAAACCGTACATTTTTTTAATGTGTCATGACAGAATTAATTCATAATAATCATGATAATAATTTTGTAAAGATGGTGTTCCGGCGACAATTGATTGACAGTTAATAACCAAATTCCTAAATTCAACCATGGATCCAACACAAAACCTAACTTACCCTTATCCAATATAACCATTAACCTAATATAATTCTAATCGTAACCTATGCAAGCCCTAAAACCAACATATTTGATGTCGCCAAAAATTATAATGTCGGATCACGGAAAATCTGTGTTATTACCTCTGTCGATGAGTTCCCTATGTTGACGATTTTCTCCAGAGCATCGGAGATGGCTCGGAGACCTTCTGCGTTGATATCGGCGACATTCGCGGTCGCTTCAGCAACGTCGTAAGAATATTCGGTCACATTCTCTGACGTCACAACTGCCTGTAATTGGACAGAAGCATTATCACTCAGAAGCGGATTCATTATCTTGCAAGAGGGCATAATTCCGAGAAAAAGTTTTGGGAGCTATTTTTGTTGTGTACTTAAGGTATGCCACCAGTTGGGCACAGGGCAAGGGGCATGAACCGCTAATTGTGCCCCCTCATTCGCCACTGCTTACCATTCTGTTTTAACTACATAGAGTACTTCGCGTACGTGTGCCACATGATTAAGTTCAGTTTTGATCAACAATGATGAAAATAATAATTATTTGCTGGGGCGCCTTGATGATTTGAAAATGCTTTGACATAAGCAGCTCGATATTAGGACTGAAGGCATATGAGTTATATGACACTGCATCATTTTTAAGCCGAATAAACGCATTACAAGAGTTTGAAAAATTGAATATTACAGAAAAAAAAAACCTTTACAAATATGGTAAGAAAGTTCATCCATCTATTTTCACTAGAAGTTTACCATTGACCCGATGGTGTATTACTATAAAATAAAACAGAAATGATACTCTTTTTTCTCTTTATCTTTGTCGCCCATTCGCTCTCTCACTCCACCCCAACCTCTCTCTCTCTCTCTCTTCTTCTTCTTCTTCTTCTTCGGCTTCTTCTTCTTCTTCTCCTTCTCCTCTTCTTCCTCCTCATTATACTTCTTATTCTTCCTATTCTGCTTCATCTAATACTACTAATATTATTACTACTACTACTACTACTACTACTATACTACTACTACTACTACTACTACTACTACTACTACTACTATACTACTACTACTAGTAGTAGTACTGTTTCTATTACTACAACTACTACTACTACTACTACTACCACTACTACCACTACTAGTACTACTATTGCTACTACCTCTCGTCCTCCGACCCACCCTGCATGTCAGTAGTAAATCTCTGGCAATATGCAAATCATACTATGAGAGCGCCACGTCTTTAAGAGTATGACATACACAATAACTTAATTTCTTACCCTAGCAATGTTGTCCAGAACCTCATTAGTGTCTTCTCCCACAAAGCAGTCTAGGAACACGGGATCGTCCCAGACAGCTGCTGACAAGAGATCCCCACGACATGTCCGTCTAGCTCTAGGTAGGGGGGCTACAATAAATAAATATTTTTGTATATGACTTTAAGTGACTAATTAACCTTATCGAATGAGAAAAGGGAGAGAAAGAAAACACGGGATCGTCCCAGACAGCTGCTGACAAGAGATCCCCACGACATGTCCGTCTAGCTCTAGGTAGGGGGGCTACAATAAATAAATATTTTTGTATATGACTTTAAGTGACTAATTAACCTTATCGAATGAGAAAAGGGAGAGAAAGAAAGGGGAAAATAGAAAATATAGGAACACAAACAAAAAACTAAAGAGGATGATATGCACCACCTATATTAAGACGAATCCGACCCACCCCCTATCGAAACACCACATCACTGTTCGAATATTAGTCCTTTCAGAATTCTCAAGGGGCTGCAACCCCCTTCTTCGCCTTATATGCCCATGCCTTGAGGTTTTCTTTAAATTATTAAGATTGATTTTGAGAAATGTCATTAATTATCCCTAGATAATATCAGTGATGCGATCAGGGATGTAGCTATATACAGGGGTACAGTGTCACAGAAAGGGATGACAGGACTCCATTTCAGGCCCCTCATCGATGGCCTTGTTACTATGCCTAGTTAATTTTCATTGGCCATCCTACAAGTAAAGCCGATCGATGCCACACCCTTCCCCTCTCATTATGCCAGTGCCCCTCAATGGCTAACCCATGCTACATCACTGATTGACGACTTACTGTTGTTACTGTATTCACTACACCGTTCTTGGCTGTCAGCGGTCTGGTCCAGAGGTGTAGTGGGAAAGTTCAGGGTTCCAAAGGTACCCGTAACAACCGATTCTAGGCAGGATGCTAAGCATGTCATTCAGAAAAAGAGAATAGGTTTATTTACTTGGGACAAATTGATGGGATTCACTTGAGGTAAATTGATGAAACTGGTTCGTTGGAATAACCCAAAAGAACATTCAGCAGCAGTTATTTCGGGAGTAAGCTGCGTCCCAAAACTACTTCAAGGTCTCTTATTTCAACACACTTTGCAACCGAGTCGTCATTTCGAAGGCAATTAGCCCATATACGCCGGTAATACAACGATTTGTTAGCACTGCTAATTTTACCTTCACTTTTTGTACAATGTTACTCTCACACCGTGCGTCAAAGGCAAGACCGCGCCAGTCGTTGACGCAGTCCTACGTAGATAAGTCACGCCTCGTGTGACGTGTGCAACGCGCAAACACCTTACTATTTTGATGTTCCGTCCAGATTATTAATGAATATTAGTGCAATGATAAAGTTTGTAACATTCATTTACTCATTCTGATCCTCAATAAGGATATCAACTATTTTTCATCTCTTAGTTTGTTTCCTTTTTTATTTTGAGAAGTAAAATATCAAATCAGCTTAGACTTGTAAGGTTCTTATTATTCTATCTACTATAATCAAAGCAGTCTGACGACAATTTAAAGTGAGTTTTATTCAGGAGTTCAACGTTTCTCTATTATTTGGTGCGTTACGTTACGCTCTTGCATTTTAAACATCTGCTGAGAGCCATTAGGGCATTTATGTTATACATTTTGCATTGAGTTAATGCCCTTTTGTGAAACGCTTTAAACGATTTGAACTGCGTACATGCACTGCTCACGACGATGCTCCCTGGCACGATGGCTGGGCTGCTGATTTCGCCGTCTCCAAAGGGCTGGGCAAAGGTAAACTCGAGGAGGGATGAGGTTGCGTTCACGATCGTAATCACGCTGTCATTCCACATGATGCTGTCGAAGTTGATGACGTAGTCGACGATCATGCTGCCGTTGCGTGTGTTAACGATGGTAGGGAACTCGTTGCTCGTTGGGTAATCGAGCAAGGACCTGGATATCAGACCACCGTCGTCATTAAAAAATGCCCACAGTAACTGAAATGGAATGAGAAGTTGGATTTTAACATATTGTTACTATCATCATCTTCTTCTTTTCTTCTTTTTATCATTTCTTTTGTATCTATTATTGTCATCGTCGTTATTACTATTATCATATTGATATATGCCTTTGCAGAATGTCTTCCAATCATGATTTTCACTGTAATCGTAATCACTGGCGTACTGGTGGGGTTGGGGCGCTAGCCCCCCCAAATAGAATTAAACCATGACTTATTTTGTGATTTATAAATGTTCGTGATATCACATGATTTTCAATAAAATGCGCGTTTCTCCATTTCTGTTGCAAACTGACACATTCCCAAATAGCCAGGAAGAGCATATGTTTTTATAGTCACTAATGGGCCTTAGTGGCCACTAACATTAACACTAGTAAATAACCGTATATCCAGTTTAGCGAAAAGTCTGGATACCCGTATTTCCGGCCTAGAGAAGAGCTTAGAGAAGATCGCGGCAGCTCTAGGCGGTACGCGGGGATACGCAGTCGCATGCGCCCAGGGTTTGTTTTGATGTGTCGAGGAGGGTCATTTCCGGAGGGAATGTTCCACAGGCGCGGATCTGGGGGGCCTTGCCCCCCAAAAAAAGAAAAAAGAGAGAGACTTAAGGAAAAGAAGGGAAAGGGAAAGGGAAAGAGAAGAGAAGGGGAAAGAAAGAAGAGGAAGAAGAAAAGAAAATGGGGAAAAAGAAGGAGATCTGGGGCGAAAGGCCCTTGCCTCCCCCCTAGCAAACCTAAAAGAGAGAGAAGGAAGGGAAGGGAAGAGAAAGGGGGAGGGAAAGGTAAGGAAAGAAAGAGAGAAAGAAGATAGGTAGGGGAGATCAGTTGCGATTTTTCCGCCAACAAGTGTAGATCGGGGGTGGGGGCCACTGGAGTATTGATGGGGGGCCATTAGTGTCCTGCCAGTGTCACAATAAAATTCAAACGTGGTCCATTTCTTATTTGATACCGGTGATTTACAAATGTTGCTGAAATGACATAATTTTCCGAGATTTTTCCTCACTTTTTAGTAAATTATACTTTTTTATGCGTTTGTTGGAAAATTACAAATTCCTAAATTTACAGTCAGGCAAGAAATATGCTTATTTAGAGGCCTTCATGACAGGGCCCGCAGAACGACGGGGCTCCGGGGCCTCGAGCTCCGCCCCCACTTTTTTGGAAAAAGTATACTAAAGAGAAATAGAAAGAAAGAGAGAAAGAAAGAAAGAATAGTGACTTGCCAGTGTCACAAAATAATGAGGTATCAAAATATGCTCATCTGACCGTGATTAAATGCCTAAAACCCCCGAGCTTCCGGAGGCTTTGTCCCCTGGATTCCACCTAGGGCCCTAAAGCGGGCCCCTGGATGCTCATCTAACGGTAATTTAATGCCTAAAACCCCCGAGCTTCTGGAGACCCCACGCCAATTAGTGTCCTGCCAGTGTCACAAATAAGGTATCAAAAAATGCTCATCTGACCGTAATTAAACGCCTAAAACCCCTGAGCTTCCGGGGGCTCTGCCCCTGGACCTAACCAAGGGCCCTAAGGCGAGCCCATGGATACTCATCTGACCGTTATGTAATGCCTAAAACCCTTGAGCTTCCGGGGGCTCCGCCCGCTGGGCCCCACGCCAATAAGTGACCTGCCAGTGTCCCAAATAAGGTATCAAAATATGCTCATCTGACCGTAATTAAATGCCTAAAACCCCTGAGCTTCCGGGGGTCCCCCTCGACCCCACCAGGGGCCTTAAGGCGGCCCCTGTGGGCTTATCTGACTGTTATAAAATGCCTGACACCCCTGAGCTTCTGGGGGCTCCGCCCCCTGGACCCCACGCCAATTAGTGTCCTGCCAGTGTCACAAATAAGGTATCAAAACGCTCATCTGACCGTAATTAAACGCCTAAAACCCTGAGCTTCCGGGGCTCTGCCCCTGGACCCTACCAATGGCCCTAAGGCGGGCCCCTGGATACTCATTTGACCGTAATTTATTGCCTTAAACCCCTGAGCTTCTGGGGGCTCCGCCCCCTGGACCCCACGCCGATTAGTGACCTGCCAGTGTCACATATAGTGTATCAAAATATGCTCATCTGACCGAAATTAAATACCAAAAACCCCTGAGCTTCCGGGGGCTCTGCCCCCTCAACCCCAACAGGGGCCTAAGGCGAGCCCCTGAATGCTCAATGACCGTTATAAAATGCCTCAAATCTCTGAGTTTCAGGGGGCTCAGCCCCCTGAACCCCACGCCAATTAGTGACCTGCCAGTGTCATGAATAAGGTATCAAAATATGCTCATCTGACCGTAATTAAACGCCTAAAATCCCTGAGCTTCCAGGGGCTCTGCCCCCTAGGCCCAACCAATGGCCCTAAGCCAGGCCCCTGGATACTCATTTGACCGTAATTTATTGCCTTAAACCCCTGAGCTTCTGGGGGCTCCGCCCCCTGGACCCCACGCCGATTAGTGACCTGCCAGTGTCACAAATAGTGTATCAAAATATGCTCATCTGACCGAAATTAAATGCCAAAAACCCCTGAGCTTCCGGGGGCTCTGCCCCCTCCACCCCACCAGGGGCCTAAGGCGAGCCCCTGAATGCTCAATGACCGTTATAAAATGCCTCAAATCTCTGAGTTTCAGGGGGCTCAGCCCCCTGAACCCCACGCCAATTAGTGACCTGCCAGTGTCACAAATAGGGTATCAAAATATGCTCATCTGACCGAAATTAAATGCCAAAAACCCCTGAGCTTCCGGGGGCTCTGCCCCCTCGACCCCACCAGGGGCCTAAGGCGAGCCCCTGAATGCTCAATGACCGTTATAAAATTCCTCAAATCTCTGAGTTTCAGGGGGCTCAGCCCCCTGAACCCCACGCAAATTAGTGACCTGCCAGTGTCACAAATAGGGTATCAAAATATGCTCATCTGACCGAAATTAAATGCCAAAAACCCCTGAGCTTCCGGGGGCTCTGCCCCCTCCACCCCACCAGGGGCCTAAGGCGAGCCCCTGAATGCTCAATGACCGTTATAAAATGCCTCAAATCTCTGAGTTTCAGGGGGCTCAGCCCCCTGAACCCCACGCCAATAGTGACCTGCCAGTGTCACAAATAGGGTATCAAAATATGCTCATCTGACCGAAATTAAATGCCAAAAACCCCTGAGCCTCCGGGGGCTCTGCCCCCTCGACCCCACCAGGGGCCTAAGGCGAGCCCCTGAATGCTCAATGACCGTTATAAAATGCCTCAAATCTCTGAGTTTCAGGGGGCTCAGCCCCCTGAACCCCACGCCAATTAGTGACCTGCCAGTGTCACAAATAGGGTATCAAAATATGGTCATCTGACCGTAATAAATGCCTAAAACCCCTGAGCCTCCGGGGGCTCTGCCCCCTCGACCCCACCAGGGGCCTAAGGCGAGCCCCTGAATGCTCAATGACCGTTATAAAATGCCTCAAATCTCTGAGTTTCCGGTGACTCTGCCCCTTGACCCCTGCCGGGGCTTTTCCCTAGACCCCACGCTAATTTACACTACGCTCTACCTGATCGTAAATATTTTAGCCTCCCCACCCACTTTGAAAAACGTTCAGTGGGGCCTGCATATAAGAGTGGGGTGATGCGGGTTTTTGTCTTCCAGCCCCAACTTTTTGCTCATTACGCCACAGATCGTAATTAACACAACTCAAAAAGAATTTGTGAAAATGCAAGTTTCTCATTGTCAGTTGTTTTTACTCTCCAGAAAAGCGCTTGATTTTGATGTATCATAATGCCCGTCGCAGGAGATTCGTATGCGTTATTGCCTGCACTAATGAAGCCTGTGAATAGTGGTAAAGACAGTTAGTCCATACGCCAGTAATTCAGAGAGCAGTTTACTGCTCAGTGCTTTATCATGTTACATTCACTTTTGTAGACATCACTTTCAAATGGCTCATCGCATGCAGACCGCGCACCAGTTACTGAAGTTCGGGACGATTCATTTCAGTGGCGTATCTTGGCTGGTGGGGGAGGGGAGTTGTGGGGGGAGGGGGGTCCTAGCCAGTGACAAAAAAACAACACTTCTCTTGGCTCTTTATAATTTGCGTGAGAGGGTAAAGGCGACATAATCTCTTCATAATTTGTAAATGATGATGTTGATTTACGTCATTTTGTGGTGTCATTAACAACAGCACGCTGAATTCATACATCTTGGCGAGCGAGCCAAGCAAGAAAATTAAATATTTGGTGTTTGATGATGATTAGAATTAACTTACTGGGTATCTGAACATGAGAGCATACTCATAAAATATTTCAGGATGCTCAAAGTCAATATAGTCGTGGACGAACGTAACTGAAACAGCAATCGTTGCCACTCCTAAAAAAAAGAAATTGAGAAATTGAGAGAAATTAGGGCGAAACTGTGTGCGTGTGTGTTAAGCGAGAGGTAGAGAGGGAGAGTGTGTATCAGATAAACAAGCACAAAATGTAGAAGAGTTTGTTAGGCAGGGACTAGTGTAGGCCTATGCATGAATATTTTGAATACTTAACTTAATTACATGTATTCCCGCAATATTTGCAACGAAGAAAACCAATGAAATTAAGCGAACAAGTTGGGATGAAGGATCATTATAATCAAATGCCAATCTGTTCCTATCAAATCAGCTGAAATTAATCTAACCATAGGTTTATCTTTACGCTCGAAGAAAGTGCTTGAATTTTATCAGATTATTTACAGAGAGAATCAATGGCGTCGATTTTATCTTTGATCACATCATTTTGCATGAAATGTATTGCACTCACTGTAACATTACGGTGGGGACTATAATTATGTGAGGTTCTATATTCAAACATGTTAAAATTTCAAGTCCAACACTTTAATTTCTAGATTTTTCAGCCCCTGCAGTGCGACCGTATGGGATATGACATCGTGTCTTCCACCCAAAGAGTACGATCGATGCAATCAACAAGGTAAATCCCATTGACTGTAAAATTAAAAGCAAACCTACAAAGTGGTCCACGGCCGTAGGTGATGCGACATCATGATTCCCTCCTAAAAAGTCCCAATCAACAAGAGAAATCAACAAGATAAATCTCAAATTCACTGCTAGCACCCATACAAGGAGGCGGGTCCGTACAGACAGTAAGTGTCATGATTAATCTGCTCCGAAAAAAACCGTGGCAAAATTAAATGAGATGGGTGCCCTGTACTTCACATTTTCAGAAATTTTAGTTCACAATCACAATGCCATTACTTTCGAGAATAAGGTCATCTGTATGTCTGAATGTAACTTTAATTTTCTAATCATTATGCAAATCATAATGACCATCGTGAGCACATCCATCCCTCGATCCCCTTTCCCAATCCAAATTTAAACAAATAATGCGCAAAGTTTTGCCACGGCTGCTGTTGAGGTCGACCGCGCAACGTCTGAATAGAGATATACCTAGGTACCATTCTTACCCTCAACAGTCAGGAGAACAGGAGCGGTAGCGACTGTCTCATCGCGGTAAGCCCCACCACCATACCCCTCGCACTGGTAATAACCCATGTCACCAGCGGTGAAAGGTTGGAAGCGTAGAAACGGTGACGGGGATTCGTAGGGGGTCCTCAATCCACGACTGGACACGCGCAACCATTGACGACGTACAGCGCCCTCTATAGGACAGGGAATATCGTAGTTTTGGAAAAACCGCAGAAGGGGAACGGACACTTCATTGGTGACCACAGGCTCTATCGAAAGAGATGAGGAAAATTTGAGCAATTTTTAGAGATAAGTGAATTTTGGATTTTAATTAATTCAAGATGGATAAACAGTCATTTCAATAATAAATTTAAAAGCTGGGAGGAATAGGAAGCATCAATAATTACGATAATTCGCATGATCGAGATTCATGCTGTCAACTTCGGATTATTTGACTAAGATGTACTTCAATTTAAGGAAAAACGATGAACTGACAATCGTATGCATAATACTTTGAAATCAATCAAAATACAACCTGATGGCATTAGTCAAATCCATATTAAATAAATTCTCACAAAATTCAACGAAACTTACACTGAGAGTCCAAGATTACGAATAAATGACATGTGCCTAACAATTTTGGTAGAAAATGTATAATGGCTGAGTAATGAGCATAGAAAGATAAGGATCCGGGTAAGTAGGCCCGACACCATGTGCTTAACACAGGTATTTGGAAATGGGAGTTGTGGTTTTTATCGAAGATGATGCCCAGTAAGTTTTTGTACATTTGTTTTTATTTCACTGGTTCAAACAATTAATCTACTGCAGGATAAACAATCCAGAATAAATCATGGCAATTTTCTCTCAAAACAGATTCCCATACCAAAGCTCAAGATTAGCTTTAATGTTTGCGCATTATGTTTTTGCCAAATTTGGCCTATAAGGACCTGTATTTGGCGACTTGCAATTTGCGATTGCTATTTGCGACAGGCGGTCCATTGATAACAAATCAAATTAAATGTAGGTTCTAAATTATTGGAGACTTTACAGGATGTTCTCTAAAATTTGGTCATCATAGTTGCCATTTTGGGAATGTATTTTTGACTTACGGGCATCACCAATACGTAGGCATGCTTCGTAGTTGCGGAATGATAAAGAAGCATCTTCTGTACACCCCAACCCGACGAAATCTTCCTCCATGGCGGCCCACATATCCAGCTGATCGTAGCACGATGCATTGTCAGTAGGGTTCAATGGAGGCGACAGAGGACACTGGAGGTATGAGAGTGGTCCTTGCACTCCTTGGTTAAACGGTAGATTCAGAGGTGTGTTATCCAAAGTGAGCACGTTGATGTAAAGACGTGTGGACTGCGCAACGAAGACAGGCGGTGAGAATTCTACAGTGATGGAACCACCGAGGAGAGTAGCGTTGCGATAATCTCTTTCGTAGAGAATCTTGAAGAGATCACGTTTTCTACGCTGGGGATGGGTACTATTACCGGCTCGGTTGTGACCGTAATCCGGAACGTACTGACGGAAGGAACCCTGAGCTCTGGGAGCTCTGGGTTAGGCATGTACAACATCAGGGGCAAGAACTGCAAGATGCCGTCTTGAAGGACGTCGAGTGAGAAGAAAGACTGGGCAACATTTCCTACAACCGGTAATCTAAGAACGGATGGACATTCCGTCAGCTGGTTCTGCTGGAAGTCCACAAGTGCATCAGCTAAACCAGGACATCGGTAATCTAGTATTCAAGATAAAAGACAGGATGCATTTATAAACAAAGATCACAATTCTGCACCAGCTGCCACTGAATAGCGCAGTTCTATGTACTATCATACTATTACTAGATATACTATAACATAGTTTTATTTTAAAGAGAAGGTTCATTGCTTTTAAAAACTAACTTTATTGTCATTACTGCTAAGGTGAACTTTGATTGGACAAGGTTATCAAAATTTAATGCTTGGAAACATTCGAAGTAATGATTATTATCAATTACAAAACGTTTAAATACAGCCCCGGCATAGGACCTCAAGAGCTCTCCGAACGCTGCTGAGATGCGTGACGTCACTTGTTGAACATGATTTGCACAAGCAGACGATGTCCCATGACATCTCACACATTTTCAGTGCCTGTTTTGTCATCTTCTCTTCAGTTATTTATCTTATTTCACTACCGTCAGGCTAAATGTTTAATCTATTGCCTCACTCTCAACCCCGCGCATGGTATTATTTTGATGAAAAATGCAGCGATAAAAAAAAAGAATCCGTCACTAGTAAACAAAATA
Source organism: Mesocentrotus franciscanus (assembly GCA_037976565.1). Lineage (NCBI taxonomy): Eukaryota > Metazoa > Echinodermata > Echinoidea > Camarodonta > Strongylocentrotidae > Mesocentrotus > Mesocentrotus franciscanus. The sequence continues at coordinate 59,442,233 of CP137666.1, read as the reverse complement.
AGATGCCATTGTAATTTCAGCTGCGTACACCGCGTTATGTTCGGCGTTTCAAGAGGGAACAAATGCCATCCATGCTATCATTCCGGGGGGGGGGGTTCTATTTGAAAGTGTGGTTTCTTTGATTGTTCATTAACCCCCTATCCTGTGTATTTACAAACAAAAGAATTTAGTTATCAGTTTCATATCCCTTTTGAATGGTGTAAAATGCCACCACATATACACTAACTCATTATAATTTGAGAAATAATAGCATTGCAATTATGTTCATTCGTAATGGGATGTCGTCTGCTTGGGCAGGATAACATTGGTTCCTAGTGTGACGTCATTAAAACATCGTTATTTTTCTGGCGAATCTCTCGTATATCCCAGGTGCTATGGAGGTGGTTTTATTTCTAATTTTATAAATCACCCGATATGTAGTTAACCTAAAACTTGTACGATGGCCACCTGTTAGCTAACCATTTTCTAGTGATACGTCATTTGCCATATTTGTGATTTTCTTTGAACGGGCACTTTAAGGTGATCAGGCTGTATTAATAAATCTCATGTTCGATTTAATCGTATATACTATAGACAAATGGTTGAAATACAACACTGTAAACATATTTGGTAAAAATTGACTAAAAGGTCATTTTGTGTCCGGCCAATTATTATGACAATTTTATGCCCAACTTGGGTATTGGTTTGACAATCACGCGAGATCCTTTTACAAGAAACTGAGCAAAAATCGCCCATGATTGGCCTGCTATTGCCTCAAAGTTGATCTGACACCTATTTTGTTAAACAATGTTCACGTAACATTTTTTACAATGTCAATATATATATCCAGTTTCTCTTTGGTACAATCTATTAATTTCTCCTTTTGTAATGTATACATGTCAGTGGTTGTATGTGTCATTATATTTTAACTTATTTTCTACAGACCTCTCCTGTGTGCAGCTGAGTCGGACATAAAGTCTTGAATTAAATAGGAATACACAATGTCGTTGCATGGGTCCATGCTTATGGGGCACTGGCACGATGGCGGAGGGGCACATGTCTTTCTCGGAAAATCAAAGATAATTTCTAGATAATTATCAAAGAAGGCTTCTGATTGGGGGAGGAAGCGGAAGGGTCCTATAGTCTATTTTCCTTGTCGTTTTCCCATATTCATTGCTCTCTTTCTCGCCTTTTTCTCTATTTTTGTTTTTGTCCTCATGCGACGGGGGGCAGAGGGGCACGTTCCTCTTACCCTCTGTAGCTACGTCACTGGGAATACGTAATTTAACCATACCTAGTGCTGTTACTTGTACCCTTGAAGTGGCTATACCAGCAAAGTTTTCAGCAGTACAGGTAAATCTGTCAGAACAGAAGGGAAACAATTTGAGGCAGGTGAAGTTGCATATGATGTACTCACAAGCATTACACTCATCGTTTTCGACTAAAAACAAATTTTTAAAAACATTTAAAAAGTACGACAGTGGATTAACCATTATATACGGATTAAGCCTATATTGTCATTACCATTTGACAATATCTCATTTTGAATAAACACCTTTTATTTAGGATCAATGTACTGCTACCATATTAACATGTCACAATACTAAACTATATTTGCCTCACTCCACCCAGGTGAAGTAAATGAATGCCCGGTAGGAAGAGATTCCTTGAATGCTTTCGCGCCCTATCGTGGCGGCTTGGCTAAAGCCGGGATTAATACTGATACTTCGTACTATAGAGCTGTGTGAAGTATAGTAACTGGACTATTATGATTACATTCATCCGTTCTTATAATGTATCATCTTTATTAAATATATATGAAACACGATTGCAAAAGCTATCTAGAAATTAACTCGAAGTAATTTCAATTGTATATCTGGTAAATAAATAATGTTTGGATTACGTATATAACGTTAGCGTAATGTCATCTCATTTTAATTGGTAATAAGTTTAAGGACTGTAAGTTAATTTTCGAAAGTCTATGCGATTATGTTATGCATTCTCCTTACGTAATGTCTGTTCCATTTGACAATTGGACTTGTTGAAAGGCTGATGGACCCACTTCAGCCCTCGACTCTGGGTCTACGATGGGTAGCAAGGAGACTACAGGTTGTGGTAACCCGATGGCATAGCAAGAGATCGAGATGCTATCACTTGGATAACCAGTTTGGTTTTCAGAGATGACGACTATTTCTGGCGAAGCTATGCGTGCAGGGATTGCAACAACAACAACAAAACGCTTTTAGTGAATCATTTTCTATTCCATTTAAAAAAGAAACAAGTTTTTTTAATTTTCGGAATTTTATAATTTTTTTTAAATCTAGCGTAATGGTATCCAACCAGGTTATTTTGGCTTTATGTGCAACAACAATTTAATAAATGGATAATTTTCAACAAATGTAACGATTACTAAACAAATGCTGGAAATCCTTCGAAAAGAATAGCATAAATCACCAACATACATCAGGTTGGTAATGTACTCATGCCAGAAAAATAGTTTGACAGCCTATCGTAGACTCAGCAAATTGCACATTAAAATCAAGGTACGGAAAATCAATGTATTGCAAGACTAACATCTTTTCGAAGTAGGTCGTTATATTTCCTAGTTTAGTTTATAATGAGTATTTAAATACGTACAGATGCATGTTCCATACATAGAGGATACAAATAGCTTCCTTTCGAGAGGCTGACACGGCGTAGCACTGTTCTTTCCCAGGTAGGGCCATGCTGCCGTTAGGCACTGTATACCATTGTCGACAATTCCGGGACATGGATCCAAATATCTAAGGAGAAGAAAAAGAGGAGAAGAAAGTATAGAAATTTGAAATAGAAATGAAGAGTAGTGTACCCTGAGTATTTACTATCAGTGGCGGATCCAGGGGGGCCGGGGGGCCCGGGCCCCCTCCCCTAGAAAAAAAACAGGTAAAAACACCCATTTTGGTAAAAAAATGAAGATGCGCCCCCTCCCCTGGCACTCAAGGGGGTTGTGGTGAAAAAAAATTCAATTTTCGGAGGCCAAAAAAAAAATTGTGCTAAAAAAAAAGGAGGACATCAATAGGCCCATTAACACATCCGAAACACCATTTTGAAAACTCGTCGATTTTTGTTTTTAAACTACCATTTACACTACTGGAAAAACCCATAAAAAAACCGTCGAAGTTTGCTCATACCGATTTTGGGGTGAGTAGTACGCATGCGCGCCTCTCGTCAGTGCCGCATGCCCTCCATACGTAATAGCACGGAAGCGATGAGAGTCACGTGAGCAAAATTCTGTATCTTACCGAAGCTTGCATTTACGCTGCGAAATCGGTGAAACTTCGACAGACGTTTAAAAAAAACTCCAGAGGTGTATTTTCCGATTTTCGTCGTGTTTACCGGTAGTTGCTATGCAATGTATATATATCGTCAGAGTTCTCTTCTCGACCCAAAACCAGTGTAAAAGAAGTGATGAATTTCAAGGGTAGTTGCTATGCAAATAAGAGCCACTTCCTCTCATAAATGCCCCTTCTGACACCTCTGATAGATACCTCTATTAAAATCTCATAGGTGCCCCCGTTTTATTCGACAAGTGCCTATTTTCCTTTGTAATAAGTGCCCCTTTCCATTCTCACAAGTGCCCTTATTCATCTCAGGTGAGTGCCTCTTTTCAGGTACAAGAAGTGCCCTTACCATCTCTGATAAGTGCCCCTTCATCTCTTATAATTGTCTCTTTTCAATTCTGAGAGTTGTCCCTTGTATTTTGACTGGCTTCGCTTACTCAATTAAATATTCAGACCAACACACACGCCCAACTGTATGATGGTTAAGCAGTATCTTGGACCATGTAAAGAGACAAATAAACATTGAAATCATCCCTGATAATGTAATCGCAATGTAATACCAATGTCTAAAAATTGTATACTTTCGCTTTGAGATTTCCCTCGTTAAGTGCCTCTTTTTTCCAGGAAGTGTCCCTTTTTTGTTGTTTCCCCCTACTTTGAAAGACGCTCCGTCGCCCCTGCTTATTGTAAATACATTTGGTTGAAACTGGAGAAAAACATTCTTTGGATAGGAAAATGATATTTTTGTATGCTTTATTTACATCCCGCCTATTAATTCTTCATATACTATTGGAAATGATGCAGATAAAGGAATATTTGATAAACTAGAAGAAAATATATGTACGTTTGGTAAAAAGGGCGATATAATAATAATGAGTGACCTGAAAGGGATATTTGAGTTTTGGTATAGAGGGCGCTACACATAATAATTTTTGTGTGAGATAATGAAAAACTTAGTGTCAAATTTGAAAGAGCATACAATATAAATGACAAAATCATCTTTGTTTGATAAAAATCGGTTCAGAGACGGCTGAAATATCCATAAATATAAACAATTCTAATATTAATTTTGTAGGGCCCCACAAATATTCAATAATTTTGAACTAGCCGTTGAAAAAATGAGATAGCGCCTTATACGTTTTATTCCAGCCAATGTCAATGTTGACTTCTTGTTGACTTTTTCGTGTTGGTTATAATATGCCCGACAAGCCGGCCCGTGTATTTTTATTATTAATTAATTAATTAATTAACGGTCACAGTATATTTTTGAAAGTGGAGCTGAATTGGTATGATATAATTTCATCTAAGTTTCACACATTTTGGGGTCTAAAATTACCTTCATAGCAAATTTAGGTCATAAAAAAAGTATACTATAAATGTCATAAATTAGAAAAAGAGCGATAACCATGCACTTTGTATATGTTTATATACCTATATACATGTCAACGGAGTTTCTATTCTGTTTTGAGTCTTTTTTTGTGTGTGTTACCTGACGAATTCTACTTCTACAGTGCCTAATTGGAGGAACTCGGGAACAGTATAAGGAGATTCATTGCTTGGTTCTGCATCGATCACGAAACTGAGATTGACCTGTATTCCATTTTGGTCAACTTCCAAGGGCTCACGTAGCTTCTTCACAACTCCGCTAAGAGATTCCTGTAATATAAGTATGAGTATAAGTATAAGTATAAATAACCGTCGGTATGAGCATGAGGAAAAGTATAAGTTTAAGGATAAGGGTAAGTATTAGTATAGCTCTACGGATAGGGATAAGTAAAAGTTTAAGAAATATAGCAATTGAACAAACTTAGTGGCGGCCCCGAAGAATTATAGATACATAAATCTATATAAGTTATCTCTTCAGAATTCTCTTCACATTCGCGACCTAAGACCAGTGTGTAAGAAGTGATGAATCTCAAGGGTTTTAATTATTTATCAATATTTTCACTGCAGCGAACTGAAATGGTAGACTGTTTATAATACATGTAATGCACTATTGGATTTGGATTGCATCATCTAGTTTGACTTGCTTTCATCTGGTTTCATCTTGATTTCTGTTTCTTGGAATTCTCATCCTTACTCATCATAACATCTTTCAGTGGACCTTCCACCACTCTTATTCATTGATAGAGATTATTGGTATTGTCCACTCCTCTCATTACTTATTACATTCGTATTGTTTGTAACAAAAACTGAAATAAACACTTCTAGTTTAAACATCAACTAGTCAAGTCGCGCTGCATCTCTGTCCAAGTCTCTTATGCTAACGTCGCTACATACATTTCTTCTTCTTATTATTATTACTAGTAGTAGTAGTAGTAGTAGAAGTAGTAGTAGTACATATAGTAGTGGTAGTAGTTGTAGTTGTAGTAGTAGTAGTAGAAGTAGTAGTAGTAGTAGTAGTAGTAGTAGTAGTTTTAATATCATTATTTTTATTATTATTATTATTATTATCATCATCATCATCATTATCAACCTTATTATCATTATTATTAGTAATATTATTGTTATTATTATTATCATTATTAGGTATCCTTATTTTGATGAAAATCTGAGCTGGAATGAACACATACGACATATATTTACATGCATTTCTAGGAATATTGGAATACTTTATAAGAAAAATGTTTTCTACCTAAAAAGACCCTTCCAATGCTTTATAACTCGCTCATCTTGCCATATATTTTATATTGTAACTTGGTATGGGCTTCAATTGGAAATACAACAGTTAACCCTATTTATTTAATGCAAAAGAAAGCGCTTCGCGTATGTGCTGGTTTCCATTATTTAGCCCATACCAACCCATTATTTAATGAATTTAAAATATTTACAAAAATTGATATAAACGCACAACAGAGTTAGATCTTCATGTTTAAATACATGAATATCCTGCTTCCTGATTTTTTTTTTGGTATTAAATAACACTATCCATTCGACCCTTACCCTACTCGGAACTCATTAAAATTTCATTTGATAAATCCTATATCATTGATCCTGCATAAATCAATACGACATCATGGTCAAGATTTATGGAATGCACTCCCAGACTCAATAAAATCATGTAAAACCCTAAATTCATTTAAATTCAATACGAAGAAAGCGTATCTATCAGAGTACATTATCTCTGTATCTCCAATGGTACCAAAATACGCTTATTCGCTGACGACACATTAATTTACTGAGAAATAAATTCGGAAGTGGACCCCAAAACTGTCCAAAAGGACCCCCGACGCCCTCTCCAAATGGGGCTCCGACTGGCAAATGACTTTTAATACGAACAAATGTTTTACCATGCACTTCACATCAAAGAAATCCCCACATATTACCCCCTACTAATTATGTGACAACATTCTGCAAGTGACTTCTAGCCACCCCTACTTGGGCATCACCTTCAGCAGCGACCTAAAATGGAACTCCCATATCAATAACATCACCAAGAGCTCTAAGATGGTGCTTGGAGTCACCCGACGCAACTTCAAAGCATGTACTGTTGGCGCAGAGGCGGCGCTCCGGGGGGCCCCACTTTTTCAAGTTCCCCCAAAGTGCCCCTTTTTACATAGGAAAAGTGCCCCATTAACTTTGTAAGAAGTGCCCCTTTTTCATAAAAAGGTGCCCCTTTTACTTTGACAAGTGCCCCTTCCCCTTTCCACCTCTGATAAGCGCCCCTTTTATTTTGACACGTACCCCTTTTCCTTCGACAAGTTCCCATTTTCCTTTGCAATAAGTGTCCATTTTTCATTCTCATAAGTGCCCTTTTAAAACTCTAGTAAGTGCCCCATTTCAGGTACGAGAAGCGCCCCTTTTCACTTTTGATAAGCGCCCCCTTCACCTCTGATAATTGCCCTATTAAAATCTGAGAGGTGCCCCTTTTACTTTGACAAGTGATCCTTTTCCTTTGTAATAGGTGCCCCTTCCCATTTTAATAACTACCCCTTTTTAACTCGGGTAAGCGCACCTTATATTTTCACATGTGCCCCCTTTCCTTTCTAATAAGTGCCCTTTTTCCTTATGATAAGTGCCCACATTAAAAAGAGCCCCTTTTCCTTATGATAAGTGCCCCATTAAAAAGAGCCCCTTCCCTTCTCATAAATGCCCCTTTTCACCTATGCAAATAGTCCCTTTTCATTCTCATAAGTGCCCCTTTTCATCTTTGGTAAATAACCCTATTAAATTCTAAGATACTCGTTTTACTTTGACAATTGCCCATTTTCCTCCTGATAAGTGCGCTGTTCATCTCTAATAACTGCTCCTTTTTTTTTGGCACGTGCCCCTTTTCCTTCCTAATAAATGCACTTTTTCCTTCTTATAAGTGCCGCTTCCCCTCTCATAATTACCCCTTTTCATCTCTGATAAGTGCCCCTTTTTTAACATGTGCCTCTTTTTCTTTTTATAAGAGCCACTTTCCCTTTTCATAAAATTCCCCTTTCACCTCCTATAAATGCCCCTATTAAAATCTGATTGGTGCCCCTTTTCTTTCAACAAATGCACATTTCCCTTTATTATTAGTGCCCCTTTTTCATTCTCATAAGTGCCCCTTCTCACCTCTGATAATTACCCTTTTAACAATGATACGTGCCCATTTTCCTTTCTTCTAAGGAACCTTTCCCTTTTTCATAAATGCCCCTTTTCACTTCTTTTAAATGCCCCTATCAAAGTCTTATGGGTGCCTCTTTTCCGTCGACAAATGTCCATTTCCCATTCTCATAAGTGCCTTTTTTATCCCAGGTGAGTGCCCCCTTTTTAGGTGTAAGAAGTGCCCCATTTTCACCTCTGATAATTACCGCTTGTACTTTGACACGTGCTACTTTTCTTTTCTGATAAGTGTCATCCCTTTCGATAAGGGTCCCCTTTTCCTCTCATCATTTAACGTGCCACTAATTTCAAGCGACTAAGAGCAATATCCCCCAAAGCTCGCTCGCATTTATAGATGTTAAAATTATGTTACTTATCAAAGGTCTTTTCAGTTTTCTGTTATGAGAATATGCTTATAATCCCATCAGGATTTGGTTTTTCCTCTTTATAAGATGTATTTTTTTCGCACTGCGACCTCACAAATCTTTATTTTGTCCTCGCTCGCTTTGCTCGCTCGCAAATGAATTTTCAGACAATCACACCCAACTGAAAGGCATGATGCTTAAGCAATTTCTCATACGATGAATACAGTGAAACAAATATTGAAATCATCCCTGATAATGTAATCACAATTATAGGGGTACTTACCAATGTCTAAAACATTGTATATTTTCGCTTTGAGATTTCCCTTTGTAGGTGCCCTTTCTTTCTACCAGAAAGTGCGCTTTTTATGGTGCCCCCCACTTTGGAAGTCGCTCCGCCGCGTCTGTGTTGACGTTAAATCTCAGCTCTACCTATCACTTGTACAACCAAAACTAGAGTACGGCACGACTACATGGTACCCTAGCACACAAAAGGACAAACATCAGCTTGACGTGGTCCAAAGTACTGCTGCAAGAATGTGTCTCACCAACTGGCTACTCAAGAGAATCCAGCGTGACAGCCATGACATCATCTTTTCAGTGGATTTACCTCGACACGAGAAGAAAAATTGTCCGACTCAACATGATGTACAAAATCGACGCAAACCTCGTAGACGTTGACTGGAACCCCTACTTAACCAGACCAACTCGCCAATTTAGACTCACACACCCAGCATCATTCCAGAGACCTAGAACCAATTCAACAATTTACTCAAATAGCTTCTTCCCATGGACTGTTAAATATTAGAACGATCTGTCTCATCACATCCTAGACACTCCCAACTTAGACATTTTTAAAGACAAGGCTCTGCTACTTGTTCACCACAGAGAGTAATTAATTCTATCAGGTCGACCACCAGGTCATCCCTCTGACGCGATGCGGGATCCCGCTTTGTCGGAGTATATATCCAGAACCAGAACCAGAACATTGCTTGATCTTTTCTCAGTGCTGAATTAATATTCAATATTATTTTCAGATATCTCACACCTCAATCTACCCAACAGTAAATACATGCTTTTGTTACTTCGCACCTGGACAATTGCAATTCATTACTTTTTCGACTACCCGCCAACCAAATTAACCGATTGCAAAAAGTTCAGAATGCTGCTGCTCGCCTTGTAACAAACTCTAGAAGATCATCACATATCACTCCTATCTTGAAATCTCTTCATTGGCTCCCTGTTCAACAGCGTGTGATCTATAAAATTCTTCTCTTAACCTATCGTGCACTAAATGATCTAGCTCCAGAATATATTTCATCCCTTCTATCGCCCCACTCCACAGGTCGTTCTGGTTTACGTTCATCACATAATAATGTTAGGCTTAAAGAAATACGTACCAAAAGAAATTGGGGGAATCGAGCATTTGCATCAGCCGCTCCTTCTTTATGGAATAAGTTACCTTTCTCTATTCAGACGGCCAACACTCTTTCTACTTTTAAAATTGGGCTTAAAACTCACCTGATGCTTAATCCATATTGTTAAATTTCAATGTTTTCTTTATACAATGCATGCCAAACAAATAATCACCCTGTGCCACATTGTATATACCATGTCGATGCCATGATGAATTTACATGTAAGTTAATATTTAATATTTCTTTAATCTTAAGTATGTTCAATTCCTAATATAAATTTGAATTTTTTGTATGCGCCTTGAGCATCTCTAGAGATGGATATGTTGCGCTTTATAAATATTGTTATTATTATTATTATTCCTATAAAACATCCATCACTATATTTTATAACTCCCGTATACATATATAAGTTTTCCGTGTCAGACATATTTACATCAACATATTTTCATTTTCATTTTCACCATCATTCAACATCATCCCCATCTTCACCAATCGCAGTTTTGTTTTAATTGTTGTTATCATCACACCCCCCTCCCTTTCCCCCGGGCTATCACGCTATCAAGCAATCGCTTATTGTAATAGCCCTTTTTCTTATGCAACTTTCTTAATGAATAATTATTGCTATTGTGTTATCAGTTAAAATTTGCTCTAATGTCATCACTTATTATTATTATACTGTATACACATTCAAAAAACTTGTTATATTTTGTATATGTAATATTGCTGAAATGTAGTTTGATTTGTATGTTGCAGAAGAAAATAAATTCAATTCGAATCAATTCAATTCAATTTAATATCATTCTGATTATCATCCTCGTCACTACCACCATCATCATCATTATTATTTATTTTATTTTTTTTTATTTTCCATGATCCCCCAGTGGATGTGAGTACCAGAATTGTGTTTTATAATATACATGTACTGCATAATTCATACACATATCGACACAACATTGGGATAAATGTTCACTCCATTTTTTATTTAATATTCAACTTAACGCAAATCAAGTGGCTCTTTATCCTAATTAAAAACACTATAAAATGATATAAAACTCGTTCTTACATTTGCTGTCAGTTGGAGTGTAACAACTGTTAAATTGGTGACGTCACCGACGGATGATATATTTAGCATGAAAAATCCTTGTTCTGTCAAATTGGTAGATGTCCCGGACATTCGGTTTCTTCCCCAATCAAGATACACCTAGAAGAAATAAAACAATCAATGTGAAATATAATGATAATGATGATAAAGAAAACAAAAAGATAATGTTGAATGTAATGATGATAACATAAATAACAATAAATAAATGAATAATAATAACAAAATGATAATGATATTAATGATGATGATGAGAATAATAATGATAATAATAATAATAATGATAATAATAATAATAATAATAATAATAATAATAATTATAAAGATAATGATAATAACAATAATAATAACACTAATAATAGCAACAATAAGAAGAATAGTAATGATAATACTACTACTATTAATAAGAATATGATTACAATTATCATCATCATTATTATAAAAATATCGTAAAAATGTTAATAGTGGGTTCTTGTATAACTCTCATGTCTGTCAGACTTCACACTCTTGGCGCTCCAAAATATGGGGCTCTTTAACAAACCTAAAAGTATTTCGTTCCTAATCTACTTAAATATTGTTATGGTCACGGTTTGTTGCTCAATGCTTTTTTTATCAATGAGTAGCTAGAAACTGTGTATTTTACTTTTAAATCATCTAAAAAGTTTATTGTTGTAATTTTGTTGCCTTTTTCAGTCTTTGATTGACTAGGCTCTATTTTCTCTGGGTATCATTGACAAAAATATGATATCATTATTCCTCTCCAGGTGTTTAATGCGGTTCGACGTTTTGCTAGACTAGAGGTCTGATCAGTTCCAAAAATATGACTTCAAATTATAATTGGGTGACATGTCCAATATACTATTGGGTAATTGGGAAGCGAAACCGGCCCTTGCACCTTAATTTAAAATCACTGTGGCATACCTCAGGTACACATAAGAAAACATGTACCCAACCCCCTCCCCTTTGATAAAAATATTCGACCGAAATTGCAGATATTCCACTTAAAATGGCAGGTGGAAAAAATCTTCTTCTTTTTTCTGTGCTTGGCAATGTTTGTTGTTTCACCAACAAATGTGATTTTTTTCCCCTTACTTGTTTGCTTGTCAAACTTTTTTTCGGAACTGTACCCCCTTCTGTTTACAAAATCCTGGGCCCGCCCCTGTACTAGATCACATCATACATGTGTTGGAGATCCCCAAACCCTCTGGTGTCGGTGTTCATTTCGTTTCAACTTACTCTGTCAATCCAAACTGGAGCTGAAGACTCGAAATCAAAGATTGGCACCCTGAAGAAAAACTCCCCGGAAACAAAGCCCTCTAAACCGTAGGTCCCGTTTTTCCTTTCGGCACTGCAGTCGCTATCAAACGAGGCATATATTGTTTCATTGCATTCATCTATTGGAATGAGAATAGAAGTGACAACAAAACCAGTCATATCACAGAAACATCGTGGGGGTGTCGTAGTATAGTGGTTCATTCACTTGACTCTCTATCCAAGGATTGAGGGTTCGAATCCCAGTCCGGTACTAACGTCTTTTGGGCAAGATATTTATCCACATTAGCCACTCTCCACCCGGGGGAACCTGGCAATTGTTGGACTAATAGTACATGTAGGACCCGCAGAAAAATCAGTATTAATATTAACAACGCTGCTTATCATTTATTATTTGTTATAATTATTTTAATCGACCAATCTAATAAGCTGATTGGAAAACAATCAGACTATCTGGTATAGGTTAAGCGACTATACAGTTGACTATACTTGTACTATTCTAATGCTTCTAGGGTGCATGCAATAATCATATCATGAACTCCTCTTCGACAGGCAACTTACAGTTCCACCCCGGCCCCTGTTCTCTGCGACGGTTCTAGGACACCTACCCCCTGGACAACCACCTCCCGGATAACCACCCCTAGGATAACCACCCTCTAGGACAACTACCCCTAGGACAACTACCCCCGTTGGAAAATCAAAAGAATGCAAAAATGTCAGTGATTGAAGTTTGACTTGGAGTCTTTCAATAAGAAAGCATCAGATATTTTTTTGACGTTACGAGTAAAGAGTAATGAATAATGACATTAAAATAATTGAATGCTTTGCGCTTTCAAATTATTATGAATAATGCTTTTGTAGCATTTGGACAAAATAATTTATAAACTTTTCTTTCTGACTGCGTATACGATAATGGCAAGCAGTTGAACAAATATGTGAATTCAATTTTCTGTCTGACATTTCCTATTCATACATTTCACAAAATATTTAATGAATCTGCAGATCATATATAAATTTTGACTATAGTTGCAATAGTAAACTTACCTAAGTCAGGGCATTCCATTTCATCGAAACCAGTACCACAATCGTCATAAGAGTCACAAACAGCTTGAGGGAGGTAACAAGCTTTGCTGATGGGGCATTGAAGGGTATCGTTGGTACAGGGAGCTATATAGAAGGAAGAAAAGATAATAAACCGGTGTATTAAATGGGGCACGAAGGGGGGTATTGGTACAGGGAGCTATAGCGAAGTAAGAAACAGAAAATAAAATGGTTTATATACCTCACTTTAGAAATATAGCCATCGGATTGGTCGAAATTGGAGTCATGATTTTAGCCATGCCCGCCTACCAGTCAATAGTCTTTTTAAAAAAGTGCACTCATACCCGCCTACCGGTTTAAATGCCCTTATGCTGCGATCCCCCCATTGGTTTACGTGTTAAAATTGTCTTTGTGCTTTTTGTCTGCGAGTCTGATTGAAACTTTCAGTCATTTTTTCCAGCGAAGATTAACAGACAGTGTCTCAGATTTTCCATGATGTTTTAACTAATCTTTACTCAATAAAAGGATAAGGTAAGAATTCTTGGTATATTTTTGTTTCAATTCGGCATATAAAAGACATATCGACTGCTTTAATATTCGAGGCCTGGCTGTTGGCTCTCGGGTACGTTGCATCCTCCCTGACCCCTTGAGCCTATAAAACAGCCAGGTCTCTCAAAGCAGTCGATATCTCTATAGTATTGAAGGTCAATCCAACCTTGGTAATAGGTTCATTTGTATGAAAGCAGCAAAGAAATAAGAGAGACAGAATGACGAAAATTTGAAAGAAGTCAGACCAATAATAAGAGATTATGAATGTTTGAAATATAAGATCACTACATTTTGTGAGTGGATCGTGACGTATAGTCACGGACAAGTGCCTTCTTCCTTAGGGCACTACTCAAAGCATATTATGGATAATATATCATTATATTTCTTCTGAGTCATTCATTTTGATTTTTGGGGGTAATTTTAGTCATTTTCTGTGTTGGCACAAATGGGAAAAAAAGTTCGCCACGACATCACTATGACATTACCAATTCAGCCGATTTAAAGTCCCCATACGTATAGTGATTACAATTTTCAAAAAAAATCAGAACTTTCTTATCTTTTGTGCGATTTCGTTCAAACTTTCACCTGTCTGTTTTCTCTGATTTTTCTGCGTTCTTTTAGACTAGTTTCCTTTTAAGGTTGGATTTCCCTTTCTGTTCATGAGGGGGCAAAATTCAACACACAAACACTCACAAAATGAGAGAGCTGTTGTATATTGTTGGTTTTACTAAAATAGTGCCACTAATGCACGTCTAAAGAAATCGTTCGAAATTCTATGGCTGAATTCACATTACATGGTTTACTGGTGAATGGCGGGAATGCGTGACTCCACCAAACTTATACACAAGTCGGGACAATAACATGGAGTACTCTTAGAATCAATCAGATTTGCATATCAGAAGAAAACCAGCATATAGACCGTGATTTCGTGTACACTGCTTTCTTACCGCAAGGTTAACAGAAAAATCCGAAATCAAAACCAACGATTCACCAGAATTCATCTATTGTATGACAAGAATAAATAAGTTCAAAGTGCAGTGTACTATGATCTCTCATGAAATATCCTTTGATTCTCTACGTATAATATATATCTGTGTGAGGGTGTGTGTGTGTGTGTGTGTGTGTGTGGGTGTGTGTATATAAATATATATATATATATATATGTGTACATGTATATTCATTGTGTTTGTATAAAAGAGAGAGAGGGAGAGGGAGAGAGAGAGAGAGAGAGAAGAGGAGGGGGTAGAGAGACGGTGCAGCATTCAATGGATGGAACTTTTCTTTTCAAAATGACAACTAAGATCAATTCATGTAGCACCGTCATGAGGCTCCACCATTCCACCATCTTGGGAGCAAATACGTATAAAAGGCACAAAGTGGGTCATATCCATGTTTAAAACATATGTGGATATTTGGTGCCAATTTACAAAGTCCAAACTAGGCCTTGACAACAAAGGTCACATTATGAATGACCACGCTTGACAACAAAGGACACAAGTCATAATGAATGACTACCCTTAATTTTCACACGACTTCTCAGATATCCGACATATGCTCTGCCTACCTTTGCTGCTGGTTGATCATTTCGTCAGACAAAGTTATCGAAGGGGTATAAGATTGCGATTAGGTTTTAGACAAAGATTAGATTTCAGTTTACAGATGTCGTGTTGGGTCAAAGGTTGAGGTTAGGAATTCGGTTTGGGAGAAGAGCAGTAATTGTCGTCAAAGAATTTGTTAGTACTAATAAACTGATCAGTTTGCAGTAAGAATTGACGTGCGATGACAAATCCAAACATGATAAACATCTTCTTTTTACATCTATTTACAAACGGGCGAGATGGAAGAGTAGGAAAAATGGTAAAACCGGCAACTACTTTTCAAAACAATGGTGCATCCGCGTTCGGGGGATTTTGGATTTTGTTGGTCATCCCACTGGCCATATCAGTGGCGGATCCAGGGGGCCCGGCCCCTCCCTAGAAAAAAATAGGTAAAAACACCCTTTTTTGAAAAAAGAAGTTGGGCCCTCCTGGCGCCCAAGGGGTAGGAAAAAAATTTCGGGTGCCAAAATTATTTTTTTGCTCACTACCCCCGCTGAGCGAAAAATCGACCGGCACGATTTTCAAATTTTCGCACGAAGTTCCTAGTTTAATCAAAGAGTACAATACGTGGTTTATGTGTGCAGGGTTCGGGATAATTTGTTACGTTATTCCTTTAATCATTTATTTCACTCATATCCGGATTGATCAAGGTTGGTTTAAGGTATGGTTTGGATCAAATGAGACTAAAGGTAATGTATCAAATATATATTTGGCTATACTTGCCTATCAGTATAACTGTCAATGCAAGAGAGCTTTGATAGAGCAAGGTTCATGTCATTAAAAATATAGCTGAGCTGTGTATAGATATTCTATACTCGTTTAATGTACTGGGAATAATGAAAAATAAATTAAGAAAACACTCAATATTTGATTCTAAAAGAACAGTAAAGAAACTTTTGTAAACTTGAAAGTAGGACCAATATGAAGTGTCTTTAAGTGACTTCGCAGATTCGCATAGTAGGGACTGATATTATGATTATTATCATACAGAATACAGTGAAATAATGTTCGAGATACAAATACACTAGTGACCCTATATAGAAAAAATTAAAATAAACATACACAAGGACAATTTCCGGTGTCAAAGGGAATTACTTGCGGTGTATTAGAAAAGTAAAAAGAAAACATGCACACAAATGCTACTGCTGTATATTATCCGCACACAAATAAAATGTATGCTACTCTTTAATCATAAGTGTATACGTTTAATTCATTGTCATCGCTCATCCAGTTTAGTTATCAAATTCAGAGCAGTTAGGGGTTTCAAGTTTCTAATTTTTATTCGTTTCTACAATACAATTTTATTACAATTTTTATTCACGAAAATACATTTAAAGTAGACGGAGTTGAATTACACAAGTATTTCAAAAGAAGAACAAGGCGTATACTTAGTTATGTAACCCAACAAAATAAATAAGACATTCCAAAGTGATTACAATATAAGATCTCTTGTGAATCATTCTGCATTTGTTCAGGGAAATTATTGTAAAATGGAGTTCAAACGTCATTAGTCACTTTTCTATCGTACGTCCATGACGTCTGAACACAATAAATAGTACATAAAAACGTAGTATCCTTTATTCAACCAATAATATATTGTGTGTTTGTTTCCTCCGTGTAAACTAATGATCAACAGGAAATGTTGTGACCTTAATTAAATTATTCAATTTTGGTTTGTATAACTAGACAAATTATCACATTGTTTTAAAAAACGTATAGCTACCACGTTATTTGATTTATTTCCACACAAAATATAACAATACTATCCCGATCTGTGTGTAAAGATGGGGCATGAATCGTCATGGCGGCTGAATCATGAAGGATTCGCGGTCATAAATTACGGCGCGTGGGGGCGCGTGACATTTCTGTTCTGACACCGCGGACCAAAATAAACCGTCATTTTTCGGGCAAAATCGGCTATAACATAAAACAGGCAGAAGATGGCAGCCAAATCTGTTATCAACTTAAAGCTTAGAGATCAGAGAAAATGGTGGTAATAAAATTAAAGTGGAAATTACTGGAAATCTAAACATTTCCTCTGGATTTATAAAAAAAAACATGGATGATTAGTCCATTTATCAGTGAATTACCCTATAATATATTATGAAGATTGTGTTTCTATCCATTTTAACCCATTCATGCAGTGAAATGAACTTTCAGGAATATGTGAGAGCAATTTCATATCAATAGCTTTAAAACTCCATGTTAAATTGAAAGATTTATAAAATAAGTCACTTTTGCACTAAAACTGTGAATATGTAAGATTTTGCTGTTTGAAGGAGTAAATTTATACCCTTATTGTGCATACCGGAATTAAATATTTTACTGAGGTATTCTTCAACGTATTATCTTTCAACTCGGCTTGAAAGGTTGTATTAAAAGTAAATTAGCAGCAGCCATGTGAAGCGTGAGCAAGTAGAAACAAGTCTTATGCGCCTATGGACAATTATGGTTATCATAGGCCTTTTCCTTGCTACTGTCCTCCTAATGATTTCATTAGGGGTAAAATAACCGAGTATAAAACTAGCAAGTTTACTTTCACCAGAGAAAGATAAAAATAAAGGTAGGGAGGGCGGGAAAGAGATAGATAAATGAATATATGGACAAATAGATAGATAGATAGATAGATAGATAGATAAATAGATATAGCAAGTTCGCGAGAAAGAGTGAGAAAGAAGGAGAGATAGAGGAAAAAGAAGGAGAGGAGGAGATGTCGCATGTGGATTTAAGTAAAACAGAATTTCAACGTATTTAGAAATGATATAAGCACAACTTGAAAGGAGACCTCACTTGGTATTAAAGTAGAGCGAATGTAAACAAATCGACATTTTTTTATTTTTTAAATATTTTTTTTAAACATGAAAAAGGAACAGATAAAAAAACTTACGAGCATTGTCGCCTTGACCAGCCGAAAATTTGGGGCCGAAGCTCAGGGCTGCGAGTCCGAGGAGTAGAAAATCCCCATAGCTCACTGGCCTAGGTAACATATTCGGGTATTCTCTGATCAGTGTATATATATATAATTATGAAGTCTTTCAGTATTTCCTTTTTTACTGAGACACACTATCGTCGTGATGAGCTAGAGAGTTTACATGACAGGAGAGACCACTCCACTCAACTGGATTCCACGATCGAACTATTAGTACTTATATCTGCTTTCAACGCGTTGGAAGGCACAAATGACGCATCTACGATTGAAAGTGCGGCGTGTCATATCGAATAAGGCAGGGGCGGCGGAGCGACTTCCAAAGTGGGGGGTGGCACCAACAAAAAGGGCACCTTCTGGAAAAAAGGGCACCCACAACTGGAAATCTCAAAGCGAAAATATTCATTTTTTTAGATTTTGGTATAAACCCCTACATTGTGATTACATCAACAGGGATGATTTCAATATTTGATTCTCTTTATGCACAATACAATATATTGCTTAAGCATCATACTTTGCAGTTGGGTGTAATGATCTGAAAATTCATTTGCGAGCGAGCAAGGAAAAACTTTAAGACTTGTGAGGTCGCAGTGCGCAAAATTACATCTTATGGAGGAAAAAATCCCAATCCTGATGGGGTTATGAGCACATTCTAATAACGGAAGACTGAAAAGACCTTTGATAAGTAACATAATTATATTATCTATAAATGCGAGCGAGCATAGCGAACGAGCTTTAGGAAATTGCTCTTAGTCGCTCGACATTAGGGGCGCGTTTAATGATGAGAGGAAAAGGGGACACTTCACGAAAGGTATAAGACACTTATTAGAAAATAAAAGGAGCATGTGTCAAAGTACAAAGGGTAATTAACAGAGGTGAAAATGGGGCACTTCTTCACACCTACAAAAGAGGCACTCACCACCAGAGATGAAAAACGGCACTTATGAGAATGGGACATGGGCATTTTCGACGGAAAAGTGGTACCCATCAGAATTTGATAGGGGCAATTATTAGAGGTGAAAATGGGCATTTATGAAAAGGGGATAGGTCCCTTATTAGAAAGGAAAGGGACACGTTTCATTGTTAAAAGGGAAATTATCAGACGTGAAAAGCGGCACTTATCGCACATAAAAATGGGCACTTAATAATAAAGGAAAATGTGCATTAGTTGAAAGAAAAGGCTACGGATCAGATTTTAATATGGGCGTTTATCGGAGGTGAAAGGGGGCTTTTATGAGAAGGGGGAAGTGGCTCTTATTAAAAAGAAAAAGATGCACGTGTTAAAATGAAAGGAGCACTTATCAAAGATGAAAATTGGTAATTTTGAGAAGGGGAAGGGGCACTTATAAGAAGGAAAAAGAGCATTTATTAGAAAGAAAAAGGGGCACGTGTCAAAATTAAAGGGGCAGTTATTAGAGGTGAAAAGAGACACTCATCATAGATGAAAAGAGCACTTATCAGGAGGGGAAGGGGCACTTGTCAAAGTAAAACGAGTATCTCTCAGATTTGAATAGGGGCAATTATCGGAGGTGAAGGGGCATTTATGAGAAGGGAAGGGCCCCTTTTATAATGGGGCACTTATTATTAGAAAAAGGGCACTTATTAGAAAGGAAAAAGGGCACATGTGATAATATAAGGTGCATGCGCTTATCCGAGTTAAAAATGGGGTAGTTATTAAAAGGTGAAGGGGCACTTCTTACAAAGGAAAAGGAGCACTTGTCAAAGTAAAAGGGGCACCTCTCAGATTTGAATAGGGCAATTATTAGAAGTGAAGGGAGAACTTATCAAAAGTGAAAAGGGGCACTTCTCGTACCTGAAAATTGGCACGCACTAAATATTAAAAAGGGCACTTATGAGAATGGAAAATGAACACTTATTGCAAAGGGAAAAGGGCACGTGTCAAAATAAGAGCGGCACTTTTAAAAACTAATAGGGTCACTTGTCAAAGTAAAGGGCACTTTTCCTATGTAAAAGGGGGCACTTTAGGGTACTTGAAAAGTAGGGGCACTGTCTCCCCCTTTTCTCCCGGGAGGGCCGCCTCTGAAAGAAGGCCATATATGTAAATACAGCAAATATTTGTTGTCCTCATCAAGTTCTTTTAAAGTCAAATCACTGAACTGTATCTGCGTTGTGGTATATCTTACCTAATTCACGTTGGTTGGGCCTCTCTGAATGGGCGCATAGCGGGGGCTGTGATTTAGTTTTTGACTTGTCCTAATTAATTCACCTAAGTTTCTGACAAATTTTTTCATGAGAATGATTTTTACAATGAAATCTGGATTTACACATATACAGCTGTCTGCGAATTTATTCTTAACGCCTTTAATGCAAGGCCTGTTCCATGATTATCGGGAGCGCCAGGAGTGTCAAGTCTGACAGATATGAGCGCTATACAAGAACCCAATATGATTATTATTATTATTATTCTTATGAATAAAACAGTTTGTGTCATTGGAATGCAGATAAATAGAAGTAGAGAGAAATAATCATAATGTAGGACGAGAGAGGGGAGGAAGGATTGAGGAAGGGATGGAGGGTGAGGGAGGGCGGGGGGAGAAGTAGCTAGGAGGAGATAGGAGAGAGGACAGGGGACAAGGGGAGTTTTAAGCTACATGTACATGGGGTTTCATTTAACTACTATCCAAATGGCTCTCTCTCTCTCTCTCTCTCCCTCTCCTCCTCCTCCTCCTCCCTCCTCCTTCTCCTTCTCCTTCTACTCCTCCTTCTTCTTCTCCTCCTCCTCCTCCTCCTCCTCCTGCTACTCCTTCTACTCATCCTCCTCCTTCTAATCCTTCTACTCCTCCTTATCCTCCTCCTTCTCCTTCTCCTCCTCCTCCTTCTCTTGTGTTAAGTTGGGGAGATGAATTGCTAGAACTACCCAAAACTTTCATCGAAGGCATATGCTTCAATGACAATTTGTATGAATTGCAGGCGGTTGCAAGCGGATATAAAATTATCATGTTCGAGGCCAGTTTGTAACAAATATGAAGACGTATCCTTGGCCTCTTCAATTTTGTCATGATTATAGGTAAGAAATGAATGATGTTCTTGATTGGGAAGGGGTGATGGGGGAGGAAGGGGGTAAATTAATATATATATATTTATTTTAGTGGTGTTTAGACGCAATTTTATGATCGACATCGAGATTATTATTCTTCTTTCTGTAAGCCTTTGTTAATAAACTGCATGTAAAATCTTGGCAAGTGGATTTTTATTATCAAGCAAACAGCTTTTTGAAAGTTGCCGATGTCCTAAAAATATTATTCCTAATTTAACATTAGGCAACACTTGCAATAGTTGGATTTCAAGACACAACCAATGGTATCCTTAGACGTATTAAATAAATTATAACAGTCGATACTTTCCTAAATCACGAAGAATTTACTTTATAGAAATGATTTTTGATTTGCTCTATATTACAATCCTGTACTAACATGACTAAGTCGTTATCGAATTGTCTCCAGTGTGATCCAAACCATGACATAGTTTTGAATAAGAGGAAGAGCAGATAGCTGTTCTCGGATCAGCTTCAGAACTGTGCGTGTAGCTATGGTTAAACCTATTACAAATGTACGGGTACCATTCTCTTGCCGGTTACTGCCGGATGCTGCTCGTGATCTAGTCTGCGAGGAAACCTTCAAAGATACGCGCTATAACGTGGGCGTTGATTATGATTATCCATGTTCCCATCCAGTGGCTTGTCGATCCCTATCAACGTTGTTCTAAAATTTAGCAAATTCGTTTTACTACCAGGATATTAAACCTTATCTTTCGATGAAAAGACTTTTCTTTTATTTCTTGAAGAAGTATTCAGGTATCGTAAACTCCAGGAAAGGACATAGTGAGGAAACGATGGACAGTACATTCACATCGGTAACACTAGCCCCACCCCACCCCTCGCGCGCTCTCTCTCTCTCTCTCTCTTTCCTTCTCCCTGTATCTCTTATTGAAAGTGCCCTTTTTTGGTTGGTGCCCCCGCTGCCCCTGCTAATTGTGATACATTTGGTTGAAACTGAAGAAAACAATTCTTTGGAATGGAAAATGATATTTTTGTATACTTTATTTAAATCCCGCCTATTGATTCTTTATATACTATTGGAAATGTTGCAGATAAAGAAATATTTGATAAACTAGAAGAAAATATATGTACGTTTGGTAGAAAGGGTGATATACATGATAATGAGTGACCTTAAGGGGATATTTGAGTTTTGGTATAGAGGGCGCTACACAAAATAATTGTTGTGTTAAATAATAAAAAAAACTGAGTAACAAATTTGAAAGAGCATACAATTTAAAGGGAGTGTAGCATAGCAAATACTGGTTAACGCCATCTACGTCTTCTTTTGGACAACTGCACGTAAACGAATGGACTTGATTAACGGTAGCCAGCGACTTAATCTCTACATGGTCAGCGCGCTAGCGTTCGCGAAACAGACCGAAGTTCTCATCATGCTTCGTTTTCGCGTATGTTGCACGCAAGTGAATGCTGCGGTCGCGTCGTCCGTAGTCGACTGGCCCCGAGTAGGGCCACGGGAAAGACACATAGTCTCGTCATGCTACACTCCCTTTAAATGACAAAATCAACTTTGTTTGATCAAAATCGGTTCAGAGACATAAATGTAACAATTTCTAATATTTGTGCGGGCCCCACAAATATTCGATAATTTTGAACCAGCCGTTGAAAAAGATAGCGCCTTATACATATACGTTTTATTGCAGCCAATGCCAATGTTGGCTTCTTGTTGGCTTTTTCGTGTTGGTTATAATATGCACGACAAGCCGGCCCGTTTATTGTTATTATTAATCAATTAATTAATTAACGGTCACAGTATTTTTTTGAAAGTGGAGCTGAATTGGTATGATCGTATTTAATCTAAATTTCACACATTTTTCGGTCTAAAATTACCTTCATAGTAATTTAGGTCTTAAAAGAGTATTATAAATGTCATAAATAAGAAAAAGAGCAATAACTATGCACTTTGAATCAAGGCAGTTGCGGTCCAAGCAAGAACTCAACTGTCCCTTTGAGATCGAACATCACACTCTGGTGGAGATAATGTTTAATTTTCTACCGTTGTAATGACCCTGAAATCTCAATTGTCCCCTTTGATGCCCATGTTGAACAAAATGAAAGAGATTATGTTGCGATGGATGCAACTGATAACTTTGATGATTTTTTACTTAGCCGAGCTAGGACGATTTTCACTAGCACTCTTTGGATTAAAAGCCACATTTGGATTCTGGCTACATATGATACAATCAAACGACAATTCTCTGATAAATAAAGCTCATTTAGAAAACATGGGATAAAAAATGGTTATTGCCAAAAGAAATTCTAAAGGATGTCTTCTTAGAGTAATATTAAACAAATTGGAAGAACGATATATTAAGTTATTGAAGGATACACTAAATGAAAACAGTAATGATTTTTGTCGTACGCTAAGAACTTACAGATATGTTAAAAGAGGTATATACTTAATTGATTATTTATTGTTAGATGAAGATAAATCCCATGTATTAAATTGAATTTGAATTTGAATTTAAACTTACGGGGAGGAGAGGAGGAGGGGGTGGAGAAGGGGAGGAGGGAGGAGGAGGGGGAGGAGGGGGAAGAAGGGAAGGGGGTACTCAGATTTCTTTTGACGAGCGTGTGCTGCTGAAGCTTCCAAACTCATAACTCATTTTAAAGGTACTCTGTCCCATTTGCAGGCCAAAAAAATGAAAAGGTTAAATTCTAACGGCATTTGAAAGACAATACTAATTTAGAACTTCCCTAAAAAAGGGGCTTGAAAATGTCTTTAAGTGGGAAAATAACGACTATTAGTTGTCGAATCGACTTAGGAGCTATAGAGCCAGTAAGTAATAGTCTGATTTTCAGACCATTGTACCGAATGGTCGTACGTTTTGTGCTGCGCAAAGATTCAATCAGTTTAATTTTGGCCATTACAAGAAGTGGGTTATTGATGTAGACAAATGCTCATGTACCCTTTACAGCTCATTTTATGTATGTTATTACCAAAGATGAAAAAGCCAGTCAGTCACTCAATAATGTCTGACAGTGAAGTCTAGCAAGTAAACGGGTTTCCTTGCATAATTTGAATATTAGGACACTGCTAACGTTTAAATTTCACAGATAGGACATACATGACATATTCATAATTCCTGCAAAGTTCTACAGAATTTGATGTTGGCTGCAAAGGGACATAGTATCTTTAAGGATCGTTTTTATAATTGGCAGAAATTGGGATTTTGGAGAAAGAGAAAATGAATTCATTTTTTTTTGTATCTGAGATTCAGCAAGAATATAGGCCTATACGTCTTGCGGAGAGGTATATCATTCCGAAGAGAACAGTAACTCATGTTTAAGACTAAGATCTAAAATGGCGCCATTTTAAGGGATTTTCAAACAAAAATTCATACCCCATGTTTAGGGCCTTTTTCTGCAAAATAGAAATCGACCGATTAGAGCAGCATATCGAATCCCCATATACCGTATTAGGCGATATAGTTTGATATTATTTATAAGGGTTTTTCTAAATAAAGTTAACGATTAATGGACAATGATAAAGTTAAAACTTTATCACACTGTTTGTTATGTATTCAAATAAATAAAACAGTATCTATAAAGTAGTTGCTGTTGATATGCCAGGTATTATGTTTGAGGTCAGTTTAGAATATTTAAAGTTCTCTAATGATAATACAGTAACTGAAAAGGAAGAGAGCTTAATATAAAGTGAAGGTAGGCCTATATAATCATATAGAGGAAAGGAAAGAGAGGAGAGACAGAGATAGAGAGAGAGAGGGGAAGAGAAAGAGAAAGAGAGAGAGAGAGAGAGAAAGAAAGAGAGAAAGAGAAAAATATAAATATAAACATATATATATATATATATATATATATATATATATATATATATAAAGAGAGAGATAGAGAGAGAGAGCGCGAGAGAGAAAAGATGTATATATATAGAGAGAGAGAGAGAGAGAGAGAGAGAGAGAAAGAGGTGGAGCAAAGGGGAAAGGGAATGGCCCTTTTAGTTTAAGATTTCAATATATTTTATCTTAAATCTTGAATATGTTATACTGTATATAACATGATATCATATGTCATGGTTGGTTTTGCAGCCTAAAAGTGTAATGCTTGAGAATACATACAAGATTCAATCAAGGGGAAATGATTCGTATTACATTTACTTTTATTTCAACGAGAATCTACATAATAATAATATCAATCAAAATTAGTTTACGGAGTAATGCATGCCACGACGGAGTTACATGAATTAAAATATTACGTAAAAGTATGTCAGCAGACAAATTTTAACATCATGATATGAGAATCTAGGAAAGACGCTTACAAAATACATGATAGCATACTACTACAAAGTATACAGAAAGACACAAACTAAGAATAAAAATATGCTCTAAATCTAACTTTAGATTCTAAGATATATGAAATGACACAAATATCTTGTGGAAAAACAATTGTTCAAAAATCTTTATGTACTATGAGAAGCCTCTATAATAGATGCCATAATTGTAAATGTATAAAAGCTATAAACAAGTTTAATTTTATTTGAGTATATTATTTTAGTTTGAAAACATGATATCAATATATTGGTGCTGATTGTGACGAAGTGATATTGACATTTTACGGCTTGTTTCCTCTACACACAAAGAACCTTAAAGGACTTTAACGTACTGCTTGTTGCAGGCACTATTTAGACAATTTTCTCATTTTCCATTGAGAAAAGTAGGCAACCTGACCGGTCATGGGTCTAGAATGTCATTCAATTATTCCTTTGTATAATGTGATAGCTTTATCCCAAGAAAATTATTTCTTTAAGCCTCTACCCAAGGCTTAATAATAGTATTATGCTCGTATATTCGTATTATATCGAATTCGTATTATATCTTTAATATGTATAGTATTTGATATCAGAACAATGAATTTAAATCAAATGTTTATAACAAAATTATATACATTGATGAAAACATAACATACCCAAATTCTATCTTTTTATTAATGACAATACTTATTTTATGAAGTTGGATAAATGCAATAAAATTATACATCAATATAACCCGAACAAAGGAACAGAGTTGACACTTTGTCTCGATCAGATAATCGTTTTCATAGTTTCTACTGGCATTAGAAATTCATAACATTCTTAAAAGTTGTCAGATTTTCTTCACTGAACGGAATTCTCCTTTAACATTTTGTAAAAGAGCTAACGGGATTTCCAATTGGGTAACCAGCAAACAATCCCTGATGTATATTTGCTTTCTTTTCTTGGTAAAGGCTAAAGCAGAATATATTTTTCATTCATCTTGTTTGTAATCTGTAAACAAATCTATTTCTTTGTTTGATTTTATTATTCTTTATGCACAATACAAAATTCCAAACGTTGATGCAACTAAATAAATGAAATGATGGCGTTTAAGTTTCTGACAAGATTCATGTTTGTTAACGTTTATGTAAGCCTTTAGATTCCTCTGAATCTTATGGCTGAATAATAGGCCTAACACAATTATAGGAATAAATAAGATTTACGTTTTTTAACTATACATTATGTTTCGATCTCGATATGCAACATTGTATAATTAAATCATATTCATCACTAATCACTAAAATGTATTCATATCTTGGAAATCACTACATGTATGTAGTATTGGTGTTGACTGTTCCTCCATTTGACAGTTGATTACCCTGACTGCTCGACGTCGCCAAGGACGTCTGACCATCCTGCGACCCAGTCTTCTTGTACTTCGCCCTGACGATATCGTCGCTGCGACGCTGCCCGAGCTTGACCTCGGCGAAGTGGCAGTGCATCCATCGCACCCACTGCTCGCGGACCTCCTTCTGCCGGACGCAGAACATGAGGAAGACAAAGAACCCCTGGAGGGAGTTTAAGACGAGGAAGAGGATGTTGAAGACAAGACGGGCACCACCGATGGCGAGAAAACCGAACAACCATGTCAGACCGAGCAAGACAGAGATGGCGACGGCGTTCTGGACGCGTCGCCAACTCTCACCGCGGCTGGCTTGGTTGGTCTTATGGGCAGCGATGGACTTGCGGCATGACAAGCGTTGCATGACGATACCAAAGATGATGAAGTTGGCGGCAAGTAAGAGAGCGACGATGAGTAAGACGCCGTAATACAGGGCTGGACCCGGTTTGACAAAGCAACTGTTAAGCGAAGAGAGAAAAACACACCGTACTTAAGTTCGAGAACAGAGAGACCATCTTACCACGGTATCATTCTCTTCAACAAAATATTGACGACTTATAAGATTAATATTAATAATAATGCATATATTATAATGATAGTGATAGTGATTACTTAACAAGAAGCAGATACATCATAATTCATTATTATTTGAAGTAACTACATGGGCCTACACAGTTTCCATGAAAAGACGCAAAATGACGACCTTGTCAACATGGGTTTTCAAAACAAACAAAAAAAACTCATCAATAATTTTATATACAATGTAACTACACGGGATACCTTCAACATGGGTTTTCAAAACTATGATTATACCGTTAAAACAAGATGACGATTTATAAGAAAGTTTTAAAGATTTAACTTACTAAGTCCCGTCTCCCAAGTAGAGGGAGCTATCGACTGCTACTGTAACGATACACACGAGAAGAGGCAAACCTGTAAAGTGAAAAATATTATATCAGAAATACTTTAAAATAAACTTGACAAAAGTATAACCAGTGAAAGGGTCCAATTTCGACAGAAAGATTGACTTCCTGCTGCTTGAATGTTAACTTATTTCCAGTTTTCTAAATTTTGCGAGCGCGTAAAAAATTGACATAGTGGCAAACTTTTTTTTCCCGTCAAATAGCTTTACACGCTTCCCGGATGCGATGAATGAGAAAGCGTTTGCCCGAGATTATGGTAAAATTTCAAAATAATCGGGGGATGAGATGCAGCCCTACCACGCAGTGGCGGATCCAGGGGGTGCCGGGCCCTCTAGCAAAAAAATAAAACAGGTAAAAACACCCTTTTTTTGAAAAAAAAAAGAAGATGGGCCCCTCCTGGCACTCAAGGGGTGGATGTTGATTTTTAAAAAATAGCACTGTCCCCCCGTTAAGCAATAAAAAAAAAAAAAAAAATTAGTGCTCACTACCCACCCCCGACTGAGCAAAAAATCGGCCAGCGCGATTTTCAAAAATCAAGTGGGCCCCTTTTTTGGCCCCCTCTCTTGCCGCTGGCTGGTAACACGCCCCTGCTACCACGCCCTGTCTATGTATACGTAATAGGTTGTGATGGTCCAATGAAAACCTCACCAAGTCCTAATAAATCGAAGGTCCTATGATACAAAGGGACGTAGGACTCTAATCGAATTCTTAACTTCAACCCTAAAACAAACACTTTAACCTAACCGAAACCTAAAACCCTATTGCAACTCTAACCTTAACCCGACATCCCTAATCAAATAAGGGCGGGATAATGTTCGCTGGGGCAGTGACCACTAAGTTACATGTCCCTTAAAATTTGATAATAATAATAACAATTTTGTTTACACAAGGAAGTTTCATCAGCATCAATGCTGTTCTACTTGAGGGTCGTGCAATAAATTATTAACTTATTATCCCCCAGCAATTGCCAGGTACTCATTTATACCTGGGTGGAGAGTGGCAAATGTGGATTAATGTCTTGCAAAAGACCATAATGCTTGGATAGGATTCGAACCCTAAACCCTAGGTTTGCTAGTCAAGTAAACAACCCTCTATACCACGACACCTCCACACTAATTTCTTAGTAGACCTAGAAACTCACCATAAGCAAAAAGCGCGGCCTTGAGCATAAAATGAGACACGGTGGCGTTTAAGACCTTGACGAAGAGAAGGTACATATTGATAGCTTCCACCAACATCCACGACATCGACGACAGCAGAAAGAAATGGATGAGAAAACCGACGACCACGCAACCCGCGGTCGGGTAACGGCGGTCGATACCGATGACGAACACGAGATAGAGCCCGAGGAGCGCGAAGCAAAGGTTGATCAGGATCCGCTGAGGTTGCTTCGAGCGTAGTTTTCTGTTTATATTGAAGAGGGTGATCAAATTTGATTATCAATATTCGTTAACAGTTTGAAGAATGATACGGGCCGACATGGTGGGAGCATGGTCCCTAAAAAAATATGTACCACGTGGATTTTGTCTTTCGGGGGTCCGTTCTTAAGGACCGGATTGTAATGTGGAAAATCCCACAGGATTTTAACATATATTTCAGGGAGAAGCTCCAGAATTTTGTCCAGTTCCGAAAAGTTTCACAAGCGAAAGATAATAATTATCAAGCATAACAAGTCCTGTCAAATTCCCTCCAATTAACGCAGACTTACATCCATTTTTGTTCTACCGGCATATTGATGAGATGGTAGAATGCGTTTTCACAAGTGATTATGACCTACAAATGCAATATTTTAAAGTCGCGAAATATCATAATACAACTTGAAAGTTGTTTATGATATTTAGCGTCAAAAGGGCCATACTCGACTAACACAAGTTCTCCTTTCTTTCACCACTATCAACTATTAATTTTTTTTTCAATTTATAAAAAAAAATATTGTAGTTTTGTCAATTCCTGCCAAATTGTGTTTGCAGAATTACCATAATTTTTGCTTACGATAAAAATGCTATTAATGAAAATCGATCACAATTTATTAATTCATTTAAAAATCAATTGAATGAGTAATTTATTCCACAAACGTATCATCATTTCCTGAGCAATAGTAGGCCTATCTTCTTCCAAGAAAAGTGCTGCTTGAAGAGCTTGAAGATTTCGCACTGTGTGTGCTTGTGAGGAGCCTGTGTGAGCCTTTGCTCTTCATAGCTTTATCCATTCCTATTCATTTAAATGACGACAGATCTGTTAAATACTCTTTGAAACTTTATATTTGATATATATATTGCTCTGATTCAAAGAATATTATTCAAAATACCGCTTCGAACCCGTTCTTAACCTGTTCTCAAGCTCTACAATTAATCAAATATTACACAAGCATGTAAAATATTAACGTTTGATGAGACAGAGGGGATATTAGGAAAGATCACTTACTTCATGCTCAGATAGGTAACAAGTGTGATCACGAGGCATATGATGGAGATGATACAGCCGATCATACCAAACACATCTAAAACGTAGAGGCCCACATCTCCAGATACATCCTACAAAGAACGAAGGAAGCATTGCAAGAGAGGGAGAGAGGGGGAGGGTGGGGGAAGGGAGGGAGGGAAAGAAAGGGAGAGAGAGAGAGAGAGAGGGAGAAAGGGAGTGAGGGAGCGAAGGAGGGAGGGGAGAGAGGGGAAAAGAGCGAGAGCGAGAGAGAGAGAGAGAGAGAGAGAGAGAGGAGGGAGAGAGAGAGCGGGGGGTAGAGACAAAGTTAATCACCTAAAAATGCGAATGAATGATCCATTTAATATTGAATATTTTACAGCGCTCACTTCTACCACGTACTGTACCCAAGCCACTCCAATAATTACCCCAGCTCGGACTAGGCGAGGCCTGTCGATTCGGTTGCATTCAAGGAAATCCCCTCCATACCGATACCTATTTAACACCTGGGTGAAGAGTGGCAAATAAAGATTTATGTCTAAATTGCCAATGGACAATAGTGCAACACGAGGGTTCGAACCCACGACCTTCGTATCTCTAGTCAAATGTTTAAACCATTGGCTACGCCGCCTCTGTTTACGCCTGTCTTAAAGGAATAGTTGAGTTTTGGTGTAGAAGCTACACATAATATTTTTTGTGTGAGATAATGAAAAACTGAATGTCATATTTGAAAGACCATACAATTTAAATGACAAAATCATCTTAGTTTGATCAAAATCGGTTCAGAGACGGCTGAAATATCCATAAATATTACCATTTCTAATATTTGTGGGGCCCCACAAATATATGATAATTTTAAACCAGCCGTTGAAAAAATTGAGATGGCGACTTATACGTTTTATCAGTTCCAGCCAATGCTAATGTTGGTTTTTTGTTGGCTCATTCGTGTTTGTTATAATACCCACAACCAGCCGGCCCGTGTATTGTTATTATTAATTAACGGTCACCGTATTTTTTTTAAAGTAGAGCTGTATTGGTATGATCGGATTTAATCTAAATTGTACACATTTTGGGGTCTAAAATTACCTTTAAAGCAAGTTTAGGTCCTAAAAGAGCACTATAAATGTCATAAATAAGAATATTAGAGCAATAACCATGCACTTTGAAGGTATTTGCGGTCTAAGCAAGAACTCAACTGTCCCTTTAAGATCGAACATCACACTCTGGTGGAGATAATGTTCAATTTTCTACCGCTGTAATGACCCTGAAATCTACACCTTGCAAATCCATTCATGGCAGAGAGATGTACAACAGTAAAATGGATAGTAATAACCGCGATTTTTCATGCACGGTATAATATACGATAGCGGTTCTAATACCGAGAAACATTCCACAGTGACACTTCTACGAAGGTAGCTAACTATTTTTCCAAATATTTCCATGTGTCCTATTCGGGTTTTTTAATGACAAATAACAATGTACCAGTAAAACGGCAAAGCTTGTCAGGTGATCACAAAGACATCGTATCCTATTGATGTCGGGGGTGTCTTCTCGTCGACATCCTTCTGATGACCATCGGCCACCTTGATCAATCTTATCCCAGAACACACACGCCCTGTTATCCACCGCCTCACTGTCTCGGGTCACCTGTATGGAGCAGGACGAAGCAGACACACAATACAGAGGCGGATCAAGATTTTTTAATTTTAAAAGGGGGTAAAATGTTGAAAAATATACAGTAAGTTTAGGGGGCACTTTTTGTTATTGGGTGTCTCTATGGTTCCCGAAATCCACCATCATGCAACATGCCGTAATTGCATATATTTTAGGTTGACGATGGGCGCATGTATAAAAAATCCAGATCCGGCTCATGATAAGCAACAAATCCTTAAACATGGGGTATGATTTTGTGCTGCAAAATCCCTAAAAGTGCCCCACTTTTCAGATCTTGCATGGCCTTAAACATGGGATACTATTTTCTTCAGGATAATATCTCAACCATAATCTCGCTAAAGTGAAAATTCCAGATGCAAAATCCCGCTCGATCAATGAATGTAACGTTAAGGAAATGATGCCGCTTGTGCAATCGGCATAATACCTGTCGCACAAAAGGCTTCATTTGCCTTACGCACGGGGTAATAGTACAGGTGATGACGTAATCGAAATGACGCCCCGTGTGCAACTTGCATTAGCGTAATATCGTAGCCCTTTGCGTTTTATATTTGAAAGAGAAATCGGAGAATGTATTTCATATTGGTTCTCATAAAATTCAATTATACAAATGACGTGTTGACAGTGAATAAATCATTTCAGACTGATTAAAGCTCGCAGTTTTGCCGGTGCTCTTTTTAATAAATCAAACGAACTCACATTCAGTTCAAGGAAGGCTGTCTCCACTTCACCACCCGGCGGCAAACCTTGAATGACCGCACCCTCCACTGTCGCTGATATGACCCGGGTGCCGACCGCTAGTCGACGACTACCGCCGAGATCGTATTCTTGGTCTGGACTTAAGAAGAGCTTACTGGTCTGGAATATGAAGAAAGTCACTGGAACAGTTCCATTTTCTGCAAGGTAGAATGGGAGAAAATTGCTTTTAAAGGAAATCCAACCCAAATAGACAACTAGGCCTACTCTAAAAGAAAGCAGAAAAATCAGAGAAGCAAACTGATTGAAATTTCAATTAAATCTGACTAAATATAAGAAAGTTATGAATTTTTGAAAGTTGCAATCACTATACGTATGGGCACTTCAAATTGGCTGAAGCGGTAATGTCAATGTGATGTAGTGTCGGACTACTTTCTCATCTATTTCAACATATAAAATGACTAAAATTTAAATTTTTCAAAAGATCATGGCTCAGGAGGTTCGATTCTTTTTGGAGGACCTATAATAATATGCTATCTATAATATATTTTGAGTAGTGCCCTAAGGGAGAAGGAACTTACGAGAAAAACAGAAATTAGTGATATTTTTGTACACGGCAAATGGGAGAGATATCCACGTCCTACGTCACAATTCAATGACCAAAGTACCAATTTGAGATTCGCATACTTTAGTGATCTCATATTTCAAACACTCATACTTCGTTACTAATGGTCCGATTCATTTCAAACTTTTGCCATTCTGTTTCTGTTATTTTTCTGCTTTCATACAAATCAACTTATGACAAGGGTTGGATTGCCCTTTAAAGGGATTTTCAAGAAGTGGCATGATTCTAACTGGTGAATTTCTATATTGGTCAAATGGTGACACGTTTTTCCCATTATCTCAGATATTAAAATTATTGATTAATTAAACGTTTTTTGGTCAGATATAAAGTTCTTTTAATCTCACCATAGTACGATGTATGTTGTTGTCGCTGCTGTTGTTGTTATTGTTATTGATGTTCAGGCAGTAGACATGACAATATCACTATTAATTATCAAAATACAAGTTAACATTACAGAAACGTGTGTTGTTAATGGATTCGCACTTTGAATATTGCTCGCTTACCACCTAAGCCTCATATTTTTAAATGATTGCTAAAAGATTTCATTAATGTTCATTGGATCGAATTGATGGAAACAGAATTTAAAGTCCATGATTGTAGTTTACACTATAGTTTGGGTACAGTTTAATTACGCAATTGTATTTAATGTTTGCACATGTAGTGTTTCGCACCTAATAAATATGGAGGCAACAGTTCAAGGATATCTGGTGGCAAAACAATGGCTGCATCGATTGTTGTCTTCGGAATGTTGTCCGGGTTGAAGTACACCATCGTTTTATTTTCATTCAGCTCGTTGAGCACGTCGCTTTCCTCTTCACCGTCCGGCGATGCCAGGGTAGCGAACCCTAATCCTTCCAACAGACTGGCCTTCGGGAGCTGGAGGGCCACCACAGCTATGCTCCTTCCGATGATGGTGAGGTTGTTGCCGTCGCCCTGGGTCTGGAAGAGGGTGATCTGTTGCTCCAAGAAATCGAGAATCCTCGTCGGAGCTTCGACGTCGACGGCGTTTACGAACTCCTCTTCGGAAGCACCGAGAGCGTTGTCGACGATCCGAAGGGTATTGTTGGTGACCTGGTAGAAAATAATTAATTGATTAATTTTTCTAGCCCGAAATGTATGAATATAAATACCTCATCAAAAGGCACGAGCGCTGGTTGGAAACCTCACAGTATTAATCTTAAAATATTAAAGTGCTTTGGACAGCCCTTGATATACTACTGGGTACTTTTTATTGGGGTGGGTTGTTTCGCAAAACATAACTTAAAGATAAATTGATAGACAAATTCGTAAGAATGGTTTTCGCATGGTTTTCGCACTCAAAAAGAGGCATTTGCCGGGAAGCTAACTCCAGTTTGTCACTTTGCAAGTTCACCTCTGAGGGAGCTCGGCGTCAGCAATATAGACATTACAACCGTACATTTTTTTAATGTGTCATGACAGAACTAATTCATAATAGTCATGATAATAATTTTGTAAAGATGGTGTTCCGGCGACAATTAATTGACAGTTAAAAATCAAATTCCTAAATTCAACCATGGATCCGACAAAACACCTTACTTACCCTAATCCTATAACCATTAACCTAATATAATTCTAATCGTAACCTATGCAAGCCCTAAAACCAACATATTTGATGTCGGATTATTATTATTATGTCGGATCACGGAAAATCTGTGTTATTACCTCTGTCGATGAGTTCCCTACGTTGACGATTTTCTCCAGAGCATCGGAGATGGCTCGGAGACCTTCCGCGTTGATATCGGCGACATTCGCGGTCGCTTCAGCAACGTCGTAAGAATATTCGGTCACATTTTCTGACGTCACAACTGCCTGTAATTGGACAGAAGCATTATCACTCAGAAGCGGATTCATTATCTTGCAAGATGGCATAATTCCGAGAAAAAGTGTTGGGGAGCTATTTTTGTTGTGTACTTAAGGTATGCCACCAGTTGGGCACGGGGCAAGGGGGCATGAACCGCTAATTGTGCCCCCTCATTCGCCACTGCTTACCATTCTGTTTTAACTACATAGAGTACTTCGCGTACGTGTGCCACATGATTAAGTTCAGTTTTGATCAACAATGATGAAAATAATAATTATTTGCTGGGGCCTTGATGATGTGTAAATGCTTTGGCATAAGCAGCTCGATATTGGGACTGAAGACATATGACACTGCATCATTTTTTTAAGCCGAATTAACGCATTACAAGAGTTTGAAAAATTGAATATTACAGAGAAAAAAAACCTTTACAAATATGGTAAGAAAGTTCATCCATCTATTTTCACTAGAAGTTTACCATTGACCCGATGGTGTATTACTATGAAATAAAACAGAAATGATCCTCGTTTTCTCTTTATCTTTGTCGCCCATTCGCTCTCTCACTCCACCCCCCCCCCACCTCTCTCTCTCTCTCTCTCTCTCTTCTTATTCTTCCTATTCTGCTTCATCTAATACTACTAATACATGTACTACTACTACAACAACTACTACTACTACTACTACTACTACATCTACTACTACTATACTACTACTACTACTAGTAGTACTGATTCTTTACTACAACTACTACTACTACCAGGGGCGGATCCAGCCGGCGGCAAGGGAGGGGGCCTAAAAAGGGGCCCACTTCGTGCGAAAATTTGAAAATCGTGCCTGCCGATTTTTCGCTCAGTGGGGGTAGTGAGCACAATTTATTTTGGGGGGCACCCGAAAAAAATTCCACCGCCACCCCTTGGGCGCCAGGGGTAGTGAGCCCCATTTTTTTTTTTTTGGCATCCGAAAAAAAAAATTCCCTACGGAAAGGGTTATTTTTTCCACCGCCACCCCTTGGGCGCCAGGGGAGGGGCCCATCTTCCTTTCTTTTACCAAAAAGGGTGTTTTTACCTGGTTTTTATTGCTAGGGGGGGCCCGGGCCCCGGCCCCTGGATCCGCCACTGACTACTACTACCACTACCACTACTACTACTGCTACTACCTCTCATTCTCCGACCCACCCTGCATCTCAGTAGTAAATCTCTGGCAATATGCAAATCATACTATGATTGCGCTACGTCTTTAAGAGTATGACATACACAATAACTTAATTTCTTACCCTAGCGATGTTGTCCAGAACCTCATTAGTGTCTTCTCCCACAAAGCAGTCTAGGAACACGGGATCGTCCCAGACAGCTGCTGACAAGAGATCCCCACGACATGTCCGTCTAGCTCTTGGTAGGGGGGCTACAATAAATAAATAACTTTAAGTGACTAATTTACATTATCGAATGAGAAAAGGGAGAGAAAGAAAGGGGAAAATAGAAAATATAGGAACACAAACAAAAAATTAAAGAAGATGATAATTATGCACCACCTATATTAAGACGAATCCGACCCACCCCTACCAAGACACCACATCACTGTCCGAATATTAGTCCTTTCAGAATTCTCAAGGGGCTGCAACCCCCTTCCTCGCCTTATATGGCCATGCCTTGAGGTTTTCTTCAAATTATTAAGATTGATTTTGAGAAATGTCATTAATTATCCCTAGATAATATCCGTGATGTGATCAGGGATGTAGCTATATACAGGGGTGCAGTGTCACAGAAATGGATGCGAGGACTCCATTTCAGACCCCTCATCGATGACCTTGTTACTATGCCTAGTTAATTTTCAGTGGCCATCCTACAAGTAAAGCCGATCGATGCCACCCCCCTCGTTATGCCAATGCCCCCTCAATGGCTAACCCATTCTACATCACTGATTGACGACTTACTGTTGTTACTGTATTCACTACACCGTTCTTGGCTGTCAGCGGTCTGGTCCAGAGGTGTAGCGGGAAAGTTCAGGGTTCCAAAGGTACCCGTGACAACCGATTCCAGGCAGGATGCTAAGCATTTCATTCAGAAAAAAGAGAATGGGTTTATTTACTTGGGAAAAATTGATGGGATTTACTTGAGGTAAATTGATGAAACTAATTCGCTGAAATAACTCAAAAGAACATTCAGCAGCAGTTATTTCGGGAGTAAGTCCCAACACTCGTTGCACCCGAGGCATCATTTCGAAGGCAATTTGCCCAGTAGTAGTAGACTTTATTGGATAACTTGTTTAGAGCAGGGCTAATCTTCCACAAGGTCCATATGGGTATACTGGTATACTGGGGTGTGCAGGTGGACCACTACACCGGGGTTTCCCCTACTCTTATACGAATAGTGCAGTGGGTTCTTAACGTGCAAAGGTGGTGACTCTCCTCTACACGGGGCCTCCATTTAACGTCCTATCCAAGGGACGGAGTGATTTCCACTAAACATAGCCTGCGTCTATGAAACAAGGGGAGGGGCACGTTAACACACAACGCAGGCTTCAGCTAGGCATCCGCCTGGGTGGGATTCGAACCCGAGATCTTTGGTTCGACAGGCAGACGCTTTACCGACTGCGCCAATTCGCCTCCTCGCACACATACGCCGGTAATAGAACGCTTTGTTAGTACTTCTAATTTTGCCTTCACTTTTTGTAAAATGTTACTCTCACACCGTGCGTCAATGACCGCGCCAGTCGTTGACGCAGTCCTATGTCAGATAAATCATGCCTCGTGTGCAACGGGCAAACACCTTACTATTTTCATGTTCAGTCCAGTTTATTAATGAATATTAGTGCAATGATAAAGTGTGTATCATTCATACGGAAAGGTAATAAAGCTCGTATTTACTCATTCTGATCCTCAATAAGGATATCAATTATTTTTCATCTTTCAGCTTGTTTACTATTTTATGTTTTGAGAAGTAAAACATCTAATCAGTTTAGACTTGTTTCTTTAGGTTCTTGTTTATCTATCTACTATAATCAAAGCAATCTGACAACAATTTCAATGGAGTTTTATTCAGGAGTTCAATGTTTTTCTATTGGTGCGTTAATTACGTTACGCTCTTGCATTTTAAACGTCTGCTGAGAGCCAATAGGGCATTTATGTTATTACATTTTGCATTGAGTTAAAGATAAAGTTGAGTTCTGGTCATGCGATCGCATTGTGAAAGAAACGTTGTGGAATCGACCAGAAAAGGTTGATCATCTAGCATATTATTATTGGTGTATACTGCAAGGTTCTGGAATCATCAAAATGATAAGAAATTTGGCCCAGTCTTGGTAAAGTTACAAGCACTGTACACAGAAAGATGTATATGGGACTACACGAACATGTGGCATAAAAATCCGTCCCGATTTTTATGATGTTACATGCCATATTTAGAATATTAAGGCATTTGAAGAGCCATGCTTTTCGGGGAACATTTTTTTATCTGATGTTCTTCCACACTTGCATAATACAATGATAACGCTCACAAATTATTTTTCACCTCTTCCCAGAACTCAACCTTCTCTTTAATGCCTTTTTGAAAAACGCTTTATACGATTTGAACTGCGTACATGCACTGCTCACGACGATGCTCCCTGGCACAATGGATGGGACTATTACTTCGTCTCCAAAGGGCAGGGGAAAGGCAAACTCGAGGAGGGATGCGGTTGCGTTCACGATCGAAATCACGCTGTCATTCCACATGCTGCTGTTGAAGTTGATGACGTAGTCAACGATCATGCTGCCTTTGCGTGTGTTTACGATGGTGGGGAACTCGTTAATGCTCTCTATGTCATCGAGCAAGGACCTGTATAGGCCTATCAGACTACTACCGTAGTCACTTCTACCGTAGTCATTGACAAAGGCCCCCTGTATCTGAAATGGAATGAGAAGTTGGATTTTAACATATCGTTATTATCGTCATCTTCTTCTTCTTTTTCATCATTTCTTTTATTACTATTATATTCACTGTCGCTATTACTATTATCATATTGATATACGTCTTTGCAGTCTTTGTAGAATGTCGGCAAATCATGATTGTCACTGTAATCGTAATTAACACGACTCAAAAGGAATTTGTGAAATGTAAGTTGCTCATTGTCAGTTGTTTTTACTCTTCCGAAAAGCGCTAGTGATTTTAAAGTATCATAATACCCGTCGCACGCGATTCGTATGCGTTATTACCTGCACTAATGAAGCATGTGAACAGTGGTAAAGGCAGTTAGTCCATACGCCGGTAAAACAGAGCGGTGTCTGTACTGATTATGTTACATTCACTTTTGGTATGACGTCACTTTCAAATGGCTCGTCGCAGACCGCGCACCAATAGGGACTTTTAGATTTTACACGACGAGAACGTGGACTGCCACGGTGACACCCTTTTAAGGTAATGTGACGTCCTTTTAAGGCACTGCCGGGCACGGGCCAGTGCCTTGAAAGAATGGCATACGTGGCAGTCCACTACGTCGACGTGCAAATCTAAAAGTCCCTAATAGGGACTTTTAGATTTTACACGACGAGAACGTGGACTGCCACGGTGACATCCTTTTAAGGTAATGTGACGTCCTTTTAAGGCACTGCCGGGCACGGCCAGTGCCTTGAAAGAATGGCACACGTTGCAGTCCACCCCGTCGACGTGCAAATCTAAAAGTCCCTATTAGGGACTTTTAGATTTTACACGACGAGAACGTGGACTGCCACGGTGACATCCTTTTAAGGTAATGTGACGTCCTTTTAAGGCACTGCCGGGCACGGGCCAGTGCCTGGAAAGAATGGCACACGTGGCAATCCATTCTCGTCGTCTAAATCTAAATGTCCCTATTAGGGACTTCAATTTCAATTCAATTTCAATTTCAATTTATTGTCCAATATTGGAAATTTGTTTTGCTCACATTTTACAAACGTGCAAAGAATCAAAATAAGTTTACATACACAATATATCATATACTTTGACATAGAAATTCTTCAGAATATTGCTATACAAAAAAATTTTTACGTGATTTATAAAACAAAATAAGTGAATTATTTTAAACTGTTCGAGTGAACGGGATGGCCCGGAAAGGTTACAAAAATAACATTATAGAAATACAGTTATAAAGAAGAACGTAAAATTCAGGTAGCATTTTGATTGTATTTGCGAATCGAGAAAGGAACGAAGGAATTTAGAAAACGTTGAGTGCGACAGTTCATTGAACGAAGTCGTTTACCAGAACGCATAACAACATAGTATGGAAAGAGTGGGTGATTTTCGTTTTCCATAATTTGTTTTACTTCTAGAATTATTTTGGATTCGCATGCTTCATTTAACTTTTGAATTTCACTCGTGATCTTCCCTGCTTGTTTGGTGATTCTCTGGAGCTTGCTAAAGTCTTTCTTCCTACACCTCCCGTACCAGACAACACAACTAAATAACATAACACTTTCTATGATGGATTTGTAGAACAAAGTAAGAATGGTCCTATCTACATGAAACGATTTAAGTTTTCTTAAAAAATACATCCTCTGTTGAGCCTTTGAAAGAACGGACTTACACTGATGAGCCCATGATAATTTGTTGTCAATTACAGTGCCTAGATACTTGTATGTCTCGACAATTTCTATATTTTCTTCTTTTATCGTGATAGGCAATAAAACTGAACGTGTGGAAGTTCTGAAATCAAAAACTATTTCTTTTGTTTTGGAAGTATTAAGTTGAAGAAAATTTTGGTTGCACCAGTCTTCAAACTTGATCACCTCGTATCGATAATCTACCTCATCCTTACTTATGAGACCCACTATCGCCGTATCATCGGCATATTTCACGATCTTAACGCCGTCTCTTGTAGCTAAGCAGTCATTCGTATATATGATAAACAAAGGTGCCGATAGCACACATCCCTGGGGCGACCCAGTATTTACTGTGATCACATCCGACAACTCCTTTTGTACTTTTACCCTTTGTGTACGATTTGACAAGAAATTCTGTATCCATAAAATTAAAGAAGATCTAATGTTCATTTGTTTCAGCTTATGAACCAACATGTGGTTTTGAATCGTATTAAAAGCGGACGAAAAATCTATGAATGAAATCCGTACATAGCAACCAGCTTTATCAGTGTGTTGTGAAACAAAATGTATAAGTGAAAGTATAGCATCGTTTACACATTTCTTTGGTTGGTATGCAAATTGCATTACATCAATATCCTTTAACACACTAGGGAATAAGAATTGGAGTACAACCCTTTCAAAACATTTCATAACCAATGAAGTGAGGGCTATTGGTCTGAAATCATTAGGCTGGGAAGCTTGAGGTGACTTGGCTGCTGGGATAACAACAGCTGACTTCCAGCAATTGGGCATATAGTTTTGATCGAGAGATTCCTGAAAAAGAGTGTGAAATGGCATTGCTAGTTGCCACGCTAGTTGCCACGCTAGTTGCCACGTTGCAGTTCACTACGTCGACGTGCAAATCTAAAAGTCCCTAATAGGGACTTTTAGATTTGCACGTCGACGGGGTGGACTGCAACGTGTGCCATTCTTTCCAGGCACTGGCCCGTGCCCGGCAGTGCCTTAAAAGGACGTCACATTACCTTAAAAGGATGTCACCGTGGCAGTCCACGTTCTCGTCGTGTAAAATCTAAAAGTCCCTAATAGGGACATTTAGATTTAGACGACGAGAATGGATTGCCACGTTTGCCATTCTTTCAAGGCACTGGCCCGTGCCCGGCAGTGCCTTAAAAGGACGTCACATTGCCTTAAAAGGATGTCCATGTAGCAGTCCACGTTCTCGTCGTGCAAATCTAAAAGTCCCTAGTTACTGACGCTGACCTATTTTAGCCAAATGACAAGTTCGGACGGATCATTCCAGTGACGTATCTGGCCAGCCAGTTGCAAAACAAAAACTTCTCTTTGCTCTATATAGTTAGCGTGAGAGGATAAGGGCGACGTAATCTCTTCATAATTTGTAAATGATGATGTTGATTTACTTCATTTTGTGGTGTCAATAACAACAGCACACTGAATTCATACCTCTTGGCGAGCAAGCCAAGCGAGAAAAGTAAATATTTGGTGTTTGAAGATGAGGAAAATGAACTTACTGCTCGCCTGAACATGGGGGCATACTCATAAAATAATTTAGAGTTCTCAAAGTCAATATAGTCGGTCTCGAACGTAACTGAAAAGGCAATCGTTGCCACTCCTAAAACAAAGAAATTGAGAAATTGAGAGAAATTAGCGCGAAACTGTGTGCGTGTGTGTTAAGCGAGAGGTAGAGAGGGAGAGTGTGTATCAGATAAACAAGCAGAAAATGTAGAGGAGTTTGTTAGGCAGGGACTAGTGTAGGCCTATGCATGAATATTTTGAATACTTAACTTAATTACATGTATTCCCGCAATATTTGCAACGAAGAAAACCAATGAAATTAAGCGAACAAGTTGGGATGAAGGATCATTATAATCAAATGCCAATCTGTTCCTATCAAATCAGCTGAAATTAATCTAACCATAGGTTTATCTTTACGCTCGAAGAAAGTGCTTGAATTTTATCAGATTATTTACAGAGAGAATCAATGGCGTCGATTTTATCTTTGATCACATCATTTTGCATGAAATGTATTGCACTCAATGTAACATTACGGTGGGGACTATAATTATGTGAGGTTCTATATTCAAACATGTTAAAATTTCAAGTCCAACACTTTAATTTCTAGATTTTTCAGCCCCTGCAGTGCGACCGTATGGGATATGACATCGTGTCTTCCACCCAAAGAGTACGATCGATGCAATCAACAAGGTAAATCCCATTGACTGTAAAATTAAAAGCAAACCTACAAAGTGGTCCACGGCCGTAGGTGATGCGACACCATGATTCCCTCCTAAAAGTCCCAATCAACAAGAGAAATCAACAAGATAAATCTCAAATTCACTGCTAGCACCCATACAAGGAGGCGGGTCCGTACAGACAGTAAGTGTCATGATTAATCTGCTCCGAAAAAACCGTGGCAAAATTGAATGAGATGGGTGCCCTGTACTTCACATTTTCAGATATTTTAGTTTACAATCACAATGCCATTACTTTCGAGAATAAGGTCATCTGTATCGTCTGAATGTAACTTTAATTTTCTAATCATTATGCAAATCAGAATGACCATCTAGAGCACATCCATCCCTCGATCCCCTTTCCCAATCCAAATTTAAACAAATAATGCGCAAAGTTTTGCCACGGCTGCTGTTGAGGTCGACCGCGCAACGTCTGAATAGAGATATACCTAGGTACCATTCTTACCCTCAACAGTCAGGAGAACAGGAGCGGTAGCGACTGTCTCATCGCGGTAAGCCCCACCACCATACCCCTCGCACTGGTAATAACCCATGTCACCAGCGGTGAAAGGTTGGAAGCGTAGAAACGGTGACGGGGATTCGTAGGGGGTCCTCAATCCACGACTGGACACGCGCAACCATTGACGACGTACAGCGCCCTCTATAGGACAGGGAATATCGTAGTTTTGGAAAAACCGCAGAAGGGGAACGGACACTTCATTACTGACAACAGGCTCTATCGAGAGAGATGAGGGGGAAAATGAGGATTTTTTAGAGATAAGTAAATTTTGGATTTTAATT
The DNA here is from genome assembly GCA_037976565.1 of Mesocentrotus franciscanus. NCBI lineage: Eukaryota > Metazoa > Echinodermata > Echinoidea > Camarodonta > Strongylocentrotidae > Mesocentrotus > Mesocentrotus franciscanus. The sequence continues at coordinate 59,398,612 of CP137666.1, read as the reverse complement.
AATTCAAGATTGATAAACAGTCATTTCAATAATAAATTTAAGAGCTGGGAGGAATAGGAAGCATCAATAATTACGATAATTCGCATGATCGAGATTCATGCTGTCAACTTCGGATTATTTGACTAAGATGTACTCCAATTTAAGGAAAAACGATGAACTGACAATCGTATGCATAATACTTTGAAATCACTCAAAATACAACCTGATGGCATTAGTCAAATCCATATTAAATAAATTCTCACAAAATTCAACGAAACTTACACTGAGAGTCCAAGATTACGAATAAATGACATGTGCCTAACAATTTTGGTAGAAAATGTATAATGGCTGAGTAATGAGCATAGAAAGATAAGGATCCGGGTAAGTAGGCCCGACACCATGTGCTTAACACAGGTATTTGGAAATGGGAGTTGTGGTTTTTATCGAAGATGATGCCCAGTAAGTTTTTGTACATTTGTTTTTATTTCACTGGTTCAAACAATTAATCTACTGCAGGATAAACAATCCAGAATAAATCATGGCAATTTTCTCTCAAAACAGATTCCCATACCAAAGCTCAAGATTAGCTTTAATGTTTGCGCATTATGTTTTTGCCAAATTTGGCCTATAAGGACCTGTATTTGGCGACTTGCAATTTGCGATTGCTATTTGCGACAGGCGGTCCATTGATAACAAATCAAATTAAATGTAGGTTCTAAATTATTGGAGACTTTACAGGATGTTCTCTAAAATTTGGTCATCATAGTTGCCATTTTGGGAATGTATTTTTGACTTACGGGCATCACCAATACGTAGGCATGCTTCGTAGTTGCGGAATGATAAAGAAGCATCTTCTGTACACCCCAACCCGACGAAATCTTCCTCCATGGCGGCCCACATATCCAGCTGATCGTAGCACGATGCATTGTCAGTAGGGTTCAATGGAGGCGACAGAGGACACTGGAGGTATGAGAGTGGTCCTTGCACTCCTCGGATAAACGGTAGATTCAGAGGTGTGTTATCCAAAGTGAGCACGTTGATGTAAAGACGTGTGGACTGCGCAACGAAGACAGGCGGTGAGAATTCTACAGTGATGGAACCACCGAGGAGAGTAGCGTTGCGATAATCTCTTTCGTAGAGAATCTTGAAGAGATCACGTTTTCTACGCTGGGGATGGGTACTATTACCGGCTCGGTTGTGACCGTAATCCGGAACGTACTGACGGAAGGAACCCTGAGCTCTGGGAGCTCTGGGTTAGGCATGTACAACATCAGGGGCAAGAACTGCAAGATGCCGTCTTGAAGGACGTCGAGTGAGAAGAAAGACTGGGCAACATTTCCTACAACCGGTAATCTAAGAACGGATGGACATTCCGTCAGCTGGTTCTGCTGGAAGTCCACAAGTGCATCAGCTAAACCAGGACATCGGTAATCTAGTATTCAAGATAAAAGACAGGATGCATTTATAAACAAAGATCACAATTCTGCACCAGCTGCCACTGAATAGCGCAGTTCTATGTACTATCATACTATTACTAGATATACTATAACATAGTTTTATTTTAAAGAGAAGGTTCATTGCTTTTAAAAACTAACTTTATTGTCATTACTGCTAAGGTGAACTTTGATTGGACAAGGTTATCAAAATTTAATGCTTGGAAACATTCGAAGTAATGATTATTATCAATTACAAAACGTTTAAATACAGCCCCGGCATAGGACCTCAAGAGCTCTCCGAACGCTGCTGAGATGCGTGACGTCACTTGTTGAACATGATTTGCACAAGCAGACGATGTCCCATGACATCTCACACATTTTCAGTGCCTGTTTTGTCATCTTCTCTTCAGTTATTTATCTTATTTCACTACCGTCAGGCTAAATGTTTAATCTATTGCCTCACTCTCAACCCCGCGCATGGTATTATTTTGATGAAAAATGCAGCGATAAAAAAAAAAAGAATCCGTCACTAGTAAACAAAATAAGATGCCATTGTAATTTCAGCTGCGTACACCGCGTTATGTTCGGCGTTTCAAGAGGGAACAAATGCCATCCATGCTATCATTCCGGGGGGTGGGGGGGGGGTTCTATTTGAAAGTGTGGTTTCTTTGATTGTTCATTAACCCCCTATCCTGTGTATTTACAAACAAAAGAATTTAGTTATCAGTTTCATATCCCTTTTGAATGGTGTAAAATGCCACCACATATACACTAACTCATTATAATTTGAGAAATAATAGCATTGCAATTATGTTCATTCGTAATGGGATGTCGTCTGCTTGGGCAGGATAACATTGGTTCCTAGTGTGACGTCATTAAAACATCGTTATTTTTCTGGCGAATCTCTCGTATATCCCAGGTGCTATGGAGGTGGTTTTATTTCTAATTTTATAAATCACCCGATATGTAGTTAACCTAAAACTTGTACGATGGCCATCTGTTAGCTAACCATTTTCTAGTGATACGTCATTTGCCATATTTGTGATTTTCTTTGAACGGGCACTTTAAGGTGATCAGGCTGTATTAATAAATCTCATGTTCGATTTAATCGTATATACTATAGACAAATGGTTGAAATACAACACTGTAAACATATTTGGTAAAAATTGACTAAAAGGTCATTTTGTGTCCGGCCAATTATTATGACAATTTTATGCCCAACTTGGGTATTGGTTTGACAATCACGCGAGATCCTTTTACAAGAAACTGAGCAAAAATCGCCCATGATTGGCCTGCTATTGCCTCAAAGTTGATCTGACACCTATTTTGTTAAACAATGTTCACGTAACATTTTTTACAATGTCAATATATATATCCAGTTTCTCTTTGGTACAATCTATTAATTTCTCCTTTTGTAATGTATACATGTCAGTGGTTGTATGTGTCATTATATTTTAACTTATTTTCTACAGACCTCTCCTGTGTGCAGCTGAGTCGGACATAAAGTCTTGAATTAAATAGGAATACACAATGTCGTTGCATGGGTCCATGCTTATGGGGCACTGGCACGATGGCGGAGGGGCACATGTCTTTCTCGGAAAATCAAAGATAATTTCTAGATAATTATCAAAGAAGGCTTCTGATTGGGGGAGGAAGCGGAAGGGTCCTATAGTCTATTTTCCTTGTCGTTTTCCCATATTCATTGCTCTCTTTCTCGCCTTTTTCTCTATTTTTGTTTTTGTCCTCATGCGACGGGGGCAGAGGGGGCACGTTCCTCTTACCCCTCTGTAGCTACGTCACTGGGAATACGTAATTTAACCATACCTAGTGCTGTTACTTGTACCCTTGAAGTGGCTATACCAGCAAAGTTTTCAGCAGTACAGGTAAATCTGTCAGAACAGAAGGGAAACAATTTGAGGCAGGTGAAGTTGCATATGATGTACTCACAAGCATTACACTCATCGTTTTCGACTAAAAACAAATTTTTAAAAACATTTAAAAAGTACGACAGTGGATTAACCATTATATACGGATTAAGCCTATATTGTCATTACCATTTGACAATATCTCATTTTGAATAAACACCTTTTATTTAGGATCAATGTACTGCTACCATATTAACATGTCACAATACTAAACTATATTTGCCTCACTCCACCCAGGTGAAGTAAATGAATGCCCGGTAGGAAGAGATTCCTTGAATGCTTTCGCGCCCTATCGTGGCGGCTTGGCTAAAGCCGGGATTAATACTGATACTTCGTACTATAGAGCTGTGTGAAGTATAGTAACTGGACTATTATGATTACATTCATCCGTTCTTATAATGTATCATCTTTATTAAATATATATGAAACACGATTGCAAAAGCTATCTAGAAATTAACTCGAAGTAATTTCAATTGTATATCTGGTAGTTAAAGCTCAAGTCCACTCCAAAAATAACTTACTTTCAATAGAACCAGAAAAATCAGACAAACCAATCAAAAAAAGTTCGACCAAAATCGGATAAATAATAAGAAAGTTATGAATTTTTAATGACATGAAAAACTTTGAAAATCACTACACAAATTGGCAACTCACTCATGAGTCTGTGACGTATGGTCCTCACTATCCACTAATTATTTTCTTTATATTGATAATATAAATTTCCTATTTTCACCCTAAGAATCTTATTTCTTCACACCAGCATCCAAGTTAGATTGTTAGTAATATGTTTTTGTGTGGATGCACAAATAAAGAGTAATTTTGTCCAGTTAAATCATGAACAATTGAATTTTGATAAACTATTTATATAAAAATCAATAATTATGAAATACAATATTCAGAAAATAGTATCAATTCTTCAAAATTCATAAAAAGATTTTGGGAAATGTCATGCACGCAATATGATACAAATCATATAACCTGGGCAAAGGCATGGGAAATCAAGTTTTGGGGATAAAAGGAAATTAATGGGATTAAACTATATAAAGCAATTGATAAGTTGTGAGGACATGACGTCACAAACTGATAACCATCTTGGCAATTTGTGTTGTGATTCTCATTGTTCCATAGTTTTACATACTTTTTCAAAAATTCATAACTTTCTTATTAGTTACCCGATTTTGCTCAAACTTTTTTGATTGGTTTGTCTGATTTTTCTGCTTTTATTGAAAGTAAGTTATTTTTTGAGTGGACTTGCCCTTTAAGAAATAATGTTTGGATTACGTATATTACGTTAGCGTAATGTCATCTCATTTTAATTGGTAATAAGTTTAAGGACTGTAAGTTAATTTTCGAAAGTCTATGCGATTATGTTATGCATTCTCCTTACGTAATGTCTGTTCCATTTGACAATTGGACTTGTTGAAAGGCTGATGGACCCACTTCAGCCCTCGACTCTGGGTCTACGATGGGTAGCAAGGAGACTACAGGTTGTGGTAACCCGATGGCATAGCAATAGATCGAGATGCTATCACTTGGATAACCAGTTTGGTTTTCAGAGATGACGACTATTTCTGGCGAAGCTTTGCGTGCAGGGATTGCAACAACAACAACAAAACGCTTTTAGTGAATCATTTTCTATTCCATTTAAAAAAGAAACAAGTTTTTTTAATTTTCGGAATTTTATAATTTTTTTTAAATCTAGCGTAATGGTATCCAACCAGGTTATTTTGGCTTTATGTGCAACAACAATTTAATAAATGGATAATTTTCAACAAATGTAACGATTACTAAACAAATGCTGGAAATCCTTCGAAAAGAATAGCATAAATCACCAACATACATCAGGTTGGTAATGTACTCATGCCAGAAAAATAGTTTGACAGCCTATCGTAGACTCAGCAAATTGCACATTAAAATCAAGGTACGGAAAATCAATGTATTGCAAGACTAACATCTTTTCGAAGTAGGTCGTTATATTTCCTAGTTTAGTTTATAATGAGTATTTAAATACGTACAGATGCATGTTCCATACATAGAGGATACAAATAGCTTCCTTTCGAGAGGCTGACACGGCGTAGCACTGTTCTTTCCCAGGTAGGGCCATGCTGCCGTTAGGCACTGTATACCATTGTCGACAATTCCGGGACATGGATCCAAATATCTAAGGAGAAGAAAAAGAGGAGAAGAAAGTATAGAAATTTGAAATAGAAATGAAGAGTAGTGTACCCTGAGTATTTACTATCAGTGGCGGATCCAGGGGGCGGGGCCCGGGCCCTCCCTAGAAAAAAACAGGTAAAAACACCCATTTTGGTAAAAAAAATGAAGATGCGCCCCCTCCCCTGGCGCTCAAGGGGGGGGTGGTGAAAAAAAATTTCAATTTTCGGAGGCCAAAAAAAAAATTGTGCTAAAAAAAAAGGAGGACATCAATAGGCCCATTAACACATCCGAAACACCATTTTGAAAACTCGTCGATTTTTGTTTTTAAACTACCATTTACACTACTGGAAAAACCCATAAAAAAACCGTCGAAGTTTGCTCATACCGATTTTGGGGTGAGTAGTACGCATGCGCGCCTCTCGTCAGTGCCGCATGCCCTCCATACGTAATAGCACGGAAGCGATGAGAGTCACGTGAGCAAAATTCTGTATCTTACCGAAGCTTGCATTTACGCTGCGAAATCGGTGAAACTTCGACAGACGTTTAAAAAAAACTCCAGAGGTGTATTTTCCGATTTTCGTCGTGTTTACCGGTAGTTGCTATGCAATGTATATATATCGTCAGAGTTCTCTTCTCGACCCAAAACCAGTGTAAAAGAAGTGATGAATTTCAAGGGTAGTTGCTATGCAAATAAGAGCCACTTCCTCTCATAAATGCCCCTTCTGACACCTCTGATAGATACCTCTATTAAAATCTCATAGGTGCCCCTTTTTATTCGACAAGTGCCTATTTTCCTTTGTAATAAGTGCCCCCTTTCCATTCTCACAAGTGCCCTTATTCATCTCAGGTGAGTGCCTCTTTTCAGGTACAAGAAGTGCCCTTACCATCTCTGATAAGTGCCCCTTCATCTCTTATAATTGTCTCTTTTCAATTCTGAGAGTTGTCCCTTGTATTTTGACTGGCTTCGCTTACTCAATTAAATATTCAGACCAACACACACGCCCAACTGTATGATGGTTAAGCAGTATCTTGGACCATGTAAAGAGACAAATAAACATTGAAATCATCCCTGATAATGTAATCGCAATGTAATACCAATGTCTAAAAATTGTATACTTTCGCTTTGAGATTTCCCTCGTTAAGTGCCTCTTTTTTCCAGGAAGTGTCCCTTTTTTGTTGTTTCCCCCCTACTTTGAAAGACGCTCCGTCGCCCCTGCTTATTGTAAATACATTTGGTTGAAACTGGAGAAAAACATTCTTTGGATAGGAAAATGATATTTTTGTATGCTTTATTTACATCCCGCCTATTAATTCTTCATATACTATTGGAAATGATGCAGATAAAGGAATATTTGATAAACTAGAAGAAAATATATGTACGTTTGGTAAAAGGGCGATATAATAATAATGAGTGACCTGAAAGGGATATTTGAGTTTTGGTATAGAGGGCGCTACACATAATAATTTTTGTGTGAGATAATGAAAAACTTAGTGTCAAATTTGAAAGAGCATACAATATAAATGACAAAATCATCTTTGTTTGATAAAAATCGGTTCAGAGACGGCTGAAATATCCATAAATATAAACAATTCTAATATTAATTTTGTAGGGCCCCACAAATATTCAATAATTTTGAACTAGCCGTTGAAAAAATGAGATAGCGCCTTATACGTTTTATTCCAGCCAATGTCAATGTTGACTTCTTGTTGACTTTTTCGTGTTGGTTATAATATGCCCGACAAGCCGGCCCGTGTATTTTTATTATTAATTAATTAATTAATTAACGGTCACAGTATATTTTTGAAAGTGGAGCTGAATTGGTATGATATAATTTCATCTAAGTTTCACACATTTTGGGGTCTAAAATTACCTTCATAGCAAATTTAGGTCATAAAAAAAGTATACTATAAATGTCATAAATTAGAAAAAGAGCGATAACCATGCACTTTGTATATGTTTATATACCTATATACATGTCAACGGAGTTTCTATTCTGTTTTGAGTCTTTTTTTGTGTGTGTTACCTGACGAATTCTACTTCTACAGTGCCTAATTGGAGGAACTCGGGAACAGTATAAGGAGATTCATTGCTTGGTTCTGCATCGATCACGAAACTGAGATTGACCTGTATTCCATTTTGGTCAACTTCCAAGGGCTCACGTAGCTTCTTCACAACTCCGCTAAGAGATTCCTGTAATATAAGTATGAGTATAAGTATAAGTATAAATAACCGTCGGTATGAGCATGAGGAAAAGTATAAGTTTAAGGATAAGGGTAAGTATTAGTATAGCTCTACGGATAGGGATAAGTAAAAGTTTAAGAAATATAGCAATTGAACAAACTTAGTGGCGGCCCCGAAGAATTATAGATACATAAATCTATATAAGTTATCTCTTCAGAATTCTCTTCACATTCGCGACCTAAGACCAGTGTGTAAGAAGTGATGAATCTCAAGGGTTTTAATTATTTATCAATATTTTCACTGCAGCGAACTGAAATGGTAGACTGTTTATAATACATGTAATGCACTATTGGATTTGGATTGCATCATCTAGTTTGACTTGCTTTCATCTGGTTTCATCTTGATTTCTGTTTCTTGGAATTCTCATCCTTACTCATCATAACATCTTTCAGTGGACCTTCCACCACTCTTATTCATTGATAGAGATTATTGGTATTGTCCACTCCTCTCATTACTTATTACATTCGTATTGTTTGTAACAAAAACTGAAATAAACACTTCTAGTTTAAACATCAACTAGTCAAGTCGCGCTGCATCTCTGTCCAAGTCTCTTATGCTAACGTCGCTACATACATTTCTTCTTCTTATTATTATTATTACTAGTAGTAGTAGTAGTAGTAGAAGTAGTAGTAGTACATATAGTAGTAGTAGTAGTTGTAGTTGTAGTAGTAGTAGTAGTAGTAGTAGTAGTAGTAGTAGTAGTAGTAGTAGTAGTAGTTTTAATATCATTATTTTTATTATTATTATTATTATCATCATCATCATCATTATCAACCTTATTATCATTATTATTAGTAATATTATTGTTATTATTATTATCATTATTAGGTATCCTTATTTTGATGAAAATCTGAGCTGGAATGAACACATACGACATATATTTACATGCATTTCTAGGAATATTGGAATACTTTATAAGAAAAAATGTTTTCTACCTAAAAAGACCCTTCCAATGCTTTATAACTCGCTCATCTTGCCATATATTTTATATTGTAACTTGGTATGGGCTTCAATTGGAAATACAACAGTTAACCCTATTTATTTAATGCAAAAAAGAAAGCGCTTCGCGTATGTGCTGGTTTCCATTATTTAGCCCATACCAACCCATTATTTAATGAATTTAAAATATTTACAAAAATTGATATAAACGCACAACAGAGTTAGATCTTCATGTTTAAATACATGAATATCCTGCTTCCTGATTTTTTTTTGGTATTAAATAACACTATCCATTCGACCCTTACCCTACTCGGAACTCATTAAAATTTCATTTGATAAATCCTATATCATTGATCCTGCATAAATCAATACGACATCATGGTCAAGATTTATGGAATGCACTCCCAGACTCAATAAAATCATGTAAAACCCTAAATTCATTTAAATTCAATACGAAGAAAGCGTATCTATCAGAGTACATTATCTCTGTATCTCCAATGGTACCAAAATACGCTTATTCGCTGACGACACATTAATTTACTGAGAAATAAATTCGGAAGTGGACCCCAAAACTGTCCAAAAGGACCCCCGACGCCCTCTCCAAATGGGGCTCCGACTGGCAAATGACTTTTAATACGAACAAATGTTTTACCATGCACTTCACATCAAAGAAATCCCCACATATTACCCCCTACTAATTATGTGACAACATTCTGCAAGTGACTTCTAGCCACCCCTACTTGGGCATCACCTTCAGCAGCGACCTAAAATGGAACTCCCATATCAATAACATCACCAAGAGCTCTAAGATGGTGCTTGGTCACCGACGCAACTTCAAAGCATGTACTGTTGGCGCAGAGGCGGCGCTCCGGGGGGCAGGGGCCCTCCCACTTTTTCAAGTTCCCCCAAAGTGCCCCTTTTTACATAGGAAAAGTGCCCCATTAACTTTGTAAGAAGTGCCCCTTTTCATAAAAAGGTGCCCCTTTTACTTTGACAAGTGCCCCTTCCCCTTTCCACCTCTGATAAGCGCCCCTTTTATTTTGACACGTACCCCTTTTCCTTCGACAAGTTCCCATTTTCCTTTGCAATAAGTGTCCATTTTCATTCTCATAAGTGCCCTTTTAAAACTCTAGTAAGTGCCCCATTTCAGGTACGAGAAGCGCCCCTTTTCACTTTTGATAAGCGCCCCCTTCACCTCTGATAATTGCCCTATTAAAATCTGAGAGGTGCCCCTTTTACTTTGACAAGTGATCCTTTTCCTTTGTAATAGGTGCCCCTTCCCATTTTAATAACTACCCCTTTTTAACTCGGGTAAGCGCACCTTATATTTTCACATGTGCCCCCTTTCCTTTCTAATAAGTGCCCTTTTTCCTTATGATAAGTGCCCACATTAAAAAGAGCCCCTTTTCCTTATGATAAGTGCCCCATTAAAAAAGAGCCCCTTCCCCTTCTCATAAATGCCCCTTTTCACCTATGCAAATAGTCCCTTTTCATTCTCATAAGTGCCCCTTTTCATCTTTGGTAAATAACCCTATTAAATTCTAAGATACTCGTTTTACTTTGACAATTGCCCATTTTCCTCCTGATAAGTGCGCTGTTCATCTCTAATAACTGCTCCTTTTTTTTTGGCACGTGCCCCTTTTCCTTCCTAATAAATGCACTTTTTCCTTCTTATAAGTGCCGCTTCCCCTTCTCATAATTACCCCTTTTCATCTCTGATAAGTGCCCCGCTTTTTTTAACATGTGCCTCTTTTTCTTTTTTATAAGAGCCACTTTCCCCTTTTCATAAAATTCCCCTTTCACCTCCTATAAATGCCCCTATTAAAATCTGATTGGTGCCCCTTTTCTTTCAACAAATGCACATTTCCCTTTATTATTAGTGCCCCTTTTTCATTCTCATAAGTGCCCCTTCTCACCTCTGATAATTACCCTTTTAACAATGATACGTGCCCATTTTCCTTTCTTCTAAGGAACCTTTCCCTTTTTCATAAATGCCCCTTTTCACTTCTTTTAAATGCCCCTATCAAAGTCTTATGGGTGCCTCTTTTCCGTCGACAAATGTCCATTTCCCATTCTCATAAGTGCCTTTTTTATCCCAGGTGAGTGCCCCCTTTTTAGGTGTAAGAAGTGCCCCATTTTCACCTCTGATAATTACCGCTTGTACTTTGACACGTGCTACTTTTCTTTTCTGATAAGTGTCATCCCTTTCGATAAGGGTCCCCTTTTCCTCTCATCATTTAACGTGCCACTAATTTCAAGCGACTAAGAGCAATATCCCCCAAAGCTCGCTCGCATTTATAGATGTTAAAATTATGTTACTTATCAAAGGTCTTTTCAGTTTTCTGTTATGAGAATATGCTTATAATCCCATCAGGATTTGGTTTTCCTCTTTATAAGATGTATTTTTTTCGCACTGCGACCTCACAAATCTTTATTTTGTCCTCGCTCGCTTTGCTCGCTCGCAAATGAATTTTCAGACAATCACACCCAACTGAAAGGCATGATGCTTAAGCAATTTCTCATACGATGAATACAGTGAAACAAATATTGAAATCATCCCTGATAATGTAATCACAATTATAGGGTACTTACCAATGTCTAAAACATTGTATATTTTCGCTTTGAGATTTCCCTTTGTAGGTGCCCTTTCTTTCTACCAGAAAGTGCGCTTTTTATGGTGCCCCCCACTTTGGAAGTCGCTCCGCCGCGTCTGTGTTGACGTTAAATCTCAGCTCTACCTATCACTTGTACAACCAAAACTAGAGTACGGCACGACTACATGGTACCCTAGCACACAAAAGGACAAACATCAGCTTGACGTGGTCCAAAGTACTGCTGCAAGAATGTGTCTCACCAACTGGCTACTCAAGAGAATCCAGCGTGACAGCCATGACATCATCTTTTCAGTGGATTTACCTCGACACGAGAAGAAAAATTGTCCGACTCAACATGATGTACAAAATCGACGCAAACCTCGTAGACGTTGACTGGAACCCCTACTTAACCAGACCAACTCGCCAATTTAGACTCACACACCCAGCATCATTCCAGAGACCTAGAACCAATTCAACAATTTACTCAAATAGCTTCTTCCCATGGACTGTTAAATATTAGAACGATCTGTCTCATCACATCCTAGACACTCCCAACTTAGACATTTTTAAAGACAAGGCTCTGCTACTTGTTCACCACAGAGAGTAATTAATTCTATCAGGTCGACCACCAGGTCATCCCTCTGACGCGATGCGGGATCCCGCTTTGTCGGAGTATATATCCAGAACCAGAACCAGAACATTGCTTGATCTTTTCTCAGTGCTGAATTAATATTCAATATTATTTTCAGATATCTCACACCTCAATCTACCCAACAGTAAATACATGCTTTTGTTACTTCGCACCTGGACAATTGCAATTCATTACTTTTTCGACTACCCGCCAACCAAATTAACCGATTGCAAAAAGTTCAGAATGCTGCTGCTCGCCTTGTAACAAACTCTAGAAGATCATCACATATCACTCCTATCTTGAAATCTCTTCATTGGCTCCCTGTTCAACAGCGTGTGATCTATAAAATTCTTCTCTTAACCTATCGTGCACTAAATGATCTAGCTCCAGAATATATTTCATCCCTTCTATCGCCCCACTCCACAGGTCGTTCTGGTTTACGTTCATCACATAATAATGTTAGGCTTAAAGAAATACGTACCAAAAGAAATTGGGGGAATCGAGCATTTGCATCAGCCGCTCCTTCTTTATGGAATAAGTTACCTTTCTCTATTCAGACGGCCAACACTCTTTCTACTTTTAAAATTGGGCTTAAAACTCACCTGATGCTTAATCCATATTGTTAAATTTCAATGTTTTCTTTATACAATGCATGCCAAACAAATAATCACCCTGTGCCACATTGTATATACCATGTCGATGCCATGATGAATTTACATGTAAGTTAATATTTAATATTTCTTTAATCTTAAGTATGTTCAATTCCTAATATAAATTTGAATTTTTTGTATGCGCCTTGAGCATCTCTAGAGATGGATATGTTGCGCTTTATAAATATTGTTATTATTATTATTATTCCTATAAAACATCCATCACTATATTTTATAACTCCCGTATACATATATAAGTTTTCCGTGTCAGACATATTTACATCAACATATTTTCATTTTCATTTTCACCATCATTCAACATCATCCCCATCTTCACCAATCGCAGTTTTGTTTTAATTGTTGTTATCATCACACCCCCTCCCCTTTCCCCCGGGCTATCACGCTATCAAGCAATCGCTTATTGTAATAGCCCTTTTTCTTATGCAACTTTCTTAATGAATAATTATTGCTATTGTGTTATCAGTTAAAATTTGCTCTAATGTCATCACTTATTATTATTATACTGTATACACATTCAAAAAACTTGTTATATTTTGTATATGTAATATTGCTGAAATGTAGTTTGATTTGTATGTTGCAGAAGAAAATAAATTCAATTCGAATCAATTCAATTCAATTTAATATCATTCTGATTATCATCCTCGTCACTACCACCATCATCATCATTATTATTATTTTTTTTATTTTTTATTTTCCATGATCCCCAGTGGATGTGAGTACCAGAATTGTGTTTTATAATATACATGTACTGCATAATTCATACACATATCGACACAACATTGGGATAAATGTTCACTCCATTTTTTATTTAATATTCAACTTAACGCAAATCAAGTGGCTCTTTATCCTAATTAAAAACACTATAAAATGATATAAAACTCGTTCTTACATTTGCTGTCAGTTGGAGTGTAACAACTGTTAAATTGGTGACGTCACCGACGGATGATATACTTAGCATGACAAATCCTTGTTCTGTCAAATTGGTAGATGTCCCGGACATTCGGTTTCTTCCCCAATCAAGATACACCTAGAAGAAATAAAACAATCAATGTGAAATATAATGATAATGATGATAAAGAAAACAAAAAGATAATGTTGAATGTAATGATGATAACATAAATAACAATAAATAAATGAATAATAATAACAAAATGATAATGATATTAATGATGATGATGAGAATAATAATGATAATAATAATAATAATGATAATAATAATAATAATAATAATAATAATAATATAAAGATAATGATAATAACAATAATAATAACACTAATAATAGCAACAATAAGAAGAATAGTAATGATAATACTACTACTATTAATAAGAATATGATTACAATTATCATCATCATTATTATAAAAATATCGTAAAAATGTTAATAGTGGGTTCTTGTATAACTCTCATGTCTGTCAGACTTCACACTCTTGGCGCTCCAAAACATGGGGCTCTTTAACAAACCTAAAAGTATTTCGTTCCTAATCTACTTAAATATTGTTATGGTCACGGTTTGTTGCTCAATGCTTTTTTTATCAATGAGTAGCTAGAAACTGTGTATTTTACTTTTAAATCATCTAAAAAGTTTATTGTTGTAATTTTGTTGCCTTTTTCAGTCTTTGATTGACTAGGCTCTATTTTCTCTGGGTATCATTGACAAAAATATGATATCATTATTCCTCTCCAGGTGTTTAATGCGGTTCGACGTTTTGCTAGACTAGAGGTCTGATCAGTTCCAAAAATATGACTTCAAATTATAATTGGGTGACATGTCCAATATACTATTGGGTAATTGGGAAGCGAAACCGGCCCTTGCACCTTAATTTAAAATCACTGTGGCATACCTCAGGTACACATAAGAAAACATGTACCCAACCCCCTCCCCTTTGATAAAAATATTCGACCGAAATTGCAGATATTCCACTTAAAATGGCAGGTGGAAAAAATCTTCTTCTTTTTTCTGTGCTTGGCAATGTTTGTTGTTTCACCAACAAATGTGATTTTTTTCCCCTTACTTGTTTGCTTGTCAAACTTTTTTTCGGAACTGTACCCCTTCTGTTTACAAAATCCTGGGCCCGCCCCTGTACTAGATCACATCATACATGTGTTGGAGATCCCCAAACCCTCTGGTGTCGGTGTTCATTTCGTTTCAACTTACTCTGTCAATCCAAACTGGAGCTGAAGACTCGAAATCAAAGATTGGCACCCTGAAGAAAAACTCCCCGGAAACAAAGCCCTCTAAACCGTAGGTCCCGTTTTCCTTTCGGCACTGCAGTCGCTATCAAACGAGGCATATATTGTTTCATTGCATTCATCTATTGGAATGAGAATAGAAGTGACAACAAAACCAGTCATATCACAGAAACATCGTGGGGGTGTCGTAGTATAGTGGTTCATTCACTTGACTCTCTATCCAAGGATTGAGGGTTCGAATCCCAGTCCGGTACTAACGTCTTTTGGGCAAGATATTTATCCACATTAGCCACTCTCCACCCGGGGGAACCTGGCAATTGTTGGACTAATAGTACATGTAGGACCCGCAGAAAAATCAGTATTAATATTAACAACGCTGCTTATCATTTATTATTTGTTATAATTATTTTAATCGACCAATCTAATAAGCTGATTGGAAAACAATCAGACTATCTGGTATAGGTTAAGTGTCTATACAGTTGACTATACTTGTACTATTCTAATGCTTCTAGGGTGCATGCAATAATCATATCATGAACTTCTCTTCGACAGGCAACTTACAGTTCCACCCCGGCCCCTGTTCTCTGCGACGGTTCTAGGACACCTACCCCCTGGACAACCACCTCCCGGATAACCACCCCTAGGATAACCACCCTCTAGGACAACTACCCCTAGGACAACTACCCCGTTGGAAAATCAAAAGAATGCAAAAATGTCAGTGATTGAAGTTTGACTTGGAGTCTTTCAATAAGAAAGCATCAGATATTTTTTTGACGTTACGAGTAAAGAGTAATGAATAATGACATTAAAATAATTGAATGCTTTGCGCTTTCAAATTATTATGAATAATGCTTTTGTAGCATTTGGACAAAATAATTTATAAACTTTTCTTTCTTACTGCGTATACGATAATGGCAAGCAGTTGAACAAATATGTGAATTCAATTTTCTGTCTGACATTTCCTATTCATACATTTCACAAAATATTTAATGAATCTGCAGATCATATATAAATTTTGACTATAGTTGCAATAGTAAACTTACCTACTAAGTCAGGGCATTCCATTTCATCGAAACCAGTACCACAATCGTCATAAGAGTCACAAACAGCTTCAGGGAGGTAACAAGCTTTGCTGATGGGGCATTGAAGGGTTTCGTTGGTACAGGGAGCTATATAGAAGGAAGAAAAGATAATAAACCGGTGTATTAAATGGGGCACGAAGGGGGGTATTGGTACAGGGAGCTATAGCGAAGTAAGAAACAGAAAATAAAATGGTTTATATACCTCACTTTAGAAATATAGCCATCGGATTGGTCGAAATTGGAGTCATGATTTTAGCCATGCCCGCCTACCAGTCAAAAGTCTTTTTTTTTTAAGTGCACTCATACCCGCCTACCGGTTTAAATGCCCTTATGCTGCGATCCCCCCATTGGTTTACGTGTTAAAATTGTCTTTGTGCTTTTTGTCTGCGAGTCTGATTGAAACTTTCAGTCATTTTTTCCAGCGAAGATTAACAGACAGTGTCTCAGATTTTCCATGATGTTTTAATTAATCTTTACTCAATAAAAGGATAAGGTAAGAATTCTTGGTATATTTTTGTTTCAATTCGGCATATAAAAGACATATCGACTGCTTTAATATTCGAGGCCTGGCTGTTGGCTCTCGGGTACGTTGCATCCTCTCATGACCCCTTGAGCCTATAAAACAGCCAGGGGGGTGATTCACTAACAGCTAAAATCGATCCCAAATGAGATAAAATCGCTCTTAGGCTCAATATCACTCCTAAGGCTAAGAGCAATATCGCTCTTAGGAACTGATTCACTAAAGCATTTGGGATTGATTTTAGCTTTAAAATCGCTATTAAGGCCAAGAGTGATCCGGATCACTCTTAGTCTTACTCTAGTACTCTCGTCTTAGCGGCACTTTCTGGCAAAGTCAGACAAAGACAAAACTGTCAGTGTCAAACTGAAGTTAAATTAGAGCAAACAAGAGGAAGATAGATATTGTTAGTCACTGTTAAAGTGATATATCGAATCGTTTTGATTTATACTACGATAGGGTAGGCCTAACTCTTAGTGCCAACAACATAATAAGTAAAACACTAAAGACTAAAGTTAGTCCGCTTTCGAGAATACCACATCAAGACTGCTGCTGCTACATGCTAGCTGCATGGGGACGGTAGGTCTAACTTACGTACATTACGTAGATCTAGGCCCTAGACTAGTCTAGACTCTACGTTAAATCCGGCATTTTACTAGAAACAGGCATAAAGAAAGACAAGCTATACCCACAGAAAATCGTATGAATCCTCACACTGCTACATGAAACAGTCATGAATGATTTTTTTGTCATGTCTTATGCAAAATTCCACTCGGCTTTCTTCAAATTTTAACACGAAATCAACATAGAAATGAACGTCACTGAGTGATTTCAAGTACGGTGTTGGTGTTGGTGTTGGTGTTGAGAGCGTGGAAAGGCTGCTAAACCGAGCTCCAACACCGACGGTCAGTTTAGAAGGACGATACCGATCAAGTTATCGATAGCTCAACACCAGCCTCAACGCTGAGTGACGTCACTCTGCAGGCGAAAAGTCTTGCGATAAAAGCATAATCCTTTCAGAAATGCCAATGAATTACATCATATCGAATATCAAATGTAAAGTCATATTAAAAAATGAATAGAGAAAATATCATTTCTCTTGAAAAACGTTTATAGCTCCCATGATTTACAGTTGTTTTGACGGGAAAATGGATTTTACCTTGGCTTGATCGTGAGATTCTTGACAGATGCACGCATAGTTACCTGCGGTATACTGCAACACCAACACCAACACCAAACTTGAAATCATGAATTTCCCAATCCCTAGGGGCTGGTGTTGGTGAATGGGAAAATTACACGTAAATCGTCAACACCAACCGCGATACTCGGTTCAGCAGACGACATTCAACACCAGCCCTCAACACAGACTGCCGGAAATGCGTCATATTTTCCGAGGTCAACCTCAACACCAGCATGATTTCAAGTTCGATGTTGTAGCTGGTGTTGGTGTTCTCACAACACCAACACCAGCTTTCAACACCGTACTTGAAATCACTCATTGACATATTAAGCGACGATAGCTAGTTAATTATCGTTATGTCGATCGGCTACGCGCGCGATTGATTGATGCCCAGGGACCAAAATTTGAGTCTGTTGATTGGTTGGATCGATCGCGTACATGAATATTCATATGCGCGCATGATTATTCACGCTGGGATTGATCCCAGCCTAAAAGCGATTTAGTGAACCAGTCAGGTAGAATCGATTTTAAGCTGCCATGGGATTGAAATCAATCCCAAAAATTGCTCTTAGGAACGATATCGTTCCCAGTTAGTGAATCACCCCCCAGGTCTCTCAAAGCAGTCGATATCTCTATAGTATTGAAGGTCAATCCAACCTTGGTAATAAGTTCATTTGTATGAAAGCAGCAAAGAAATAAGAGAGACAGAATGACGAAAATTTGAAAGAAGTCAGACCAATAATGAGAGATTATGAATGTTTGAAATATAAGATCACTACATTTTGTGAGTGGATCGTGACGTATAGTCACGGACAAGTGCCTTCTTCCTTAGGGCACTACTCAAAGCATATTATGGATAATATATCATTATATTTCCTCTGAGTCATTCATTTTGATTTTTGGGGGGTAATTTTAGTCATTTTCTGTGTTGGCACAAATGGGAAAAAAAGTTCGCCACGACATCACTATGACATTACCAATTCAGCCGATTTAAAGTCCCCATACGTATAGTGATTACAATTTTCAAAAAAAATCAGAACTTTCTTATCTTTTGTGCGATTTCGTTCAAACTTTCACCTGTCTGTTTTCTCTGATTTTTCTGCGTTCTTTTAGACTAGTTTCCTTTTAAGGTTGGATTTCCCTTTCTGTTCATGAGGGGGCAAAATTCAACACACAAACACTCACAAAATGAGAGAGCTGTTGTATATTGTTGGTTTTACTAAAATAGTGCCACTAATGCACGTCTAAAGAAATCGTTCGAAATTCTATGGCTGAATTCACATTACATGGTTTACTGGTGAATGGCGGGAATGCGTGACTCCACCAAATTTATACACAAGTCGGGACAATAACATGGAGTACTCTTAGAATCAATCAGATTTGCATATCAGAAGAAAACCAGCATATAGACCGTGATTTCGTGTACACTGCTTTCTTACCGCAAGGTTAACAGAAAAATCCGAAATCAAAACCAACGATTCACCAGAATTCATCTATTGTATGACAAGAATAAATAAGTTCAAAGTGCAGTGTACTATGATCTCTCATGAAATATCCTTTGATTCTCTACGTATAATATATATCTGTGTGAGGGTGTGTGTGTGTGTGTGTGTGTGCGTGTGGGTGTGTGTATATAAATATATATATATATATATATATATATATATGTGTACATGTATATTCACTGTGTTTGTATAAAAGAGAGAGAGGGAGAGGGAGAGAGAGAGAGAGAGAAGAAAAAGGGGAGGGGGTAGAGAGACGGTGCAGCATTCAATGGATGGAACTTTTCTTTTCAAAATGACAACTAAGATCAATTCATGTAGCACCGTCATGAGGCTCCACCATTCCACCATGTTGGGAGCAAATACGGATAAAAGGCACAAAGTGGGTCATATCCATGTTTAAAACATATGTGGATATTTGGTGCCAATTTACAAAGTCCAAACTAGGCCTTGACAACAAAGGTCACATTATGAATGACCACGCTTGACAACAAAGGACACAAGTCATAATGAATGACTACCCTTAATTTTCACACGACTTCTCAGATATCCGACATATGCTCTGCCTACCTTTGCTGCTGGTTGATCATTTCGTCAGACAAAGTTATCGAAGGGGTATAAGATTGCGATTAGGTTTTAGACAAAGATTAGATTTCAGTTTACAGATGTCGTGTTGGGTCAAAGGTTGAGGTTAGGAATTCGGTTTGGGAGAAGAGCAGTAATTGTCGTCAAAGAATTTGTTAGTACTAATAAACTGATCAGTTTGCAGTAAGAATTGACGTGCGATGACAAATCCAAACATGATAAACATCTTCTTTTTACATCTATTTACAAACGGGCGAGATGGAAGAGTAGGAAAAATGGTAAAACCGGCAACTACTTTTCAAAACAATGGTGCATCCGCGTTCGGGGGATTTTGGATTTTGTTGGTCATCCCACTGGCCATATCAGTGGCGGATCCAGGGGGGGCCCGGGCCCCCTCCCCTAGAAAAAAAAAATAGGTAAAAACACCCTTTTTTGAAAAAAAGAAGTTGGGCCCCCTCCCCTGGCGCCCAAGGGGGGGGGTGGCGGTGGGAAAAAAAAAATTGTCGGGTGCCAAAATTATTTTTTTTTTGCTCACTACCCCGCTGAGCGAAAAATCGACCGGCACGATTTTCAAATTTTCGCACGAAGTTCCTAGTTTAATCAAAGAGTACAATACGTGGTTTATGTGTGCAGGGTTCGGGATAATTTGTTACGTTATTCCTTTAATCATTTATTTCACTCATATCCGGATTGATCAAGGTTGGTTTAAGGTATGGTTTGGATCAAATGAGACTAAAGGTAATGTATCAAATATATATTTGGCTATACTTGCCTATCAGTATAACTGTCAATGCAAGAGAGCTTTGATAGAGCAAGGTTCATGTCATTAAAAATATAGCTGAGCTGTGTATAGATATTCTATACTCGTTTAATGTACTGGGAATAATGAAAAATAAATTAAGAAAACACTCAATATTTGATTCTAAAAGAACAGTAAAGAAACTTTTGTAAACTTGAAAGTAGGACCAATATGAAGTGTCTTTAAGTGACTTCGCAGATTCGCATAGTAGGGACTGATATTATGATTATTATCATACAGAATACAGTGAAATAATGTTCGAGATACAAATACACTAGTGACCCTATATAGAAAAAATTAAAATAAACATACACAAGGACAATTTCCGGTGTCAAAGGGAATTACTTGCGGTGTATTAGAAAAGTAAAAAGAAAACATGCACACAAATGCTACTGCTGTATATTATCCGCACACAAATAAAATGTATGCTACTCTTTAATCATAAGTGTATACGTTTAATTCATTGTCATCGCTCATCCAGTTTAGTTATCAAATTCAGAGCAGTTAGGGGTTTCAAGTTTCTAATTTTTATTCGTTTCTACAATACAATTTTATTACAATTTTTATTCACGAAAATACATTTAAAGTAGACGGAGTTGAATTACACAAGTATTTCAAAAGAAGAACAAGGCGTATACTTAGTTATGTAACCCAACAAAATAAATAAGACATTCCAAAGTGATTACAATATAAGATCTCTTGTGAATCATTCTGCATTTGTTCAGGGAAATTATTGTAAAATGGAGTTCAAACGTCATTAGTCACTTTTCTATCGTACGTCCATGACGTCTGAACACAATAAATAGTACATAAAAACGTAGTATCCTTTATTCAACCAATAATATATTGTGTGTTTGTTTCCTCCGTGTAAACTAATGATCAACAGGAAATGTTGTGACCTTAATTAAATTATTCAATTTTGGTTTGTATAACTAGACAAATTATCACATTGTTTTAAAAAACGTATAGCTACCACGTTATTTGATTTATTTCCACACAAAATATAACAATACTATCCCGATCTGTGTGTAAAGATGGGGCATGAATCGTCATGGCGGCTGAATCATGAAGGATTCGCGGTCATAAATTACGGCGCGTGGGGGCGTGACATTTCTGTTCTGACACCGCGGACCAAAATAAACCGTCATTTTTCGGGGCAAAATCGGCTATAACATAAAACAGGCAGAAGATGGCAGCCAAATCTGTTATCAACTTAAAGCTTAGAGATCAGAAAAAAGGTGGTAATAAAATTAAAGTGGAAATTACTGGAAATCTAAACATTTCCTCTGGATTTATAAAAAAACATGGATGATTAGTCCATTTATCAGTGAATTACCCTATAATATATTATGAAGATTGTGTTTCTATCCATTTTAACCCATTCATGCAGTGAAATGAACTTTCAGGAATATGTGAGAGCAATTTCATATCAATAGCTTTAAAACTCCATGTTAAATTGAAAGATTTATAAAATAAGTCACTTTTGCACTAAAACTGTGAATATGTAAGATTTTGCTGTTTGAAGGAGTAAATTTATACCCTTATTGTGCATACCGGAATTAAATATTTTACTGAGGTATTCTTCAACGTATTATCTTTCAACTCGGCTTGAAAGGTTGTATTAAAAAGTAAATTAGCAGCAGCCATGTGAAGCGTGAGCAAGTAGAAACAAGTCTTATGCGCCTATGGACAATTATGGTTATCATAGGCCTTTTCCTTGCTACTGTCCTCCTAATGATTTCATTAGGGGTAAAATAACCGAGTATAAAACTAGCAAGTTTACTTTCACCAGAGAAAGATAAAAATAAAGGTAGGGAGGGCGGGAAAGAGATAGATAAATGAATATATGGACAAATAGATAGATAGATAAATAGATAGATAAATAGATATAGCAAGTTCGCGAGAAAGAGTGAGAAAGAAGAAGAGATAGAGGAAAAAGAAGGAGAGGAGGAGATGTCGCATGTGGATTTAAGTAAAACAGAATTTCAACGTATTTAGAAATGATATAAGCACAACTTGAAAGGGAGACCTCACTTGGTATTAAAGTAGAGCGAATGTAAACAAATCGACATTTTTTTTATTTTTTAAATATTTTTTTTAAACATGAAAAAGGAACAGATAAAAAAACTTACGAGTATTGTCGCCTTGACCAGCCGAAAATTTGGGGCCGAAGCTCAGGGCTGCGAGTCCGAGGAGTAGAAAATCCCCATAGCTCACTGGCCTAGGTAACATATTCGGGTATTCTCTGATCAGTGTATATATATATATATATAATTATGAAGTCTTTCAGTATTTCCTTTTTTACTGAGACACACTATCGTCGTGATGAGCTAGAGAGTTTACATGACAGGAGAGACCACTCCACTCAACTGGATTCCACGATCGAACTATTAGTACTTATATCTGCTTTCAACGCGTTGGAAGGCACAAATGACGCATCTACGATTGAAAGTGCGGCGTGTCATATCGAATAAGGCAGGGGCGGCTGAGCGACTTCCAAAGTGGGGTGGCACCAACAAAAAGGGCACCTTCTGGAAAAAAGGGCACCCACAACTGGAAATCTCAAAGCGAAAATATTCATTTTTTTAGATTTTGGTATAAACCCCTACATTGTGATTACATCAACAGGGATGATTTCAATATTTGATTCTCTTTATGCACAATACAATATATTGCTTAAGCATCATACTTTGCAGTTGGGTGTAATGATCTGAAAATTCATTTGCGAGCGAGCAAGGAAAAACTTTAAGACTTGTGAGGTCGCAGTGCGCAAAATTACATCTTCTGGAGGAAAAAATCCCAATCCTGATGGGGTTATGAGCACATTCTAATAACGGAAGACTGAAAAGACCTTTGATAAGTAACATAATTATATTATCTATAAATGCGAGCGAGCATAGCGAACGAGCTTTAGGAAATTGCTCTTAGTCGCTCGACATTAGGGGCGCGTTTAATGATGAGAGGAAAAGGGGACACTTCACGAAAGGTATAAGACACTTATTAGAAAATAAAAGGAGCATGTGTCAAAGTACAAAGGGTAATTAACAGAGGTGAAAATGGGGCACTTCTTCACACCTACAAAAAGAGGCACTCACCACCAGAGATGAAAAACGGCACTTATGAGAATGGGACATGGGCATTTTCGACGGAAAAGTGGTACCCATCAGAATTTGATATGGGCAATTATTAGAGGTGAAAATGGGCATTTATGAAAAGGGGATAGGTCCCTTATTAGAAAGGAAAGGGACACGTTTCATTGTTAAAAGGGAAATTATCAGACGTGAAAAGCGGCACTTATCGCACATAAAAATGGGCACTTAATAATAAAGGAAAATGTGCATTAGTTGAAAGAAAAAGGCTACGGATCAGATTTTAATAGGGGCGTTTATCGGAGGTGAAAGGGGGCTTTTATGAGAAGGGGGAAGTGGCTCTTATTAAAAAGAAAAAGATGCACGTGTTAAAATGAAAGGAGCACTTATCAAAGATGAAAATTGGTAATTTTGAGAAGGGGAAGGGGCACTTATAAGAAGGAAAAAGAGCATTTATTAGAAAGAAAAAGGGGCACGTGTCAAAATTAAAGGGGCAGTTATTAGAGGTGAAAAGAGACACTCATCATAGATGAAAAGAGCACTTATCAGGAGGAAGGGGCACTTGTCAAAGTAAAACGAGTATCTCTCAGATTTGAATAGGGGCAATTATCGGAGGTGAAGGGGGCATTTATGAGAAGGGGAAGGGCCCCTTTTATAATGGGGGCACTTATTATTAGAAAAAGGGGCACTTATTAGAAAGGAAAAGGAGCACTTGTCAAAGTAAAAGGGGCACCTCTCAGATTTGAATAGGGCAATTATTAGAAGTGAAGGGAGAACTTATCAAAAGTGAAAAGGGGCACTTCTCGTACCTGAAAATTGGCACGCACTAAATATTAAAAAGGGCACTTATGAGAATGGAAAATGAACACTTATTGCAAAGGGAAAAGGGCACGTGTCAAAATAAGAGCGGCACTTTTAAAAACTAATAGGGTCACTTGTCAAAGTAAAGGGCACTTTTCCTATGTAAAGGGGCACTTTAGGGTACTTGAAAAGTAGGGCACTGTCTCCCCCCCCCCCTTTTCTCCCGGGAGGGCCGCCTCTGAAAGAAGGCCATATATGTAAATACAGCAAATATTTGTTGTCCTCATCAAGTTCTTTTAAAGTCAAATCACTGAACTGTATCTGCGTTGTGGTATATCTTACCTAATTCACGTTGGTTGGGCCTCTCTGAATGGGCGCATAGCGGGGGCTGTGATTTAGTTTTTGACTTGTCCTAATTAATTCACCTAAGTTTCTGACAAATTTTTTCATGAGAATGATTTTTACAATGAAATCTGGATTTACACATATACAGCTGTCTGCGAATTTATTCTTAACGCCTTTAATGCAAGGCCTGTTCCATGATTATCGGGAGCGCCAGGAGTGTCAAGTCTGACAGATATGAGCGCTATACAAGAACCCAATATGATTATTATTATTATTATTCTTATGAATAAAACAGTTTGTGTCATTGGAATGCAGATAAATAGAAGTAGAGAGAAATAATCATAATGTAGGACGAGAGAGGGAGGAAGGATTGAGGAAGGGATGGAGGGTGAGGGAGGGCGGGGAGAAGTAGCTAGGAGGAGATAGAGGAGAGAGGACAGGGGACAAGGGGGAGTTTTTAAGCTACATGTACATGGGGTTTCATTTAACTACTATCCAAATGGCTCTCTCTCTCTCTCTCTCTCTCCCTCCTCCTCCTCCTCCTCCTCCTTCCTCCTTCCTCCTTCTCCTTCTACTCCTCCTTCTTCTTCTCCTCCTCCTCCTCCTGCTACTCCTTCTACTCATCCTCCTCCTTCTAATCCTTCTACTCCTCCTTATCCTCCTCCTTCTCCTTCTCCTCCTCCTCCTTCTCTTGTGTTAAGTTGGGTAGATGAATTGCTAGAACCACCCAAAACTTTCATCGAAGGCATATGCTTCAATGACAATTTGTATGAATTGCAGGCGGTTGCAAGCGGATATAAAATTATCATGTTCGAGGCCAGTTTGTAACAAATATGAAGACGTATCCTTGGCCTCTTCAATTTTGTCATGATTATAGGTAAGAAATGAATGATGTTCTTGATTGAAAAGGGGTGATGGGAGAGGAAGGGGGGGTAAATTAGTATATATTCATTTATTTTAGTGGTGTTTAGACGCAATTTTATGATCGACATCGAGATTATTATTTTTCTTTCTGTAAGCCTTTGTTAATAAACTGCATGTAAAATCTTGGCAAGTGGATTTTTATTATCAAGCAAACAGCTTTTTGAAAGTTGCCGATGTCCTAAAAATATTATTCCTAATTTAACATTAGGCAACACTTGCAATAGTTGGATTTCAAGACACAACCAATGGTATCCTTAGACGTATTAAATAAATTATAACAGTCGATACTTTCCTAAATCACGAAGAATTTACTTTTTAGAAATGATTTTTGATTTGCTCTATATTACAATCCTGTACTAACATGACTAAGTCGTTATCGAATTGTCTCCAGTGTGATCCAAACCATGACATAGTTTTGAATAAGAGGAAGAGCAGATAGCTGTTCTCGGATCAGCTTCAGAACTGTGCGTGTAGCTATGGTTAAACCTATTACAAATGTACGGGTACCATTCTCTTGCCGGTTACTGCCGGATGCTGCTCGTGATCTAGTCTGCGAGGAAACCTTCAAAGATACGCGCTATAACGTGGGCGTTGATTATGATTATCCATGTTCCCATCCAGTGGCTTGTCGATCCCTATCAACGTTGTTCTAAAATTTAGCAAATTCGTTTTACTACCAGGATATTAAACCTTATCTTTCGATGAAAAGACCTTTTCTTTTATTTCTTGAAGAAGTATTCAGGTATCGTAAACTCCAGGAAAGGACATAGTGAGGAAACGATGGACAGTACATTCACATCGGTAACACTAGCCCCACCCCACCCCCTCGCGCTCTCTCTCTCTCTCTCTCTCTCTTCCTCCTCCCTGTATCTCTTATTGAAAGTGCCCCTTTATGGTTGGTGCCCCCCCCCAACTTTGGAAGACGCTCCGCTGCCCCTGCTAATTGTGATACATTTGGTTAAAACTGAAGAAAACAATTCTTTGGAATGGAAAATGATATTTTTGTATACTTTATTTAAATCCCGCCTATTGATTCTTTATATACTATTGGAAATGTTGCAGATAAAGAAATATTTGATAAACTAGAAGAAAATATATGTACGTTTGGTAGAAAGGGTGATATACATGATAATGAGTGACCTTAAGGGGATATTTGAGTTTTGGTATAGAGGGCGCTACACAAAATAATTGTTGTGTGAAATAATAAAAAACTGAGTAACAAATTTGAAAGAGCATACAATTTAAAGGGAGTGTAGCATAGCAAATACTGGTTAACGCCATCTACGTCTTCTTTTGGACAACTGCACGTAAACGAATGGACTTGATTAACGGTAGCCAGTGACTTAATCTCTACATGGTCAGCGCGCTAGCGTTCGCGAAACAGACCGAAGTTCTCATCATGCTTCGTTTTCGCGTATGTTGCACGCAAGTGAATGCTGCGGTCGCGTCGTCCGTAGTCGACTGGCCCCGAGTAGGGCCACGGGAAAGACACATAGTCTCGTCATGCTACACTCCCTTTAAATGACAAAATCAACTTTGTTTGATCAAAATCGGTTCAGAGACATAAATGTAACAATTTCTAATATTTGTGCGGGCCCCACAAATATTCGATAATTTTGAACCAGCCGTTGAAAAAAGATAGCGCCTTATATACATATACGTTTTATTGCAGTCAATGCCAATGTTGGCTTCTTGTTGGCTTTTTCGTGTTGGTTATAATATGCACGACAAGCCGGCTCGTGTATTGTTATTATTAATCAATTAATTAATTAACGGTCACAGTATTTTTTTGAAAGTGGAGCTGAATTGGTATGATCGTATTTAATCTAAATTTCACACATTTTTCGGTCTAAAATTACCTTCATAGTAATTTAGGTCTTAAAAGAGTATTATAAATGTCATAAATAAGAAAAAGAGCAATAACCATGCACTTTGAATTAAGGCAGTTGCGGTCCAAGCAAGAACTCAACTGTCCCTTTGAGATCGAACATCACACTCTGGTGGAGATAATGTTCAATTTTCTACCGTTGTAATGACCCTGAAATCTCAATTGTCCCCTTTGATGCCCATGTTGAACAAAATGAAAGAGATTATGTTGCGATGGATGCAACTGATAACTTTGATGATTTTTTACTTAGCCGAGCTAGGACGATTTTCACTAGCACTCTTTGGATTAAAAGCCACAATTGGATTCTGGCTACATATGATACAATCAAACGACAATTCTCTGATAAATAAAGCTCATTTAGAAAACATGGGATAAAAAATTGCCAAAAGAAATTCTAAAAGATGTCTTCTTAGAGTAATATTAAACAAATTGGAAGAACGATATATTAAGTTATTGAAGGATACACTAAATGAAAACAATAATGATTTTTGTCGTACGCTAAGAACTTACAGATATGTTAAAAAGAGGTATATACTTAATTGATTATTTATTGTTAGATGAAGATAAATCCCATGTATTAAATTGAATTTGAATTTGAATTTAAACTTACGGGGGAGGAGAGGAGGAGGGTGGAGGGTGGAGAAGGGGAGGAGGGGAGGAGTGGGAGGGGAGGAGGGGGAAGAAGGGAAGGGGGTACTCAGATTTCTTTTGACGAGCGTGTGCTGCTGAAGCTTCCAAACTCATAACTCATTTTAAAGGTACTCTGTCCCATTTGCAGGCCAAAAAAATGAAAAGGTTAAATTCTAACGGCATTTGAAAGACAATACTAATTTAGAACTTCCCTAAAAAAGGGGGCTTGAAAATGTCTTTAAGTGGGAAAATAACGACTATTAGTTGTCGAATCGACTTAGGAGCTATAGAGCCAGTAAGTAATAGTCTGATTTTCAGACCATTGTACCGAATGGTCGTACGTTTTGTGCTGCGCAAAGATTCAATCAGTTTAATTTTGGCCATTACAAGAAGTGGGTTATTGATGTAGACAAATGCTCATGTACCCTTTACAGCTCATTTTATGTATGTTATTACCAAAGATGAAAAAGCCAGTCAGTCACTCAATAGTGTCTGACAGTGAAGTCTAGCAAGTAAACGGGTTTCCTTGCATAATTTGAATATTAGGACACTGCTAACGTTTAAATTTCACAGATAGGACATACATGACATATTCATAATTCCTGCAAAGTTCTACAGAATTTGATGTTGGCTGCAAAAGGGACATAGTATCTTTAAGGATCGTTTTTATAATTGGCAGAAATTGGGATTTTGGAGAAAAAGAGAAAATGAATTCATTTTTTTTGTATCTGAGATTCAGCAAGAATATAGGCCTATACGTCTTGCGGAGAGGTATATCTTTCCGAAGAGAACAGTAACTCATGTTTAAGACTAAGATCTAAAATGGCGCCATTTTCAGGGATTTTCAAACAAAAATTCATACCCCATGTTTAGGGCCTTTTTTTTGCAAAATAGAAATCGACCGATTAGAGCAGCATATCGAATCCCCATATACCGTATTAGGCGATATAGTTTGATATTATTTATAAGGGTTTTTCTAAATAACTTAACGATTAATGGACAATGATAAAGTTAAAACTTTATCACACTGTTTGTTATGTATTCAAATAAATAAAACAGTATCTATAAAGTAGTTGCTGTTGATATGCCAGGTATTATGTTTGAGGTCAGTTTAGAATATTTAAAGTTTTCTAATGATAATACAGTAACTGAAAAGGAAGAGAGCTTGATATAAAGTGAGGGTAGGCCTATATAATCATATAGAGGAAATGAAAGAGAGGAGAGACAGAGATAGAGAGAGAGAGAGGGGAAGAGAAAGAGAAAGAGAGAGAGAGAGAAAGAAAGAGAGAAAGAGAAAAATATAAATATAAATATATATATATATAAAGAGAGAGATAGAGAGAGAGAGCGCGAGAGAGAAAAGATGTATATATATATATAGAGAGAGAGAGAGAGAGAGAGAGAAAGAGGTAGAGCAAAGGGGAAAGGGAATGGCCCTTTTAGTTTAAGATTTCAATATTTTTTATCTTAAATCTTGAATATGTTATACTGTATATAACATGATATCATATGTCATGGTTGGTTTTGCAGCCTAAAAGTGTAATGCTTGAGAATACATACAGGATTCAATCAAGGGGAAATGATTCGCATTTCATTTACTTTTATTTCAACGAGAATCCTGCAAATGTCTTTAAAATCTACATAATAATAATTTCAATCAAAATTAGTTTACGGAGTAATGCATGACATGACGAAGTTACATAAAGTATAAGTATGTCAGCAGACAAATTTTAACATCATGACATCAGAATCTAGGAAAGACGCTTACAAAATACATGATAACACACTACTACAAGGTATACAGAAAGGCACAAACTAAGAATAAAAACATGCTCTAAATCTAAATTTAGATTCTAGAAATATATCAAATGACACAAATATCTTATAGAAAAACAATTGTTCAAAAATCTTTTTGTACTATGAGAAGCCTCTATAATAGATGCCATAATTATAAATGTATAAAAGCTATAAACAAGTTTAATTTTATTTGAGTATATTTTTTTAGTTTAAAAACATGATATCAATATATTGGTGCTGATTGTGACGAAGTGATATTGACATTTTACGGCTTGTTTCCTCTACACACAAAGAACCTTAAAGGAATTTAACGTAGTGCTTGTTGCAGGCACTATTTAGACAATTTTCTCATTTTCCATTGATAAAAGTAAGCAACCTGACCGGTCATGGGTCTAGAATGTCATTCAATTATTCCTTTGTATAATGTGATAGCTTTATCCCAAGAAAATTATTTCTTTAAGCCTCTATCCAAGGCTTAATAATAGTATTATGCTCGTATATTCGTATTATATCGAATTCGTATTATATCTTATGTATAGTATTTGATATCAGAACAACGAATTTAAATGAAATGTTTATAACAAAATTATATACATTTATGAAAACATAACATACCCAAATTCTATCTTTTATTAATGACAATACTTATTTTATGAAGTTGGATAAATGCAATAAAATTATACATCAATATAACCCGAACAAAGGAACGAGGAAATCAATTTGTGGGAATAAAGTGTGAAATTTATGGTTAATATATTAAAACTACGTGAGGGATGGTGACATCACAAACTCATAACAGAGTTGACACTTTGTCTCGATCAGATAATCGTTTTCATAGTTTCTACTGGCATTAGAAATTCATAACATTCTTAAAAGTTGTCAGATTTTCTTCACTGAATTGAATTCTCCTTTAACATTTTGTAAAAGAGCTAACGGGATTTCCAATTGGGTAACCAGCAAACAATCCCTGATGTATATTTGCTTTCTTTTCTTGGTAAACGCTAAAGCAGAATATATTTTTCATTCATCTTGTTTGTAATCTGTAAACAAATCTATTTCTTTGTTTGATTTTATTATTCTTTATGCACAATACAAAATTCCAAACGTTGATGCAACTAAATAAATGAAATGATGGCGTTTAAGTTTCTGACAAGATTCATGTTTGTTAACGTTTATGTAAGCCTTTAGATTCCTCTGAATCTTATGGCTGAATAATAGGCCTAACACAATTATAGGAATAAATAAGATTTACGTTTTTTAACTATACATTATGTTTCGATCTCGATATGCAACATTGTATAATTAAATCATATTCATCACTAATTACTAAAATGTATTCATATCCTGGAAATCACTACATGTATGTAGTATTGGTGCTGACTGTCCCTCCACTTGACAGTTGATTACCCTGACTGCTCGACGTCGCCAAGGACGTCTGACCATCCTGCGACCCAGTCTTCTTGTACTTCGCCCTGACGATATCGTCGCTGCGACGCTGCCCGAGCTTGACCTCGGCGAAGTGGCAGTGCATCCATCGCACCCACTGCTCGCGGACCTCCTTCTGCCGGACGCAGAACATGAGGAAGACAAAGAACCCCTGGAGGGAGTTTAAGACGAGGAAGAGGATGTTGAAGACAAGACGGGCACCACCGATGGCGAGGAAACCGAACAACCATGTCAGACCGAGCAAGACAGAGATGGCGACGGCGTTCTGGACGCGTCGCCAACTCTCACCGCGGCTGGCTTGGTTGGTCTTATGGGCAGCGATGGACTTGCGGCATGACAAGCGTTGCATGACGATACCAAAGATGATGAAGTTGGCGGCAAGTAAGAGAGCGACGATGAGTAAGACGCCGTAATACAGGGCTGGACCCGGTTTGACAAAGCAACTGTTAAGCGAAGAGAGAAAAACACACCGTACTTAAGTTCGAGAACAGAGAGACCATCTTACCACGGTATCATTCTCTTCAACAAAATATTGACGACTAATAAGATTAATATTAATAATAATGCATATATTATAATGATAGTGATAGTGATTACTTAACAAGAAGCAGATACATCATAATTCATTATTATTTGAAGTAACTACATGGGCCTACACAGTTTCCATGAAAAGACGCAAAATGACGACCTTGTCAACATGGGTTTTCAAAACAAACAAAAAAAAACTCATCAATAATTTTATTTACAATGTAACTACACGGGATACCTTCAACATGGGTTTTCAAAACTATGATTATACCGTTAAAACAAGATGACGATTTATAAGAAAGTTTTAAAGATTTAACTTACTAAGTCCCGTCTCCCAAGTAGAGGGAGCTATCGACTGCTACTGTAACGATACACACGAGAAGAGGCAAACCTGTAAAGTGAAAATATAATATCAGAAATACTTTAAAATAAACTTGACAAAAGTATAACCAGTGAAAGGGTCCAATTTCGACAGGAAGATTGACTTCCTGCTGCTTGAATGTTAACTTATTTCCAGTTTTCTAAATTTTGCGAGCGCGTAAAAATTGACATAGTGGCAAACTTTTTTTTCCCGTCAAATAGCTTTACACGCTTCCCGGATGCGATGAATGAGGAAGCGTTTGCCCGAGATTATGGTAAAATTTCAAAATAATCGGGGGATGAGATGCAGCCCTACCACGCAGTGGCGGATCCAGGGGGGGGTACCGGGCCCCTCCCCTAGCAAAAAAACAAAACAGGTAAAAACACCCTTTTTGTAAACAAAAAAGAAGATGGGCCCCCTCCCCTGGCACTCAAGGGGGGGGGTGGATGTTGATTTAAAAAAATAGCACTGTCCCCCCGTTGAGCAAAACAACAAAAAAAAAATTAGTGCTCACTACCCACCCCCGACTGAGCGAAAAATCGGCCAGCGCGATTTTCAAAAATCAAGTGGGCCCCTTTTTTGGCCCCCTCTCTTGCCGCTGGCTGGTAACACGCCCCTGCTACCACGCCCTGTCTATGTATACGTAATAGGTTGTGATGGTCCAATGAAAACCTCACCAAGTCCTAATAAATCGTAGGACCTATGATACAAAGGGACGTAGGACTCTAATCGAATTCTTAACTTCAACCCTAAAACAAACACTTTAACCTAACCGAAACCTAAAACCCTATTGCAACTCTAACCTTAACCCGACATCCCTAATCAAATAAGGGCGGGATAATGTTCGCTGGGGCAGTGACCACTAAGTTACATGTCCCTTAAAATTTGATAATAATAATAACAATTTTGTTTACACAAGGAAGTTTCATCAGCATCAATGCTGTTCTACTTGAGGGTCGTGCAATAAATTATTAACTTATTATCCCCCAGCAATTGCCAGGTACTCATTTATAGCTGGGTGGAGAGTGGCAAATGTGGATTAATGTCTTGCAAAAGACCATAATGCTTGGATAGGATTCGAACCCTAAATCCTAGGTTTGCGAGTCAAGTAAACAACCCTCTATACCACGACACCTCCACACTATTTTCTTAGTAGACTTAGAAACTCACCATAAGCAAAAAGCGCGGCCTTGAGCATAAAATGAGACACGGTGGCGTTTAAGACCTTGACGAAGAGAAGGTACATATTGATAGCTTCCACCAACATCCACGACATCGACGACAGCAGAAAGAAATGGATGAGAAAACCGACGACCACGCAACCCGCGGTCGGGTAACGGCGGTCGATACCGATGACGAACACGAGATAGAGCCCGAGGAGCGCGAAGCAAAGGTTGATCAGGATCCGCTGAGGTTGCTTTGAGCGTAGTTTTCTGTTTATATTGAAGAGGGTGATCAAATTTGATTATCAATATTCGTTAACAGTTTGAAGAATGATACGGGCCGACATGGTGGGAGCATGGTCCCTAAAAAAAATATGTACCACGTGGATTTTGTCTTTCGGGGGTCTGTTCTTAAGGACCGGATTGTAATGTGGAAAATCCCACAGGATTTTAACATATATTTCAGGGAGATGCTCCAGAATTTTGTCCAGTTCCGAAAAGTTTCACAAGCGAAAGATAATAATTATCAAGCATAACAAGTCCTGTCAAATCCCCTCCAATTAACGCAGACTTACATCCATTTTTGTTCTACCGGCATATTGATTAGATGGTAGAATGCGTTTTCACAAGTGATTATGACCTACAAATGCAATATTTTAAAGTCGCGAAATATCATAATACAACTTGAAAGTTGTTTATGATATTTAGCGTCAAAAGGGCCATACTCGACTAACACAAGTTCTCCTTTCTTTCACCACTATCAACTATTAATTTTTTTCAATTTATAAAAAAATATTGTAGTTTTGTCAATTCCTGCCAAATTGTGTTTGCAGAATTACCATAATTTTTGCTTACGATAAAAATGCTATTAATGAAAATCGATCACAATTTATTAACTCATATAAAAATCAATTGAATGAGTAATTTATTCCACAAACGTATCATCATTTCCTGAGCAATAGTAGGCCTATCTTCTTCCAAGAAAAGTGCTGCTTCAAGAGCTTGAAGATTTCGCACTGTGTGTGCTTGTGAGGAGCCTGTGTGAGCCTTTCTTCTTCATAGCTTTATCCATTCCTATTCATTTAAATGACGACAGATCTGTTAAATACTCTTTGAAACTTTATATTTGATATAAATATTGCTCTGATTCAAAGAATATTGTTCAAAATACCGCTTCGAACCCGTTCTTAACCTGTTCTCAAGCTCTACAATTAATCAAAGATTACACAAGCATGCAAACTATTGACGTTTGATGAGACAGAGGGGATATTAGGAAAGATCACTTACTTCATGCTCAGATAGGTAATAAGTGTGATCACCAGGCATATGATGGAGATGATACAGCCGATCATACCCAACACATCTAAAACGTAGAGGCCCACATCTCCAGATACATCCTACAAAGAACGAAGGAAGCATTGCAAGAGAGTGAGAGAGGGAGAAAGGGAGAGAGTGGGGGAAGGGAGGGAGGGAGGGAGCGAAGGAGGGAGGGGAGAGGGGGAAAGGAGAGTGAGAGAGGAGGAGGAAGAGAGAGAGAGCGGGGGGGGGAGACAAAGTTAATCATCTTAAAATGCGAATACCTGTATACGGGTATACCAAATAAATGATCCATTTAATATTGAATATTTTACAGCGCTCACATCTACCACGTACTGTACCCAAGCCACTCCAATATTACCCCAGCTCGGACTAGGCGAGGCCTGTCGATTCGGTTGCATTCAAGGAAATCCACTCCATACCGATACCCATTTAACACCTGGGTGAAGAGTGGCAAATAAAGATTTATGTCTAAATTGCCAATGGACAATAGTGCAACACGAGGGTTCGAACCCACGACCTTCGTATCTCTAGTCAAATGTTTTAACCATAAAGATAAAACATCACATTCTGATGGAGAAAATGTTTAATTCTATACCGCTGTAAAAGGCCTTGAAATCTACACTTTGCAAATCCATTCATATGGCCAGGCGCGGATCCAGGATTTCTTAGACGGGGGCACAAGGGGGCACAATTTTTTTCTCCCGCAAATTTGATAATCGCGCCGGCCGAAAATTCGCTCAGTAGGGGGGGGGGCGGTGGTAGTGAGCACTAATTTTTTGGCCGGGTTGCCCCTGCATGGATCCGCCAAAGATGGCAGAGAGATGAACAACAGTAAAATGGATAGTAATAACCGCGATATGTCAACGGTATAATAGAAGATAGCGGTTCCAATACCGAGAAACATTCCACAGTGACACAAAGGTAGCTGACCGTTTTTTTCCAAATATTTTCCATGTGTCCTATTCGTTTTTTTTTTAATGAAATTAAATGACAAACAAAGAAATACTAGTGTACCAGTAAAACGGCAAAGCTTGTCAGGTGATCACAAAGACATCGTATCCTATTGATGTCGGGGTTGTCTTCTCGTCGACATCCTTCTGACGACCATCGGCCACCTTGATCAATCTTATCCCAGAACACACACGTCCTGCTCTCCACCTTCTCACTGTCTCGAGTCACCTGTATAGAGCAGGACGAAGCAGACACACAATACAGAGGCGGATCAAGAATTTTCATTTGAAAGGTGGGTACAATTCTAAATAATCATGAAGTAACTTAAAGGGGCAAGTTTTTGACGTGGACCATCGGGTTCGAAATGAGGCCCTGTTCAAATGATGAACTCACTACCGTGCAACATTCCGTCATTGATTAGTTTGCATATATACATGTATTACAGATTGACGATGGCCGCATATGTATCAAAAAGTAAAATCCGGCTCATGATCAGCCGGTGTTCAGCCAAGAGTCGAATTTTGACGTTCAACAACGGAGCAACCGCGAGGTTTTCTACATAATTAAGCAAATGAGTGCATATTGGACGTACCACAGTCCACATGCGTGGTTGTCTCTGTCTGTAGGGGCCTATACTGCTCACTGCTTATACTACAGCATAAATTCTACTGAAATGAACAACATGCAGTCGGAATAATCGAGGCATATCATATATTATGGCCTCGTGTGAACAGGGACGTAAACCCGTTGCATACGAGCCCATGTTGTGAATGTTGATTTAAAGTGTCAAATTGCTAAGAAGATTTGCCCTTGGCATTCAGTTGGTCAAGACTGGAAGTACCAGTACTTGTTTCTTAGTTTTTCTTCCAAAGCTGATAGCGCCATCTAGTGGCCCATTCAAGTAACTCAAGACAAGATATTTGACTGCTGATGAGCATCAGAATTGCTTTATATCCAGTACATCCTGGGTTTTGTGTGTGATTCCATTTGAGTACATAAGGAGGCAAAGAGGTTAGTTGTTTATTGATTCATTTGTATTTACAAAAAGTCAAAAGGATAAATACAAAACAAGTTAGTTTAATTTAGTCTTGACACAGTGAAAGTATCATGAATGAAACAGCTATGTGTAAATCAACGCATTACTATAGAGTGGTGAAGTGTGACGTCATCAACAATCTATTTTTGGAATTTCTCAATTTTTTCTTCATTTTCCGAAAGACCACCAAAAATAATTTCCAAATTTCGAAAACCAATTGGATAGGTTAAGTATTGGCTGAGATATGACCATCTGAATAAAAAGATTGCCTATGGGAACTCGGTGTTATATTGCTCTGGTTTATAACATTAGGAGCCAGAGCAATATAACACTGAGTTCCCATAGGCAATCTATTTATTCAGATGGTCATATCTCGGCCAATACTTTACATATTCAATTGGTTTTCGACATTTGGACATTATTTTTGATGCTCTTTCGGAAAATGAAGAAAAAATTGAGAAATTCCAAAAATAGATTTTTATGACGTCACAGCTTCGGTACTCTATACAAGTGAAATGACTGTGTGATTAAGCTCGAGTCAGAGTTTAGGTTAGAATATATTCTTATCTAAATTCTATGTCAGTTGAGAATAATAGAATGTTAAAGTCAGTTAAATAAGTTGGTGAAAATGCTTTGACTGAGTAAAAGACAGCTAATCAGACATCTCCTAATTTAAGTCAGTTTTGGATTGTGTACACAGTCAAGGTCTTTAACGATATATAACAAGCTCATGATATTTAAAGGATATTTAAAGCTACCGTGTAGTGGAATTTAGATAAAACAGTAATGAATTATTTGTTTACCTGATAATTCAAAGGTTCTATTCATATGGTCTGGACTATTTACCATTTGATTGATTTATGCTCAAGCGAAAGAGATATGAAATGATGGCATTATGATTGATATGAAGGTGAATTACTGTATTGAAAGAGTAATTATTTGTGGAAATAATGATGGATATTCTTTAATAAGTTGGATATATAATCTGCAGGATAAGCGTTAAGACAAGTTTGACTTCTTTCCATGTATTTATGATGCTCTCATTTACGATTGATGAATTACAGTTTTTACGGAACAACGGAATGACCGGAATGAGAATTTCTGACCGTATTCAAATAAAGATACAGATGTTCCAGTCGAGACCAATGTCTATGCGTTTGCGTTCTCAGCAGTTACATCCTGACGCACGGGGTAATATTGCAGATGACGTAATCGAAATGACGCCCGTGTGCAACTTGCATTAGCGTAATATCGAAGCCCTTTGCGTTTTATATTTGAAAGAGAAATTGGATTTTGTATTTCATATTGGCTCTCATAACATTCAATTATAGAAATGACGTTTTGACAGTGAATAAATTATTTCGGATTTATTAGAGGTGGCAGTTTTGCCGCTGCTCTTTTTAATAAATCAAACGAACTCACATTTAGTTCAAGAAAGGCTGTCTCCACTTCACCACCTAGCGGCAAACCTTGAATGACCGCACCCTCCACTGTCACTGATATGACCCGGGTGCCGACCGCTAGTCGACGACCACTGCCGAGATCGTATTCTTGGTCTGGACTTAAGAAGAGCTTACTGGTCTGGAATATGACGAAAGTCACTGGAACAGTTCCATTTTCTGTATGGTAGAGAAGATGGGAAAAGAATTGCTTTAAAGGGATTGTCAAGAAGTGGTGTTCGCATGATTCTAACTGGTGAATTTTTATATTGGTCAAATGGTGACACGTTTTTCCCATTATCTCAGATATTAAAATTACTGATTAATTTAACGTTTTGGGTCAGATATAAAGTTCTCTTAATCTCACCATAGTACGATGTATGTTGTTGTCGCTGCTGTTGTTGTTGTTATTGTTATTGATGTTCAGGCAATAGGCATGACAATATCACTATTAATTATTACAGGAACGTGTGTTGCTAAATGGATCCGCACTTTGAATACTGCTCGCTTACCACCTAAGCCTCATATTTTTAAATGATTGCTAAAAAATTTAATTAATGTTCATTGGATCGAATTGAAGGAAACATAATTTAGAGTCCATGATTGTAGTTTACACCATAGTTTAGGTACAGTTTAATTACGCAATTGTATTTAATGTTTGTCTTTTTTAACATTTAGTGTTTCGCACCTAATAAATATGGAGGCAACAGTTCAAGGATATCTGGTGGCAAAACAATGGCTACATCGATTGTTGTCTTCGGAATGTTGTCCGGGTTGAAGTACACCATCGTTTTATTTTCATTCAGCTCGTTGAGCACGTCGATTTCCTCTTCACCGTCCGGCGATGCCAGGGTACCGAACCCTAAACCTTCCATCAGACTGGCCTTCGGGAGCTGGAGAGCCACCACAGCAATGCTCCTTCCGATGATGGTGAGGTTGTTGCCGTCGCCCTGGGTCTGGAAGAGGGTGATCTGTTGCTCCAAGAAATCGAGAATCCTCGTCGGAGCTTCGACGTCGACGGCTTTTACGAACTCCTCGTCGGGAGCTCCGAGAGCCTTGTCGACGATCCGGAGGGTATTTTTGGTGACCTGGTAGAAAATAATTAATTGATTAATTTTTCCTATTTAAACCCGAAATGTATGAATATAAATACCTCTTCAATGGGCACTAGCGCTGGTTGGAAACCTCACAGTATTAATCTTAAAATTATTAAAGTGCTTTGGACAGCCATTAATATACTTCTTTTTATTGGGGTGGGTTGTGTCGCAAAAAATTATATAAATATAAATTGGTGGACAAAGTCATAAGAATGGTTTTCGCACTCAAAAAGAGGCATTTGCCGGGAAGCTATAACTCCACTTTGCCATTTTGCAAGTACACCTCTGAGGGAGCTCGGCGTCAGAAGTATAAAGACATTAAAACCGTACATTTCTTAATGTGTCATGACAGAATTAAATTCATAATAATCATGATAAATTTGTGTAAAGATGGTGTTCCGGCGACAATTGATTGACAGTAAATAATCAAATTCCTAAATGCATCCATGGACCCAACGCAACACCTTACATACCCTAATCCTATAACCATTAACCTAATATAATTCTAATCGTAACCTCTGACAAAATCTGTGTTATTACCTTTGTCGATGAGTTCCCGACGTTGACGATTTTCTCTAGAGCATCGAAGATGGCTCGGAGACCTTTCGCGTTGATATCGGCGACATTCGCGGTCGCTGCAGCAACGTCGTAAGAATATTCGGTCACATTCTCTGACGTCACAACTGCCTGTAATTGGACAGAAGCATTATCACTCAGAAGCGGATTCATTATCTTGCATGACGGCATAATTCCGAGAAAAAGTTTTGGGGAGCTATTTTTGTTGTGTACTTAAGGTATGCCACCAGTTGGACACGGGACAAGGGGGCATGAACCGCTAATTGTGCCCCTCCCCCTCATTCGCCACTGCTTACGATTCTGTTTTAACTTCATAGAGTACTTCGCGTACGTGTGCCACATGATTAAGTTCAGTTTTGATGAACAATGATGAAAATAACAATTATTTGCTGGGGCCTTGATGATGTGAAAATGCTTTGACATAATCATCTCGGTATTATAGGACTGAAGGCATATGACACTGCATTATTTTTAAGCCGAATAAACGCTTTACAACAGTTTGAAAAATTGAATGTTACAGAAAAAAACCTTTACAAATATGGTAAGAAAGTTTATCCATAAATTTTCACTAGAAGATTACCATTGACCCGATGGTGTAAAATAAAACAGAAATTATACTCTTTTTACTCTTTATCTGTGTCGCCTAATCGCTAGCTCTCTTACTTCACACCCTCTCTCTCTCTTCTTCTTCTTCTTCTTCTTCTCCTTCTCCATCACCTCTTGCCCTCCTTATACTTCTGCTTCTTCCTCTTCTGCCTTATATACTACTACTACTACTACTACTACTACTACTACTACGACTACTACGACTACTACTACTACTACTACTACTACTACTACTACTACTACTACTACTACTACTACTACTACGACTAGCTACTACTACTACGACTACTACTACTACTACTACTATACTACTAAAACTACTAAAACTACTACTACTACTACTACTAGTACTACTTACCACTACTACTAGTAGTACTACTACTATAGTAGGGACTTTTAGATTTGTACAACGAGAACGACTGCTACGGGGACATCCTTTTAGTGGATCGTCAGTTTCCATGTGCAGAAGGCCATAATTCGCTGGCACCAGACTTGATGGGAATAACATTAATGGGAGTACAAATCTGCACACAGCAAACCCGTAGGCCAGTCAAGAATTACCCCCTAATCTCTCTTAGCTTCGGATCCCGCTTCGGATCGGGTGAGGGAAAGCAAAGCATTACATAAGGTCGAATGGTCATAAAACTGAAGGCTAACCCTGGTGATTGACAACACCTGTTATTGGGTAAACACCCGAACGGTGTCGAATTCCCCACGAGAGCTGACTTCTAAGTGTCTTTAAGGCAATGTGACGTCCTTTTAAGGCACACTGCCGGGCACTGCCAGTGCCTTAAAAGGACTTCACATTGCCTTAAAAGGATGTCCACGTAGCAGTCTACGTTCTCGTGCAAATCTAAAAGTCCCTATTACTATATACTACTACACTGCAAAAACCAGGGTGTTAAATTTCTAACACCAGTATGGTATTGAATTTTTTTGACACCATTGGTGTTATTTTTAACACCGGTCAGATTTAAGCATGCATTAATAATTACTGGGTGTTAAGTAACATGGTGTTGTTTTATGCTTGGTGTTGAAAGTATCATCACGTGATTTCGTTTAAGGCGGTTGATTGGTCGAATAAGTTTTCACAAAGTGTACGCGCGCTTAATGATTACTTTACACGTGTTCACAGAAAATACATTTATCATGATTTGTTAAGCAAATTATGACAATGCACATCAATTTTGTGATTTGTATTTTCCTTTGGCAATTATTGACCAATAGATTATATGTCCGATCTTGTTACAATTATATTAACGTTTTAGCAATAGATATATTGATTATATGATTACTAACCAAGAAACAACATGCATGTTTATTATATATATATGTGTACCAGCCTGTACCACATACATGTTAATCTTGAATTTACTTCAAATGATCTATGTGATGGAGTTAATGCAATGGAGATTAGAATATACCTATTGGTGGACAGTTGCCAACATCGATTATGAATTATCAGTTTACCACTGGTTCCTCTACCCTGGTCGATAATGGTCGATAATGGGGAATATGGAATGTGGGACCATTAGACATACATAAAAAAATCTCTAATGGATCAACAAGAATATAAACACCAAAAGTGGAATTGAATTTGTTATGATTCCAGATATTGGTGTTAATCTACACCAGTAGGAGTTGTCAAATATTAACACCAAAAGTGGAATTGAAATTATCTAATTCCAGAAAATGGTGTTAAGTAACACCAGAGGAGTTGCACGATATAGATACCAAGAAAGTGTTAAATTTAACACTCTGGTTTTTGCAGTGTACTACTACTACTACTACTATACTACTACTGCTACTACTAGTACTACTACTACCACTACTACTACTACTACTACGTACTACTACTACTACTACTTCTACTACTACTAGTACTAGTAGTACTACTACTACTACTACTACTACTACTACTCCTACTACTACTCCTACTACTCCTACTACTACTATATATACTACTACTACTAGTAGTAGTACTGCTTCTATTACTACAACTACTACTACTACTACTACTACTACTACTACTACTATTGCTACTACCTCTCGTCCTCCGACCCACCCTGCATCTCAGTAGCAAATCTCTGGCAATATGCAAATCATAAAATGAGAGCGTAACATCTTTAAGAGTATGAAATACATAATAACTTATTTTCTTACCCTAGCGATGTTGTCCAGAGCCTCATTAGTATCTTCTCCCACAGAGCAGTCTAGGAACACGGGATCGTCCCAGACAGCTGCTGACAAGAGATCCCCACGACATGTCCGTCTAGCTCTTGGTAGGGGGGCTGCAATTAATAAATAAATATTTTTGCATATGACTCTAAGTGACTAATTTACCTTATCGAATGAGGAAAGGGGGAGAAAGAAAGGGGAAAATAGAAAATAAAGGAACAGGAACAAAAAATGCAAAGAAGATGATTATGCACCACCTATATTAAGCCAAATCGACCCACCCCCTATCAAGACACCACATAAATGTCCGAATTTTAGTCTTTTCTAAAGCCTAAAGGTGCTGCAACCCCCACCTTCTTCTCATATTCCCGTGCTTTGAGGTTTTCTTCAAATTATTAAGATTAATTTGAGAAATTTCATTAAATATCCCTAGAGACTATCTGTGATGTGATCAGGGATGTAGCTACGGGGGTATATACGGTGTCACAGAAAGGGATGACAGGACTCTATTTCAGGCCCCTAGCTCATCGATGGCCTTGCTACTATGCCTAGTTAATTCTCATTGGCCATCCACCAAGTAAAACCGATCGAGGCCACCCCTTCCCTCATTATACCAGTGCCCCCCCCCCCTCAATGGCTAACCCATGCTACATCACTGATTGACGACTTACTGTCGTTACTGTATTCACTACACCGTTCTTGGCTGTCAGCGGTCTGGTCCAGAGGTGTAGCGGGAAAGTTCAAGGTTCCATAGGTACCCGTGACAACCGATTCCAGGCAGGATGCTAAGCATGTCATTTAGAAAAAGAGAATGGTCTCATTTACTTGGGATAAATTGATTGGATTTACTTGAGGTAAATTGATGAAACTGATTCGTTGGAATACTCAAAAGAACATTCAGCAGCAGTTACTTCGGGAGTAAGCTGCGTCCCACTACTACTTCAAAATCTCTTATTTCAACACTTGTTGCACTCGAGGCGTCATTTCGATTGCGACATTTATCTGACCTTACCCCTCTGAAGGCAATTAGCCCATATACGCCGGTAATACAACGCATTGTTAGCACTGCTAATTTTGCCTTCAATTTTTGTACAATGTTACACTTTACACCATGCGTCAATGACCGCGCCAGTCGTTGACGCAGTCTTACGTCAAATAAATCACGCCTCGTGTGCAACAGGCAAACACCTTACTATTTTGATGTTCAGTCCAGTTTATTAATGAATATTAGTGCAATGATAAAGTGTTTATCATTCATACGGAAAGGTCATAGCTCGTATTTAGCTCGTATAGCTCATATTTACTCATTCATCATTCTGATCCTCAATTATTTTTCATCTCTCAGTTCGTTTACTATTTTATATTTTGAGAAGAAAAAATATCAAATCGGCAAATAAGACTTGTTAGTTTCTTGTTATTCTATTTACTCTAATCAAAGCAATCTGACAACAATTCCAATGTTTCTCTATTTCTGCGTTACGTTACGATCTTGCTCTTGCATTTTAAACGTCTGCTGAGAGTTATTAGGGCATTTATGTTTATACATTTTGCATTGAGTTAATGCCCTTTTGAGAAACGCTTTATACGATTTGAACTGCGTACATGCACTGCTCACGACGATGCTCCCAAAGACGATGGGGATCTGGGAATAGCCGCCGCG
The DNA here is from genome assembly GCA_037976565.1 of Mesocentrotus franciscanus. Lineage (NCBI taxonomy): Eukaryota > Metazoa > Echinodermata > Echinoidea > Camarodonta > Strongylocentrotidae > Mesocentrotus > Mesocentrotus franciscanus. Next base: position 59,354,347 of record CP137666.1, on the reverse strand, counting down.
ATCTCCCCTGCCATAAAAGGCAACCCAAAGGAGGGATGCAGTTGTGTTCACGATCGTAATCACGCTGTCGTTCCACATGCTGCTGTTGAAGTTGATGACGTAGTCGACGATCATGCTGCCGTTGCGTGTGTTTACGATGGTGGGGAACTCGTTGCTCTCAATGTCATCGAGCAAGGACCTGTATATCAGACTACTACCGTAGTCACTTCTACCGTAGTCATTGACAAAGGCCAGCTGTATCTGAAATGGAATGGATTTTAACATATTTTGTTACTATCACCATCTTCTTCTTTTTCATCATTTCTTTTATTACTATTATTGTCACCGTCGTTATACTATTATCATATTGGTATTTGTCTTTGCAGAATGTCTTCAAATCATGATTTTCACTGTAATCGTAATTACAAACTCAAAAGGAATTTGTGAAAATGTAAGTTGCTCATTGTTAGTTGATTTTACTCTCCCGAAAAGCACTTGATCGTGAAGTATCATAATTCCCTTTGCACACGATTCGTATGCGTTATTACCTGCGCTAATTAAGCATGTGAACAGTGGTAATCAAAGGCAATTAGTCCATACGCCGGTAATACAGAGAGCAGTGTCTGTATATACTGCTTATGTTACATTCACTGTTTGTATGACATCGATCACTTTCAAATGGGCCGCATGCAGACCGCGCACAAGTTATTATAAAATGGGTGGAAGAATTCCAGCAATGTGATTGGTCAATTACCATGTAAGAATTATTACTGTCTGCACGCGATATCCGCGATAGCATTAACGATATCAACGATAGCTTTGTTGTTGTTTATTGTCGTCTGCGAGAGCAAAATGGCCGCTCACGGTGATGCTTCGTTTCAGCTACTTTCCGATGAGGAACTTCATAAATTACTCGACGATACAGATGCTGCCAGCACAAAGAAATCGATCAAATACTCATTTTCTAAGTTGGAGAGATTTGCAGAGCTCAAACATGTAAATTTAGAAGTCATTTCAACGTCAGAACTGGAGAAACTTTTGTCGGAGTTCTACGCATCAGTGCGGAAGACCGATGGTGAGCAGTACACTAAAAAATCACTTCAGTACGTACGGTACGGTATTCAACGCCACTTTCTGGACAATGATAAATTTGACATTTGTAACAAAACTGTCTTTCCCGAAAGCAATCGTATGTTTAAAGCTGTGCTTGTCAAGTTAAAGCGTGATGGTCTTGGTAGCACTAAACATAAAGACACAATATCTGCAATTGAAATGGACAAAATTCAGTCAAGTACTGAATTAGATTGTGATACACCAAAAGGTTTGCAAAACAAGGTGTTCATAGATTTGATGACATTTTTTTTGTAACAGAGGACGTGAAAATGTCAGAAATTTCAGGGTTTCAGACTTCTCAATCCTTCATGATGATGATGGTATACGCTACGTTACAAAGCGTGATCAACTGAAATCATCGAGAAAACGACGATGAGAAAACTGGTGGTTACATGTATGAAGTTCCGAACAGTGAAAGGTGCCCAGTTCAATCTTTTGAGAAATATGTTGCGAAACTTCATCCTGCATGTGAGTGGTTATGGCAGAAACCTAAGAAAACTGTTCCACAGAATGAAAGTGAGCCGTGGTATTGTAATAGCCCTGTTGGAATTAACACACTTTCGAACAAAATGAAACAGATCTCTACTGCAGCTGGGTGTAGTAAAATCTACACCAACCACTGCCTCATGCAGGGCAACATATGTGTCCCAACATATTGGATCAAGCAGGCTTCCAGTCACGAGACATTATGGCAGTTAATTAGCGGTCATAGGATCGAGTGAAAGCTAAATCTAAATTTATACGCAGACAAGTGAGGGTAGAAAAAGGGAAATGAGTACTGAAATTGGCAAACACTTGGCCTATGTCCCGGACCCAGCTTCTACTGTTGCAAGTATTCCAGCAACGAGGCACACACCATTGGCATTGGAACCCCCACCTAAAGTTACTGCTCGAGAGCCATTAGCACTAACTCAAGCACCGACTCAGCAGCATATGTACCACTTGCATTGTCTCTATCATCAGAGAACAATTTGTGTTCTACTACCAGTCACACCTTTAACATCAGTGATTGTGTAGTGCACATTCACAATCATTAAATGACACCAGCCTATCTGTGTATATAGTGTACAGTGTATATAGTGTTAACTTGTACTTCAGGGGACTTTCTTGTTCAACTTCAAGTTCAGCATTCATCATTTTGTTATTTCTTCGTGGAGTTCGAGTTCATATCATTAGTTTCAAGTGAGGTGAGTCTTGAGTGTTGTTTCCTAATACATTCTTACCATTGGCCAAAATCATGCGTCCGGTAATTACCGGATGCGTGGTTTTACTTTTATCATGCATCAGGTAATAACCGGACGCATGATTTTAACATGCATCCAGTAAACTGCAGTCAGATTTTTTTTTTTTTTTTTTTTTTGGGGGCATTTTATAAAACAGATGATGCACAGGTTTAATTCGTGGGTCGGTGGAATTGTGTGCACGCGGTACCTTTGAATTTGGTCTAAAACCCACTCGGCTGCGCCTCGTGGGTTCAAACCATTCAAAGGTACCTTGTGCACACAATTCCTACCGACGCACTCAAACCTGTGCATCATTTGTATACTGACGCATACCTACATCAGCCAATAGGGACTTTAAGATTTACACGACGAGAGCGTGGACTGCCGCGTGTGAATTGTGTTAAAGGTAATACAAAGTTTTGGGAATATTTCAATTTTTGTGGATCATGAAATTTAAAATTTTCATTATCATTGTGAAGCCTAGTGTTAGAACACTCAACTCTAACAAAATTGGGCTCTAAAACACTTTTGATTTGGAGAAGAAAAAAAATAAAAATAAAAAAATTTACCGGTGCTCCCGGTAAATTTGGTATAGCTCCCTCTCAGTTCGAAAATTTACATGTCATCTGAAGAGCGTAACACATATATAACACTATTGTCAAAGTGTAATAATTATCATGTTTTGACACCAAATCATATTACCAGACTAATCAAATATAAATAATCATGAAGATAAATTTTTTAAAGTCAAGTTGCCTTAGTGTATGATTTTTATACTGTCTCGTTAATTAAAAAAAAATACTTGTCTGTACACTGTAATCGTAATATATAATTTTATAATCGATCAGGCCGCCATCTTTACTGCAATTACTGTACTTAATTCAGTACGTAAATCTATGCATTTCCTGCTCGGTCCTGCCGGAATATTCAGTGTTGTTCTCTTTAACTTATTTTTCCATTTCCATCTCTTAATCGTTTCTGTGTTTTCAAATTGAAATGCATTTGTTATGAATCGGCTATGCTGTTTCGCCAGGTCTGTGAACGCACGGGCCGTGTATGTATGTTGTGGGAGTGATTGTGCATTGACACGCTGGCATTGATCCCAGACCCAGTGCAGTGAAGTATAGTATGTGCGTTGGCTTGGCCCGAAGACGCATCACAGGCTTGCATTTTCTGAGCACATGTATTTCGGGGATGATCTCAAAATACCCCGCAAAGTCGTTGTACAGGGACAGTTTTGGGTAATCATTTATCAGGGATCTCCCTGCATTTATAGACAGAACGTAACATTATTTATTTTTTATTTCTTTATTTAAAAAAGAAGAAGATACGTTTAATCATACAAACAAAGATTTAATAATCAATAAATAGGTCGACTTGACGTTTTCCCCAACAGTCAATCACGTACTGCACATTCTTATTTTGAGATCATCCCTTATTGAGGAATGTTGTTCTGCCACTGACCTCGGGTAGAGGTCAGAGAGGTCAGTGATTCGTGAATTGCTACACGTGTTTTGGACTAATATCTCCCTTTCCGTATATAATATATACTATACGGCTATAGAAAGAGAGTCTCTCTTTCTATAGCCGTGGACCTGTGTTACTCTCACTTGATATTCTCTCTCTCGATCTCTCTCACCCCCTCTCTCTCTCCCTCTCTCTCTCTCCCTCTCTCTCTCTCTCTTTCCCTTCGCTCTCTCTCTTTCCCTCTCTCTCTCGACCTATCTCTCTCAATTATTACTCATTCATCTTTCTTTATCTCCAACTTTCTTTCTCTCTCTTCTGGAATTGAGATTGGGCCTAAGCCCTAAGTGAATTGGATGCACACAAATACAATAAAAATAAAAACAACAACTGCATATTATTGTGAAGCTCGAAATAATCTAACTTTCAAATCTGATAGGCCTATTATTATGCAGCCTGGTTAGTAGAACAATTCACACTATTTTTTTAATGCCATTATGGTATGCCCACTAAACGCATATTGAAAAGCATTTGTTTTTGCTGTCCAGACTGGGGGGTTGTGAGCACAATTTTTTTTTTTGGCACCCGAAAAAGTTTTCCATCCGGGAAGAGTTATTTTATCCACCGCCACCCCCTACCCCCTTGGGCGCCAGGGGAGGGGGCCCATCTTCTTTTTTCTTCAAAAAGGGTGTTTTCACCTGTTTTTTTTGCTAGGAGGGGCCGGGCCCCGGGCCCCCTGGATCCGCCACTGGATGTATTGACATACATTCTTAATACATTCTTAATATAACGCTGAAATACATCGGAGACAATTTGATAAATCGGAATCCATCATGAATATTCTGATGATTATCCCTGTTTTGGTTGTGGGTCATGTAAATGAGGATGATAATGTACGGCAAGGATAATAATCACCAAAACGATAGAAGATCTCATTCGCGTGAAAGGGCCGTATTTTTTTATTGGGGGGGGGCATGTAGATTAGGATGATATCACAAGGATAATAATAATCACAAAAAACGATAGAAGTTCTCATTCGCGTGATAGGACCGTATTTTTGGGTTTGGGACGTTTCGTTAAATTATTAGAGAAAGAAGACGATTCGTTGTACCGTTCTCGACTCTTAATCCTTGTCTGAATTGAGTTTCCCCCCTCTCGCGCGAAGCGCGGAAGCTTTGACGTTTCATTAAATTATTAGAGAAAGAAGACGATTCGTTGTACCGTTCTCGATTCACTTCCCCCTGGAAGCTTTGACGTTTCATTAAATTAGAGAAAGAAGACGATTCGTTGTATACCGTTCTCGACTCTTAATCCTTGTCTGAATTAAATTTCCCCCTCCCGCGCGAAGCGCAGAAGCTTTGACGTTTCATTAAATTATTAGAGAAAGGAACGATTCGTTGTACCGTTCTCGACTCTTATTCCTTGTCTGAATTCAGTTTCAACCCCTCCCGCGCGAAGCGCGAAAGCTTTGACGTTTCATTAAAATTATTAGAGAAAGAAGACGATTCGTTGTACCGTTCTCGATTCACTTCCCCCCGGAAAGAAGCGGCGGAGCGACTTCCAAAGTCTTACAAAAAAGGGCACTTTCTGGAAAAAAGGGCACCTTCAAAGGGAAATCTCAAAGCGAAAAGATACAAGTTTTTAAACATTGGTATATACCCTATATTGTGATTACATTATCAGGGGTGATTTTAATATTTGTGTCTCTTTATACATCATATAAGATATTGGTTAAGCATCATACTTTGCAGTTGGATGCTATGGTCTGAAAATTCACTTGCGAGCGAGCAAAGCGAGCGAGGAAAATTTTAAAGATTATTTTGTGAGGTCGCAGCGCGAAAAATTACCGGTACATCTAATTATAAAGAGGAAAACCCCAATCCTGATGGGATTATAAACACATTCTCATAACGGAAGACTGAAAAGGCCTTTGATAAGTAACATAAGTATAACATCTATAATGCGAGCGAGCGTAGCGAGCGAGCTTTGGGGGAAATTGCTCTTAGTCGCTGGAAATTAGGGGCACGTTTAATAATGAGAGGAACAGGGGACACTTACCAAATTTATTAGAAAGGAAAGGGGGCACATGTGAAAAGATAAGGTGCGTTTATCCGAGTTAAAATGGGGTAGTTATTAAAAGAGGAAGGGGCACTTCTTACAAAGGAAAGGGGGCACATGTCAAAGCAAAAGGGGCACCTCTCAGATTTGAATAGGACAGTTATCAGAGGTGAAGAGGGCGCTTATCAAAAGTGAAAAGGGCGCTTCTCGTACCTGAAAAGGGGCACTTACTAGAGATTAAAAAGGGCACTTATGAGAATATTGCAAAGGAAAATGGGAACTTGTTGAAGGAAAAGGGGTAAGTGTCAAAATAAAAGGGGCACTTATCAGAGGTGGAAAGGGGAGGGCACTTTAAAAAAATTAATAGGGGCACTTGTCAAAGTAAAAGGGGCACTTTTCTTATGTAAAAAGGGGCACTTTTACAAAGTTAAAGGGCATTTTCCTATGTAAAGGGGCACTTTTGGGATTCTTGAAAAGTGGGAGGGCACTGTGCCCCCCTGCCCCCCGGGAGCGCCGCCTCTGCCCCCGGAAGCTTTGACGTTTCATTAAATTATTAGAGAAAGAAGACGATCCGTTGTACCGTTCTCGACTCTTAATCCTTGTCTGAATTAAATTTTCCCCCTCCCGCGCGAAGCGCGGAAGCTTTGACTTTTTATCAAATTATTAGAGAAAGAAGACGATTCGTTGTACCGTTCTCGATTCAGTCCCCCCCCCCGCGCGAAGCGCGGAAGCTTTGACGTTTCATTAAATTATTAGAGAGAGGAACGATTCGTTGTACGGCTCGACACTTAATCCTGGTCTGAATTCAGTTTCACCCAAGCTTTGACGTTTCATTAAATTATAAGAGAAAGAAGACGATCCGTTGTACCGTTCTCGACTCTTAATCCTTGTCTGAATTAAATTTTCCCCCTCCCGCGCGAAGCGGGGAAGCTTTGACGTTTCATTAAATTATTAGAAAAAGGAGACGATTCGTTGTACCGTTTTCGACTCCTTTTCCCTTTTTCTTCCTACGTCCTCTTATTTTTTTCTCTTCTCTCTCTCTCTCTCTCTCTTTTTGGCCGGCGTTTTTTTTTTTTTTTTGGGGGCGACTGCCCCCACCGTCCCCTGGCTACGCGCCTGAAGCTCAGGGGTCCTACGCATTCAATTACTGTCAAATGAGCATAATTACTTTGATACCTTATTAGTTTGTGACACCTGCAGGTTACTAATTGGCTTGGGGTACAGGGGGCGGAACCCCCAGAAGCTCAGGGGTTTGAGGGAATAAATTACGCGGTCAGATGAGCATTCAGGGGCCGGCCGTACCGCCCCTGATGGGATCCAGGGGCGGAGCCGCCGGAAGCTCAGGGGTTTTAGGCATTTAATTACGGTCAGATGAGCATACTGTGATAACTTATTTGTGACACATGCAGGTTACTATCAGGCGTGGGGTCCAGGGGCGGAGCCCCTAGAAGCTCAGGGGCTTTAGGCAAGAAATTACGGTTAGATAAGCATCCAGGGGCTGGCCTTAGGGCCCCTGATGGGGTCCAGGGGCAGAGCCCCCGGAATCTCAAGGGTTTTAGGCATTTAATTACGGTCAGATGAGCATTATTGTGATAACTTATTTGTGACACAGGCAGTTAACCAATAGGCGTGGAGTCCAGGGGGCGGAGCCCCCAGAAGCTCAGGGGCTCTAGGCAAGAAATTACGGTTAGATGAGCATCCAGGGGCTGGCCTTAGGGCCCCTGATGGGGTCCAGGGGCAGAGCCCCCGGAATCTCAAGGGTTATAGGCATTTAATTACGGTCAGATGAGCATATTGTGATACCTTATTTGTGACACAGGCAGTTTACTAATAGGTGTGGGGTCCAGGGGGCGATCAAGCACCAAGAAGCTCAGGGGTTTCAGGCTATAAATTACGGTAAGATGAGCATGCATATTTTGATATCTCATTTGTGACACTGGCAGGTCGCTATTCTTTCTTTCTTTCTATTACTCTTTTTCAAAATGGTGAGGGGGGTTCGAGCCCCACCCCCACCCCGACCACCGCCGTTCCGCAGGTCCTGACGTGAATGCTTCTAAATAAGCACATTTTTTTGCCCGTCTGTAAATTTGGGAATGAGTCATTTTCCAACAAACGCATACAAAAGTATAAATTATAAAAAAACGAAAAATCCAGGAAAATCATGTCATTTCAGCAACATTTGTAAATACGTTTGAATTGTATTTCGGTGGTCAAATCCCGGAAAAACATGTCATTTCAGCAACATTTGTAAATCACTGGTATCGAATTAGAAATAAACCATGTTTGAATTTTATTTGGATGATATAATGAATAGGATAATAACCACAAAAACGATATACGTTCTCATTACCGTGAAATTAAGAACCATATTTTTTTTATTTTTTTTATGGGGTTATGTAGATGTTGATGATATGACAAGGATAATGATATAATCACAAAAACGATAGAAATTCTCATTTGCGTATGGTGACCATATATTTTGTGGGTTTGGGTTATGCATGTAGATGAGAATGATATATATGACAATGATAATAAGGGCCTATAATATTTCGGAGAGAGATCGAGAGAGAGACGCGGTGAAAGATAATTGGTTATAATCCAAACGGTACAGGAAAAAAACAAACGACGCTAGTTCAGAATCATATCCAAATTTCGACCCGTAACTCCGGGGTGGAGATACCCTAAGTATTACGGTAGATAACTTCACGCAGGCGCTCGACCGCACGCAACCCACCATGTATTGTGCAGCGGTTTGCCGTGAAACCTGTGAGAAAGTGTATACTAAAGTGTTCATTTTTCAGAAAAATACTCCTCTAAAGATAAAAAAAATTGACAAAAAACAGGTAGAAACATAACGGCTTTTAAATCATGACCATTATTTGAACAATCGATGAAGATTTAGTTGATTTTTGGTATGTTTTAGTAGGGTATCTTCACGCCGGAGTTAGGGGTCGAAGTCTAGATATGATTCTGAACTAGCGCCAAACAAACTACCGTGTTTTAGGAAAGAGAGAGGGAGAGGGAGAGAAATAAAGAGAGAGAGAGAGAGAGACAGAGAGAGAAAGAGAGGAGACTATCTAGATAGACATATTTCTTGTATTTCTTACATGTAGGCCTATTTCTGAACGTTTTGTGGTCATTCATTTTCATATTGCTTTCTTTCCGATATTCTTTCCTGAATACATTTCAGACATAAGAATTGAACAAATAATAAGAGTTCATGTGTATCCCGTAGGCCTACTGGAAACTTGTCTATTATACATGTATATTGATCCAAGAGCTGGCTGAGTCGAAGCTGAGACTAGATTGAGACGGTTGCCGAAGAGGGTTTTACCATGGACCTACTAATCACGTAGGTCTATGCATTGTGCATATTGAACGGCAACGGAGATGTGTATCTGATTCATACACTACACAGACACACACTGTACCATGGATATAAGTCATGCGAATAGAGTCCCTTCCCCGCTCAGCGAGGTCACCGCGGTGTCGAGGCTTGCGCCGAGACGTAACACAGTTTCAACATCGATTATACCAAGGACCATGTACGACAGTAGATGGCGCTAGTAAACAACACCAGGGGCTGTTTTATATACAGGCAGCTTGGAACTAATAATTGATTTATAATAATTGATTTATTAATTACTGTTTAATTTACTATTAAAAAAATATCTGTATTTCAGCAGTGGAGATTGGTTAAAAATATTCCTATAACATCTTTTTATAAGATCAAACAGTTTCAGAGGAATTCAATATTTTTACCAACACTTTGTAATACCTTTAAGGCACAGTGCCGTATAAGGACGTCACACGTTGCAGTCCACTATGTCGACGTGCAAATCTAAAAGTCCCTAGTGACAAGTTCGGGACGGTTCATTCTAGTGGCGTATCTTGGCTAGTGGGAGGTGGGGGAGGGGTCCTAGCCAGTGACAAAAAAAAAACAACACTTCTCTTGGCTCTTTATAATTTGCGTGAGAGGGTAAAGGCGACATAATCTCTTCATAATTTGTAAATTATGATGTTGATTTACGTCATTTTGTGGTGTCATTAACAACAGCACGCTGAATTCATACATCTTGGCGAGCGAGCCAAGCAAGAAAATTAAATATTTGGTGTTTGATGATGATTAAAATTAACTTACTGGGTCTCTGAACATGGGAGCATACTCATAAAATATTTCAGGATGCTCAAAGTCAATATAGTCGTAGACGAACGTAACTGAAAAAGCAATCGTTGCCACTCCTAAAAAAAAGAAATTGAGAAATTGAGAGAAATTAGGGCGAAACTGTGTGCGTGTGTGTTTAGCGAGAGGTAGAGAGGGAGAGTGTGTATCAGATAAACAAGCACAAAATATAGAGGAGTTTGTTAGGCAGGGACTAGTGTAGGCCTATGCATTAATATTTTGAATACTTAACTTAATTACATGTATCCCCGCAATATTTGCAACGAAGAAAACCAATGAAATTAAGCGAACATGTTGGGTTGAAGGATCATACAATCAAATGTGAATCTGTTCCTATCAAATCAGCTGAAATTAATCTAACCATAGGTTTATCTTTACTTTCGAAGTAAGTGCTTGAATTTTATCAGATTATTGGAAGAGAGAATCAATGGCATCGATTTATCTTTGATCACATCATTTTTGCATAAAATGTATTGCACTCACTCTTACATGTTGTGGGGGCTATTATTATGTGTGGTTCAATATTCAAACATCTAAAAATTCAAGTCCAACACTTTAACTTCTAGATCTTTCAGCCACTGCAATGTGACCGTATAGGAGATAAGACATTGTGTCTTCCTCCCAAAGAGTCCTATGCAATTAGCAAGGTAAATCCCAGTGATTGAACAATTAAAAGCAGACCTACAAGGCAGTCCACGGCCGTAGGTGAATCGACTTCATGATTCCCTCCTAAAAAGTCCCAATCAACAAAAGAAATCAACAAGATAAACCTCGAATTCAACGGACCCATACAAGCAGGCGGGTCCATACAAGGAGGAGGTGGTTAATCTGCTCAGAAACAAAACCGTGGCAAAATTAAAAAAGATGGGTGCCCTGTGCTTCACATTTTCAGAAAACTTAGTTCACAATCACGATGCCATTACTTTCGAGATTAAGCTAGGTCATCTGTATCGTCAGAATGTAACTTTAATTTTCTAATCATTATGCAAATAATAATGACCATTTGGAGCACAGTCTTCCCTCGATCCCCATTCTCAATCCCTTCTTACCCTCAACAGTCAGGAGAACAGGAGCGGTAGTGACTGTCTCATCGCGGTAAGCCCCGCCACCATACCCCTCGCAGTGGTAATAACCCATGTCACCAGCGGTGAAAGGTTGGAAGCGTAGAAACGGTGATGGGGATTCGTAGGGGGTCCTCAATCCACGACTGGACATGCGCAACCATTGGCGACGTACAGCGCCCTCTATAGGACAGGGAATATCGTAGTTTTGGGAAAACTTGAGAAGGGGAACGGACACTTCATTACTGACAACAGGCTCTATCGAGAGAGATGAGGGGGAAAATGAGGATTTTTTAGAGATAAGTAAATTTCGGATTGTTATTATTTCAAGATGGATAAACAGTCATTTCAATTATGAATTTAAGAGCCGGGGGTGTTTCACGAAGATCCTAAGTTGAACATATCTCTAAGTTGGACTTAAAAATTATGGAAAGCCGTTAGCATCTATACAAATATTTTTTTAAAGTTATTTTAAAGGCATAAAATGTTGATTCAAATTATTCATATTTTTTAATTATCAAGGAGATTTCATGTTCTTGATGTGGAATTTATAAAAAGTCTAAAATACTTGAATTTTCGCTTTTGGATATATTTTATTTTAAGGCTACAAATGGCTCTCCATAATTTTTAAGTCCAACTTAGAGTTAAGTTCGACTTAGGATCTTTGTGAAACACTCCCCTGGGGGAATAGGAAGCCTCAATAAAAATTTGCCTGATCGAGACTCAGTCAACTTCGGATTATTTTACTAAGATTTTCTCAAATTTGAAGAAAAACGATGAACTGACAATCGTATGCATAATGCTTTAAATTCAATCCAAATACAAACTGAGGGCATTAGTCAAATCCAAAGAACATATTAATGTTTGCACATTAGGTTTTTTGCCAATTTGGCCTACAAGGACCTGTATTTTGCAATTTGCGATGTCTTCAAAGGTTTGCGCGCGACGGGCGGTCCATTGATAACAAATCAAATTAAAGGTAACGCAAAGTTTTGGGAAATTTTGAAATTGGATGGATAGTTATTCTTTACATTTTGATATATTTGGATGCCCCTGTGGATGTATTTGAAGCACTAAAAACTTAGCCCCCCAAAACACTTCTGCTTTCGGGCAAATTGAATAATCAAAATTTACCTGTGCTCCCGGTAAATTTCAAATATTTCAAATAGCGCCTAATTAGGCCATTCCATGGTAGCTGCGACCATGAAAATCTCAGAATATGCAGATAAATCCGATATATAATTTCCAAACGGGAATAGCAAATCGGTCGATTATAGTCAAGAAACATTGTTTTAAAGCTAAAGTAATATCAGTCTTGAGAGGGCGCTATACAACATAAAGGGTTTATTATTTACAATTTTATTACTTAAAGGTACTATGTCCCATTTGCAGGCCAAAAAAATGAATAGGTTAAATTCCAACGGCATTTGAAAGACAATACTAATTTAGAACTTCCCTAAAAAAGGGGGCCTTGAAAATGTCTTTAAGTGGGAAAATAACGACTATTAGTTGTCGAATCGACTTAGGAGCTATAGAGCCAGTAAGTAATAGTCTGATTTTTCAGACCATTGTACCGAATGGTCGTACGTTTTATGCTGCGCAAAGATTCAATCAGTTTAATTTTGGCCATTACAAGAAGTGGGTTATTGATGTAGACAAATGCTCATGTACCCTTTACAGCTCATTTTATGTATGTTATTACCAAAGATGAAAAAGGGCCAGTCAGTCACTCAATAGTGTCTGACAGTGAAGTCTAGCAAGTAAACGGGTTTCCTTGCATAATTTGAATATTAGGACACTGCTAACGTTTAAATTTCACAGATAGGACATACATGACATATTCATAATTCCTGCTAAGTTCTACAGAATTTGATGTTGGCTGCAAAAGGGACATAGTATCTTTAAGACTCGATTTCAACCGCGACAATTACGATCGCATATGCTTCCAATATGTTCATTTGAACCAAATTCATGACCCCATACCAAAACTTTGTAATACCTTTAATGTAGGTTTTAAATAATTGGAGACTTTACAGAATGTTCCCTAAAATTTGGTCATCATAGTTGCCATTTTGGGGAATGTATTTTGACTTACGGGCATCACCAATACGTAGGCATGTTTCGTAGGTACGGAATGATAAAGAAGCATCTTCTGTACACCCCAACCCAACGGACTTTTCTTCCATGGCGGCCCACACATCCAGCTGATCGAAGCACGATGCATTGTCAGTAGGGTTCAATGGAGGCGACAGAGGACACTGGAGGTATGGGAGTTGTTCTTGCACTGCGTAGCTCAACCAGACAGATTCATCTCCCTGGTTCAACGGTAGATTCAGAGGTGTGTTATCCAAAGAGAGCAGGTCGATGTAAAGACGTGTGTAGTGCGCAACGAAGACAGGCGGTGAGAATTCTACAGTGATGGCACCATTGTCGAGAGTGACATTGCGATAATCTCTTTCGTAGAGAATCTTGAAGAGATCACGTCTTCTACGTAGTGAGATGGGTCGTACCGGCTCGGTTGTGACCGTAACCCGGAACGAAAAGACGGAAGGCATGAACAACCTCAGGGGCAAGAACTGCAAGATGCCGTCTTGACGGACGTAGCGTGTCTTGCGATGATAATAGTATTCAACCGGTAATTGAAGAACGGATGGACATTCCGTCAGCTGATTCTGCTGGAAGTCCAAAAGTTTATCATCTAAACCACGACATCGGTAATCTAGGATTCAAGATAAAATACAGGATGCATTTATAGACAAGATCACATTCTGCTCTAATAGCTTACATACTATTACTATAATACTGCATACTTTATACTACATATTTTTATTTCAAGGTGGTCAGGCTGTATTACTAAATCTCATGTTCGATTTAATCGTATATACTATAGACAAATGGTTGAAATGGAACACTGTAAACATATTTGATAACAATTGCCTAAAAGGTAGATATTATGTGTCCAGCCAAATTTTTGACAATTTTATGCCCAACTTGGGTATTGCTTTGACAATCACGCGAGATCCTTTTTACTAGAAACTGAGCAAAAATCGCCCATGATTGGCCTGTTATTGCCTCAAAGTTGATCTGACACCTATTTTGTTAAATAAATGTTCATGGAACGTTTTTTACAATGTGAATGATTTATCCAGTTTCTCTTTGGTACAGTCTATTAATTTTCTCCTTTTTTGTATAGGCCTACATAATTATGTTTAACTAATTGTTAACTTATTTTCTACGGACCTCTAGCTACTGTGTGCAATAGAGTCGGACATAAAGTCTTGAATTAAGTAGGAATACGCAGATGGGTCCATGCATTGTAGGGCACTGGCACGATGGGGAGGGGGCACCTTTCTATCTTGACAATCAAAGATACGAATAAATGGGGGAGGATGCGGTAGGGTCCTATGGTCTATTTTCCTTGTCGTTTTACCATATTCATTGCTCTCTTTCTAGCCTTTTTCTTTATTTTTGTTTTTTGTCCTCATGCGATGGGAGGGGGGCGGAGGGGGCACGTTCCCCTTACCCCTATGTAGCTACGTCACTGGGAATACGTAATGTAACCATACCTAGTGCTGTTACTTGTATCCTTGAAGTGGCTGTACCAGCAAAGTTTTCAGCAGTGCAGGTAAATCTGTCAGAACAGAAGGGAAACCATTCGAGGAAATTGAAGTTGCATATAATGTACTCACAAGCATTCCACTCATCATTTGTAATTAAAACTAATTCATAACAACATCTATAAAAAAAAAAAAACGACAGTGGATTAACGATTATACGGATTAAGCCTATATTGTCATTACCATTTGACCATATATCATTTTGAATAAATACCTTTTATTTAGGATCAATGTACTGCTATCATGTTAACATGTCACAATACTAATCTATATTTGCCTCCCTCCACCCAGGTGAAGTAAAATAATGAATGCTCGGTAGGAAGAGATTCCTTGAATGCTTTTGCGCCCTTTCGTGGCGGTTTGACTGAAGCCAGGATTAATACTGATACTTCGTACTATAGAGCTGTATGATGTATAGTAATTGGGCTATTATTATGATTGCATTCATCAGTTCTTATAATGTATCATCTTTACAAAATATATATGAAACACGACGAGAAATTTACTCGAAGTAATTTCAATACCCTATTGTATATCTGATAGTTAAGAAATTATGTTTGGATTACGTATATTACGTTAGTGTAATGTCATCTCATTTTAATAGGTAATAAACAAGTTTAAGGACTGTAAGTTAATTTTCGAAAGTCTATGCGATTGTGTTATGCGTTCTCCTTACGTAATGTCGGTTCCGTTTGACAATGGGAATACTTGACTGGCTGATGCGGATGGACCCACTTCAGCCGTCGACTCTGGTTCTACGACGGGTAACAAGGAGACTACAGGTTGTGGTGACCCGATGGCAGTGCAGAAGATCGAGATGTTATTGCTTGGATAACCAGTTTGATTTTCAGAGATGAAGTTTATTTCTGGCGAAGCTATGCGTGCAGGGATTGCAACAACAAAACAAAAAAAATCGCTTTTAGTGAATCATTTTCTGTTCCATTTAAAAAACAAACAAGTCCTTTTAAATTTCGGATTTTTATATATTTTTTTAAATCTAGCGTAATGGTATCCAACCAGGTTATTTTGGTTTGATGTGCAACATCAATTTAATAAATGGACAATTTTTAACAAATGTAACGATTACTAAACAAATGCTGGAAATCCTTCGGAAAGAATAGCATAAATCACCAACATACATCAGGCTGGTAATGTACTCATGCCAGAAACATAGTTTGACAGCCAATCGTAGACTCAGCAAATTGCACATTAAAATCAAGGTACGGAAAATCAATGTTTTTTGTAAGACTAACATCTTTTCGAAGTAGGTCGTTATAATTCCTATTTCAATTTATAACGAGTATTTAAATACGTACAGATGCAACGTCCATACAGAGAGGATACAAATCGCTTCCTTTCGCGAGGCTGACACGGCGTAGTACGATTCCTTCTCAAGTAGGGCCATGCTGCCGTTAGGCATTGTGTACCATTGTCGACAATTCCGGGACATGGATCCAAATATCTAAGGAGAAAAAAAAGAGGAGAAGATAGTATAGAAATTTGAGGGGGAAACATGAAGAGTACCCTGAGTATTTACTTTACTGATAATCGCGTCAACACAGAGATTGGCCTGCTATCATACTCTCATTCCGATACCACTAAATAGTACAGATTCCCTTGCGCAGGCAACTTCCCATGGCGTTTTTAAAATAAATAATATGAACGATTACCTTATAATGAGTGCAAAGCTTATCTTCTAAGTAGAACATAGTTCTGAAGTGGATACATTACGGCCAAGGCTCACTGAAAATTGTCCAACCGAATAACAATTTCCATGGCCTAATCTCCGCGGAGACATTTTGTACATTTGCAATATTAAAAAGGGAGAACAACAATGGGGAAATTCGATAAAGCTACTCACCATTATTCTCTCATTTCATTTTTCACAAATGTGTATTTAATTCCAAGAGAGTCACAAGGTTATTTGCATTTGTCAAATTTCTTAAAGTTAATTGTAAATGACAATTCCGACTTATGTATGCATTCAATTTCAGAGCTAGGATGCAACTTGGGCACGCAGCTTGTCATTGTTGAAAACTTTACACTACTGGAAAAACCCATAAAAAACCGTCGAAGTTGCTCATACCGATTTTGGGGTGAGTAGTACGCATGCACGCCACTCGTCAGTGCCGCATGCCCTCCATACGTTAGCACGGAAGCGAGGCGAGTGACGCGAGCAAAATTCGGTATCTTACCGAAGCTTGCATTTACGCTGCGAAAATCGGTGAAACTTCGACAGGCGTTTAAAAAAAACACTCCAGAGGTGTATTTTCCGATTTTGATTTTCGTCGTGTTTACCGGTATTGCAACTACCGGCAATGTATATAATCGTCAGAGTTCTCTTCTCGACCCAAAACCAGTGTAAAAGAAGTGATGAATTTCAAGGGTAGTTGCTATGCAAATAAGAGCCACTTCCTCTCATAAATGCCCCTTCTGACACCTCTGATAGATACCTCTATTAAAATCTCATAGGTGCCCCTCTTTAGTCGACAAGTGCCTTTTTTTTCCTTTGTAATAAGTGCCCCCATTCCATTCTCACAAGTGCCCTTATTCATCTCAGGTGAGTGCCCCTTTTCAGGTACAAGAAGTGCCCTTTACCATCTCTGATAAGCGCCCCTTCATCTCTTATAATTGTCTCTTTTCAATTCTGAGAGTTGTCCCTTGTATTTTGACTGGCTTCGCTTACTAGCAATTAAATATTCAGACCAACACGCCCAACTGTATGATGGTTAAGCAGTATCTTGGACCATGTAAAGAGAGAAATAAACATTGAAATCATCCCTGATAATGTAATCGCAATTTAATACCAATGTCTAAAAATTGTATATTTTCGCTTTGAGATTTCGCTTGTTAAGTGCCTCTTTTTTCCAGGAAGTGTCCCTTTTTTGTTGGTGCCCCCCCCCCCTACTTTGAAAGACGCTCCGTCGCCCCTGTTATTTGTGAATACATTTCGTTGAAACTGGAGGAAAAATTCTTTGGATTGGAAAATTATATTTTTGTATGCTTTATTTACATCCCGCCTATTAATTCTTCATATACTATTGGAAATGATGGAGATAAAGAAATATTAGATAAGCTAGAAGAAAATATATGTACGATTGGTAAAAAAGGCGATATAATAATAATGAGTGATCTGAAAGGGATATTTGAGTTTTGGTATAGAAGGCGCTACACATAACAATTTTTGTGTGAGATAATGAAAAACTGAGTGTCAAATTTGAAAAAGCATACAATTTAAATGACAAAAATCATGTTTGTTTGATAAAAATCGGTATAGATACGGCTGAAATATCCATAAATATAACCATTTCTAATATTTGTAGGGCCCCACAAATATTCAATAATTTTGAACCAGCCGTTGAAAAAACGAGATGGTTATAATATGCACGACAAGCCGGCCCGTGTATTGTTATTATTAATTAATAATTAATTAATAAACGGTCACAGTATTTTTTTTGAAAGTGGAGCTGAATTGGTATGATCGTATTTCATGTAAATTTCACACATTTTGGGGTCTAAAATTACCAATGTCATAAATTAGAAAAAGAGCGATAACCATGCACTTTGTATAAATTATGTTTATATACCTACATACATACATACATGTCAACGGAGTTTCTGTTCTGTTTTGAGTCTTTTTTGTGTTACCTGACGAATTCTACTTCTACAGTGCCTGATTGGAGGAACTCGGGAACAGTATATGGAGATTCGTTGCTTGGTTCTGCATCGATCACGAAACTGAGATTGACCTGTATTCCATTTGGGTCAACTTCCAAGGGCCCACGTAGCTTCTTCTCAACACCGCTAAGAGATTCCTGTAATATAAGTATGAGTATAAGTATTAGTTTCAGGATAAGGGTAAGAAATATAGCATTTGAACAAACTTAGTGGCGGCTCCGATGAATTATAGATAAATAGATCTATATAAATTATATCTTCAGAATTCTCTTCACATTCGCGACCTAAAACCAGTGTGTAAGAAGTGATGAATCTCAAGGGTTTTAATTATTTATCATTATTTTCACTGCAGCGTACTGAAATGGTAGATTGTATATAGTACATGTAATGCACTATTGGATTTGGATTGCATCATCTAGTTTGACTTGCTTTCGTCTTGTTTCATCTTGCTTTCTGTTTCTTGGAATTCTCATCCTTACTCATCATAACATCTTTCAGTGGACATTCCACCACTCTTATTCATTGATAGAGATTATTGGTATTGTCCACTCCTCTCATTACTTATTACAGTCGTATTGTTTGTAACAAAAAGTGAAATAAACACTTCTAGTTTAGACATCAACTAGTCAAGTCGCGCTGCATCTCTGTCCAAGTCTCTTATACTAACGTCGATACATACATGTATTCTTCTTATTATTATTATTACTAGTAGTAGTAGAAGTAGTAGTAGTAGTGGTAGTAGTAGTATTAGTAGTAGTAGTGGTAGAAGTAGTAGTAGTAGTAGTAGTAGTAGTTTTAATATCATTATTTTTTTTTTTATTATTATTATTATTATTATTATTATTAATATTATTACTATTATTATTATTATTATTATTATTATAATCATCATCATCATCATGATCATCATCAATATCAACCTTATTATCATTATCATTATTAATATTATTGTTATTATTAATATCATTATTAGGTAGGCCCTATCGTTATATTGATGAAAATCTGAGCTGGAATGAACACATACGTCATATAATTACATGCATTTCTAGGAATATCGGAATACTTTTTAAGACAAAATGTTTTCTTCCTAAAAAGACTCTTCCAAATTATAACTCGCTCATCTTGCCATATATTTCATATTGAAACTTGGTATGGTCTTCAAGTGCAAAGACAAAAATTAACCCTATTTATTTAATGCAAAAGAAAGCGCTTCGCGTATGTGCTGGTTTCCATTATTTAGCCCATACCAACCCATTATTTAATGAATTTAAAACATTTACAAAAATTGATATAAACGCACAACAGAGTTAGATCTTCATGTTTAATTAAATACATGATTAACCTGCTTCCTGATTCATTTAAGATTTGTTTTGTATTAAATAACACTATCCATCCTTACCCTACTCGGAACTCATTAAAATTTCATTTGATAAATCCTATATTATTGATCCTGCATAAATCAAAAATACATCATGGTCAAGATTTATGGAATGCACTCCCAGACTCAATAAAATCATGTAAAACCCTAAATTCATTTAAATTCATTACGAAGAAAGCGTATCTATCAGAGTACATTATCTCTGTATCTCCAAAGGTACCAAAATACGCTTATTCGCTGACGACGCATTCATTTACCGGGAAATAAATTCGGAAATGGACCCAAAAAATTTCCGAAAAGACCCTCGACGCCCTCTCCAAATGGGGCTCCGACTGGCAAATAATTTTTAACACGAACAAATGTTTTACCATGCACTTCACATCAAAGAAATCCCCACATATTACCCCCTACAAATTATGTGACAACATTCTGCAAGTGACTTTTAACCACACCTACTTGGGCATCACCTTCAGCAGCGACCTAAAATGGAACTCCCATATCAATAACATCACCAAGAGCTCTAAGATGGTGCTGGGAGTCATCCGACGCAACTTCAAAGCATGTAACTGTTGACGCAGAAAGGAAAAGTGCCCCATTAACTTTGTAAGAAGTGCCCCCTTTTTCATAAAAAGGTGCCCCTATTAAGTTTTAAAAGTGCCCCTTCCCCTTTCCACCTCTGATAAGCGCCCTTTTATTTTGACACGTACCCATTTTCCTTCGACAAGTTCCCATTTTCCTTTGCAATAAGTGTCCATTTTTCATTCTCATAAGTGCCCATTTTAATCTCTAGTAAGTGCCACTTTTCAGGTACGAGAAGCACCCCTTTTCACTTTTGATAAGCGCCCCCTTCACCTCTGATAATTGCCCTATTCAAATCTGAGAGGTGCCCCCTTTTACTTTGACAACTCCCCTTTTCCTCCTGATAAGTGCTCTTTTCATCTCTAATATTAACTGCCCCTTTTATTATGACACGTGCCCCTTTTCCTTCCTAATAAATGCACTTTTTCCTTCTTATAAGTGCCCATTCCCCTTCTCATAATTACCCCTTTTCATCTCTGATAAGTGCCCCGCTTTTTTAAAAATGTGCCTCTTTTTCTTTTTAATAAGAGCCACTTCCCCCTTTTCATAAAATTTCCCTTTCACCTCCGATAAATGCCCCTATTAAAATCTGATCGGTGCCCCTTTTCTTTTAACAAATGCACATTTCCCTTTATTATTAGTGCCCCTTTTTCATTCTCATAAGTGCCTCTTTTCAGATGCGATAAGTTCCCCTTTTCACCTCTGATAATTACCCTTTTAACAATGATACGTGCCCCTTTTCCTTTCTTATAAGGAACCTATCCCTTTTTCATAAATGCCCCTTTTCACTTCTTTTAAATGCCCCTATCAAAATCTGATGGGTGCATCTTTTCCGTCGACAAATGCCCATTGCCCATTCTTATAAGTGCCTTTTTCATTCCAGGTGAGTGCCCCATTTTTTTTGTAAGAAGTGCCCCATTTTCACCTCTGATAATTACCAGTTGTACTTTGACACGTGCTCCTTTTCTTTTCTAATAAGTGTCATCCCTTTCGATAAGGGTCCCCTTTTCCTCTTATCTTTTATCGTGCTCCTAATTTCGAGCGACTAAGAGCAATATCCCCCAAAGCTCGCTCGCATTTATAGATGTTATAATTATGTTACTTTTTATCAAAGGTCTTTTCAGTCTTCTGTTATGAGAATGTGCTTATAACCCCATCAGGATTGGGGTTTTCCTCTTTATAAGGTGTAATTTTTCGCACTGCGACCTCACAAATCTTAACTTCGTCCTCGCTCGCAAATGAATTTTCAGACCATCGCACCCAACTGCAAGGTATGATGCTTAAGCAATATCTTATACGATGTATGAAGAGAAACAAATATTGAAATCATCCCTGATAATGTAATCACAATTATAGGGGTATTTACCAATGTCTAAAAAAATTGTATATTTTCGCTTTGAGATTTCCTTTTGTAGGTGCCCTTATTTCTTCCAGAAAGTGCTCCTTTTTATGGTGTCGTAGACGTTGACTGGAACCCCTACTTAACCAGACCAACTCGCCAACTTAGACTCACACACCCATCATCCTTCCAGTGACCTAGAACCAATTCAACAATTTACTCAAATAGCTTCTTCCATGGACTGTTAAATATTAGAACGACCTGTCTCATCACATCCTAGACGCCCCCAACTTAGACATTTTTAAAACAAGGCTCTGCGACTTTTCACCAACAACACAGAGAGGAATTAATTCCATCAGGTCGACCACCAGGTCATCCTTCTGACGCGATGCGGGATCCCGCTTTGTCGGAGTTTTTATCCACAACCAGAACCAGAACAAGTGCTGAATTAATATTCAATATTATTTTCAGATTCCTATAAAACATCCATCACTACATTTTATAACTCCCGTATACTTATATAAGTTTTCCGTGTCAGACATATTTACATAAGCATATTTTCATTTTCATTTTCACCATCATTCATTATCATCAACATCATCGCCATTCGCAGTTTTGTTTTAATTGTTGTTATCATCATTCCCCCCCCCCTCCCCTTTCCCCCGGGCTATCACGCTATCAAGCAATCGCTTATTGTAATAGCCCTTCTTCTTATGCAACTTTCTTAATGAATAATTATTGGTATTGTGTTATCAGTTAAAATTTGCTCTAATGTCATCACTTATTATTACACTGTATACACATTCAAAAAAACTTGTTATATTTTTATATGTAATATTGCTGAAATGTAATTTGATTTGTATGTTGCAGAAGAAAATAAATTCAATTCAAATCAATTCAATTCAATTTAATATCATTATTATTATCATCCTCGTCACCACCACCATCATCATCATTATTATTATTTTTTTATTTTTTATTATCCATGATCCCCCAGTGGATGTGAGTACCAGAATTGTGTTTTACAATATACTGCATAATTCATACAAATATCGACAAAACATTGGGATAAATGTTCACTCCATTTTTTATTTAATATTCAACTTAACGCAAATCAAGTGGCTCTTTATCCTAATTAAAAACACTATCAAATGATATAAAACTCGTTCTTACATTTGCTGTCAGTTGGAGTGTAACAACGGTTAAATTGGTGACGTCACCGACGTTAGAGATGGATGATATCCTCAGCATGAAAAATCCTTGTTCTGTCAAATTGGTAGATGGCCCGGACTGTCGGTTCCTTCCCCAATCAAGATACACCTAGAAGAAATAAAACAATCAAGGTGAAATATAATGATAATGATGATAAAGAAAACAAAATGATAATGTTAAATGTGATGATGTTGACATAAATAACAATAAATAAATGAATAATAATAACAAAATGATAATGATATTAATGATGATGATGAGAATAATAATGATAATAATAATAATAATAATAATAATAATTATAAAGATAATGATAATAACAATAATAATAACACTAATAATAGCAACAATAAGAATAATAGTAATGATAATACTACTACTATTAATAAGAATATGATTACAATTATCATCATCATTATTATAAAAATATCGTAAAAATGTTAATAGTGGGTTCTTGTATAACTCTCATGTCTGTCAGACTTCACACTCTTGGCGCTCCAAAATATGGGGCTCTTTAACAAACCTAAAAGTATTTCGTTCCTAATCTACTTAAATATTGTTATGGTCACGGTTTGTTGCTCAATGCTTTTTATCAATGAGTAGCTAGAAACTGTGTATTTTACTTTTAAATCATCTAAAAAGTTTATTGTTGTAATTTTGTTGCCTTTTTCAGTCTTTGATTGACTAGGCTCTATTTTCTCTGGGTATCATTGACAAAAATATGATATCATTATTCCTCTCCAGGTGTTTAATGCGGTTCGACGTTTTGCTAGACTAGAGGTCTGATCAGTTCCAAAAATATGACTTCAAATTATAATTGGGTGACATGTCCAATATACTATTGGGTAATTGGGAAGCGAAACCGGCCCTTGCACCTTAATTTAAAATCACTGTGGCATACCTCAGGTACACATAAGAAAACATGTACCCAACCCCCTCCCCTTTGATAAAAATATTCTGTGCTTGGCAATGTTTGTTGTTTCACCAACAAATGTGATTTTTTTTTCCCCTTACTTGTTTGCTTGTCAAACTTTTTTTCTCGGAACTGTACCCCCCTTCTGTTTACAAAATCCTGGGCCCGCCCCTGTACTAGATCACATCATACATGTGTTGGAGATCCCCAAACCCTCTGGTGTCGGTGTTCATTTCGTTTCAACTTACTCTGTCAATCCAAACTGGAGCTGAAGACTCGAAATCAAAGATTGGCACCCTGAAGAAAAACTCCCCGTCGGAAACGAAGCCCTCTAAACCGTAGGTCCCGTTTTTCCTTTCGGCACTGCAGTCGCTATCAAACGAGGCATATATTGTTTCATTGCATTCATCTATTGGAGTGAGAATAGAAGTGACAACAAAACCAGTCATATCACAGAAACATCGTGGGGGTGTCGTAGTATAGTGGTTCATTCACTTGACTCTCTATCCAAGGATTGAGGGTTCGAATCCCAGTCCGGTACTAACGTCTTTTGGGCAAGATATTTATCCACATTAGCCACTCTCCACCCGGGGGAACCAGGCAATTGTTGGACTAATAATACTTGTGGGACCCGCAGAAAAATCAGTATTAATATTAACAACGCTGCTTATCATTTATTATTTGTTATAATTATTTTAATCGACCAATCTAATAAGCTGATTGGAAAACAATCAGACTCTGTGGTATAGGTTAAGCGACTATACAGTTGACTATACTTGTACTATTCTAATGCTTCTAGGGTGCATGCAATAATCATATCATGAACTCCTCTTCGACAGGCAACTTACAGTTCCACCCCGGCCCCTGTTCTCTGCGACGGTTCTAGGACACCTACCCCCTGGACAACCACCTCCCGGATAACCACCCCTAGGATAACCACCCTCTAGGACAACTACCCCCTAGGACAACTACCCCCAGACAACTACCCTCTAGGACAACTACCCCCCGTTGGAAAATCAAAAGCATGGCAGAAATGTCATTGATTGAAGTTTGACTTGGAGTCTTTCAATAAGAAAGCATCGGATAATGTTTAGACATTACGAGTAAAGAATAATGAATAATGACATTAAAATAAGTGAATGCTTTGCGCTTTCAAATTGTTATGGATAATTCTTTTGCAGCATTTGGACAAAATAATATCTAAACTTTTCTTTCCTAATGCGTATACGATAATGGCAAGCAGTTGAACAAATACGTGAATGCAATTTGCTGTCTGACATTTCCTATTCATACATTGAAAAAAACATTTAATGAATCTGCAGATCATATACAAATTTTGACCTTTAGATGTAATAGTAAACTTACCTAATTCTGGGCATTCCTTTTCATCGAAACCAGTACCACAATCGTCATAAGAGTCACATACAGCAAGAGGGGGGTAACAAGCTTTGCTGATGGGGCATTGAAGGGTACCGTTGGAACAGGGAGCTATATAGAAGGAATAAAATAGAATAAAACGGTGTATTAAATGGGGCACGAAGGGGGTATTGGTACAGGGAGCTATAGCGAAGTAAGAAACAGAAAATAAAATGGTGTATGAAAGGTCAATCCAACCTTCATTTGTATGAAAACAGAAAAAAAAGAGATAGAAAGAATGACGACAGTTTGAAAGAAATCAGACCAATAATAAGAGATTTATGAATGTTTGAAATATGAGATCACTACAGCTATGGGAACCTCAGATTGTAAATTATGGATTGTGACGTAGTCACGACCAAGTGCCTTCTCCCTTGGGGCACTACTCAAAGTATATCATGGATAATATATTATTATATTTCCTCTAAAAAAGAAAGAGACCCCTGAGTTATTCATTTCGATTTTGTTTGTAATTTTGGTCATTTTGTGTTGGCACAAATGGGAAAATTGTTCGTAACTACATCACTATGACATTACCGATTCAGCCAATTTAAAGTCCCCATACCTATAATGATTACAATTTTTTAAAATATCATAACTTTCTTATCTTTTGTGCGATATCGTTCAAACTTTCACCTGTCTATTTTCTCTGATTTTTCTGCGTTCTTTTAGACTAGTTTTCTTTTAGGGTTGGATTTCCCTTTCTGTTCATGATGGGGCAAAATTCAACACGCAGACACTCACAAAATAAGAGAGATGTTTTAGATGGTTTCACTAAAATAGTGCCAATAATGCACGTCTAAAGAAATCGTTCGAAATTCTATGGCTGGATTCACATTACATGATTTATTGGTGAATGGCGGGAATGCGTGACTCCATCAAACTCCAACACAAGTTAGAACGATAGCATGGAGTACTCTAAGAACCAATCAGATTTGCAGAACAGAAGAAAACCAGCATTTATATTATAATTTGAGTACGGGAAATTTAAAAACTTTTAGGGTTTTGCACGCTTCGGTCTAAAAAAAACTCCACGTGTCATTCGTTCTGCCTGTAGATAGCTGTAAAGCTTGGGATTTTTTTTAAATAAGTTGTTTGAAATCTCGAAATGAATATAAAAAAGCAAAATAATTCCTGAAAGAGGATGGCAACGGATATCGGTACTTGCACTGTTGAGCAAAATAATGTACACTCTTCAAATTGAGAATAATACAATTAGCGATACTTTCAGCATGTATAAAAAGTATGGTTCCGCGAGAGAAAATGTCTGTACTGGTCTATGGGATTTCTTCTCGCAACGTTTTCACCGATAACTAAAATAAGCAACAATTTCATGGTACCGTTGCGTTCGCTGGTGCCCTCATCTACGTGGAAAGCGAACACGAAAGCTGTGTTTGCGCGCGCTGTATCTATGTATTTGGTTAATCTACTTTTTCGTTCGCGTTGATCTCATCATGTGAAAATTACACAGTTGTGAAAATTCCCAGTTGTGAACATTAGTGAAATTACAAATATATTTTGATTTTCTGGGACAGGATAAGATGTTGTTACATCTGTAGTGACCGAATGTCACGATTTCTAACTTTTGCATGAATAATAACGTATTCTTGAACGCTTTGCCGAACTAATTAACGATCCTTCTTGTACTTGATTTCTGATGATTGACATTCGTTGTTTTTGGTGATTGATTATATTGCTGTACTTCATTTTTTAATGTGACGGAGATTAACCTCCGAGGTACGCCCTCGAGACGATTCCGTTTACTATGATCACTGTTATGATTATGTAAATTATATGCCGTTTGAGGGAGTTCACTCCCGCGACATTTGATTATTGTGTGTATTTTTTGTGTACACCACGAACGATTACACGACCCTTGATATTTGTGTTGATCATCTATATTAAATCGTTGATATTAATTATATAATCTTATTGTTTGATAGTGTGGTTTGTTCCTCGTGAGATCGTCAAGTTAAAAAGTACGACCCCTGCCCTGGGAGTTCTACACATCAGTTGATCAGTGTCCTCTTAACTTCTTTATTAAGCAGAGTCTCGTATATACTGTATTGCAAATTTAGTAGTTCTATATTTCTTAGGTACTGAATGTACGTAAAAATGAAGTAACATGATTAATTATGAGAAACAGTTCAACAAAAAGGACAAAAGTTTAAAATGAAAAGCACATAAAACAATTTCAGTTTCTCTATTTGTCTTCCTTTTTAATTTAATCATGGTTTCAAGATTACATGAACAAATAGTCGAATACCAATTAATATCTATCAACAAATTCATAATTTTCCAAAATTATACCATAATTATTATTGAGACATATTTTTGACAGCTCAAAATGATAAATTAAAAAAATAGTGACTACACGACATATATTTTGACACGACGTAATATCTAATAGTATAAGAACATTTCCATTTGAGTAATAGTGGATGGAATCATTAACTGAAATGTAAAATTCTATGAATGCTTTATATCTATACGACTCGTATAGATATACAGCATTCATAGAATCTTACATTTCAGTATGGGCGGACTAAAATTAAGAAACCAAATTACATTCCAAAAAGCATGAAAAGAACCCCCATGACAAACCTGAAGGGGGCTCTTTTTGTAAGAGCCCCCTTGGAAGAAAAAAGATTGATGGTTGATTGTCACAAAAAGTAACTACACTCCTAAACAATTGCTCATAATTTTATAACGTAGAATCGTTTCAAGATTTCGTCTTGCAAAAATATTTCTATGGTAGTTAGGAAAACAATGTGTAACAATAAGATGTTATCATTAATCCATGGTTGAGTAAGCACACATTAATGAATTTTTATTTTCATATTTAAAATTTGCGGCAAAAAAAATATTATCATTGCAGTTTACTTAGTATTAAAAAAAATCAAAATGCACCGTTTTACAATTGCAAATAATGCATTTAACCACATGTGCCATTAACAAATAAAAATGGATGAAATATCAAAAAGCATTGTTTCATAATCAATGCATTCAGTCATGTGCTGTTTCACAATAATGTACAGGCACGCACAATGTCTTGTGACTTTTGAATTTGGCCATTTTGTCTTTAATCTGTGCTCATTCAGCCATACAGTGATGGATATCTCTGATTTTCACACAAAATGTACCTAACGACTCTACCAATATTGTGGTAAGATGACATCGTGATACATTTTAAGGGTTTTGAAATTATGAGCAATTCTTTAGGGGGTAGTTAGTAGTTACTTTTTGTGTTCTGTTTACATGTATGTGTAGATGTAGTGTTACCACCTTCAAACAGATTGGCTCATTTAAATCATTTTTCTTTTAGGCAAATTTCAATTAAAAACACCATGAAAATACAAAACAAATATCTGATTTATTTTGTTCACTATTTATGTCTATTTTACTCCTTTTTGTTGGGGGGGGTGTAAATGCGCTACTTTTACTAGTATAGACAGCATCAAATCACCTAAAAATAAGAATGGATTTATTATTGTAATATTAGTTTCACACGATCATCATCTGGAAGCGTCATGATGTAGTGGTTCTGACTCACGTCTTTCAATCATAAGGTCGTGAGTTCGAATCCCACTCCAGGACGTGGTAGGAATTTATTCCTTGAAACGCAGAAACGCGTGACAGCCGGGCAGGGACTCTACCATCAGGCCATCACTGGTCCATGGAACAGTCACGATGAACTAGAAACAAATACCCAAGCTCTCCTGATTCATTCTGACTTATTAATATTCATTAGTCCGCCATAGGACCAGTGATGGCCTTGTGGTAGAGTAGCTGCCAGGCAAGCAGTAGATGCAGGTTCAAGTCCTGCTGGTTCCAAGATTTTTTCTGACTTGTTTTTCAATTACAGATCGATCAATCGATCTTATTTACTGGGTGTAAGCCACAAACATGTTTTTTTAAATAAGAATGAATCAGTTTAAAGTGCAGTGTACTATGATCTCTCATGATATATCCTTTGATTCTTTACGTATGCTATATATATGTGTGTGTGCGTGTGTGTGTGTATATATATATACATGTACATGTATATTCATTGTGTTTATATAAATGAGAGAGAGAGAGAGAGGGGTAGGGTGAGATAGAGAGACGGTGCAGCATTCTTTTCAAAATGACAACCAAGATCAACTCATGTAGCACCGTCATGAGGCTCCACCATTCCACCATGTGTGGAGCGAATACGTATAAAAGGCACGAAGTGGGTCATATCCATGTTTAAAACATATGTAGATATTTGGTGCCAATTTACAAAGTCCAAACTAGGCCTTGACAACAAAGGACACATTATGAATGACTACCCTTAATTTTCACACGACTTCTCAGATATCCGACATAATATATGCTCTGGCTATCTTTACTCCTGGTTGATCATTTCGTCGGACAAAGTTATCGAAGGGGTATAAGATTGCGATTAGGTTTTAGACAAAGATTATATTTCAGTTTACAGATGTTGTGCTGGGTCAAGGGCAGGGCCCTGGGAACGATTTTTTCACCGGGGGTGCTGAGATATATATACGTATATATATAAATTCTTCTTCTTCCTCTTTTTTTTCTCCTTCTTTCTTTTTCTAAGTTATTATGTCAAGGTGCATTTTCCCGTCTGGTTCTAATATGTTCGTCTGAGTGATTGATCTTTGTGAAGATTAAATAGCAGGGGCGGATCTAGCTTTTTGCTAAGGGGGGGGGGGTTGACCAAATGACGATGCAGAGCATCGTCCACGAGCCGCGTAGCGGCGAGGCGATTTTTTTGGGGGAGGGCTATTTTGAACCCCCGTAAGTGATGTTTTCCTGGCATCTACTAACACAATGGAGACCATAAAAAGCAGTGCATGATAAAGTCTTTTTAAATCAAGTAATACCAATGACAATGCGGAGGATCTTCCACGAGCCGCATAGCGGCGAGGCGATTTATTTATTTTTTTTTTATTTTTATTTTTATTTTATTTTTTTTTTGGGGGGGGCTATTTTGAACCCCCGTAAGTGATGTTTTCCTGGCATCTACTAACACAATGGAGACCATAAAAAGCAGTGCATGATAAAGTCTTTTTAAATCAAGTAACACCAATGACGCATCGTCCACGAGCCGTGTAGCAGCGAGGCGATTTTTTGTGTGGCTATTTTGAAGTTTGAACCCCCGGCCCGTAAGTGATGTTTTCCTGGCATCTACTAAACACAATGGAGTCAATAAAAAGCAGTGCATGATAACGTCTTTTTAAATCAAGTAACAGTTTAATACACAGTTATATCCAGAGTTATCATTTGTTTGGTTAAGTTACCAGATGAGTTGAATATCTTCTCACAATATTTGCACTTGAAGGTTTCTCTCCAGTGTGCGTTCTTTCTTTCTTTCTTTTTTTGGCAGCCCAAGGGGTTTAAACCCCTAACCCCCGTAGATCCGCCCTGAATAGTTTATAGAAGTTGTAGCAAGCTGACCTTCCTGCCCAATATCGTATAACCATAATTTGCATATATCCAAATTATCACATTTATCCATGGTTTCCTTGGCAATTTAAGAAATTTAATTTTTCTACATCTATTAGCTTAATGTGAACACCACTTCACAATCACTAAAAGACAGGAACACAATGAATAAAACTTATCTGACTTTAATGAAATAGTACCTGCTTAAACATAGCTTCAACTTTATTACAGCAATCAGTCTTCGCCACTAAATAATAATCATGTGTCTGCGCGGCAGGGTATTATGAGGCTGAACCTGAACAACGTTTGTAACAATATAGTTTACGTATTCTTACGTATTGTTTACGATTTAGGGAAAGGTATAAAAGCTGCAAATTCGAACACTTAATTTTCAGTTGTTACTTTTTGGCGGAAAAAAATCGTAAAGACTCGTAAATACTCGTAACTATTCGTAACAACACGTAAACAGGTCGTAACTAACACGTAAGTTGCTCGTAGATATCCGTGACAACTCGTAACAAATCGTGGAATTTTGCCGTAAATACATCGTAATAACTCGTAATAATCCGAAATAAACCGTAAATAGCTCGTAATAAATCGTAACAACCCTTAAATCGGTCGTAAAAGTGGCATAATCGTAAGGATCCGTGAAAGATCCGTGAATTTGTGCGATCCGTAAGGACTCGTAAGAAAAAACGTGTATGTGAAGGGGGTGTTAAGGTATGGTTTCGATCAAATGAGACTAAAGGTAATGTATCAAATATATATTTGGCTATACTTGCCTATCAGTATAACTGTCAATGTAAGAGAGCATTGATAGAGCAAGGTTTTATTCACGAAAGTAGACGGAGTTGAATGTTGAATCACACAGTATTTCAAAAGAAGAACAAGGCGTATACTTAGTTATGTTACCCTACAAAATAAATAAGACATTCTAAAGTGATTACAATATAAGAACTCTTGTGAATCATTCTGCATTTGTTCAGGGAAATTATTGTAAAATAGAGTTCAAACGTCATTAGTCACTTTTCTATCGTACGTCCATGACGTCTGAACACAGTAAATAGTATATAAAAAAGTAGTATCCTGTTTTCAACCTATATTGTGTGTTTGTTTCCTCCGTGTAAACCAATGATCAACAGGAAATGTTGTAACCTTAATTAAATCATTCAATTTTGGTTTGTTTAACTAGACAAATTATCACATTGTTTTAAAAGCACGTATAATTACCACGTTATTTGATTTATTTCTACACAAAATATAACAATACTATCCCCATCTGTGTGTAAAGATGGTGCATGAATCGTCATGGCGGCTGAATCATGGATTCGCGGTCATAAATTACGGCGCGTGGGGGCGCGTGACGTTCTGACACCGCGGACCAAAATAAACACATTTTCGGGGCAAAATCGGCTATAACATAATAACAGGCAGAAGATGGCAGCCAAATCTGGTATCAACTTAAATCTTAGAGATCAGAGAAAATGGTGGTAATAAAATTAAAGTGAAAATCTTTGGAAATCTAAACATTTCCTCTGGATTTATAAAAACATGGATAATTAGTCCATTTTTCAGTGAATTACCCTATAATATATTATGAAGATTGTGTTTTTATCCATTTTAACCCACTCATGCAGTGAAATTAACTTTCAGGAATATGTGAGAGCAATTTCATATCAATAGCTTTAAAAATCCATGTTAAATTGAAAGATTTATAAAATAAGTCACTTTTGCACTAAAACTGTGAATATGTAAGATTTTGCTGTTTGAAGGAGTAAATTTATACCCTTATTGTGCATACCGGAATTAAATATTTTACTGAGGTATTGTTCAATGTATTATCTTTCAACTGGGCAAGAAAAAAAAAAGAAATCATCAAAAATGACTTTTTGCGCACTTTGGTTCCTCCCTGGCCCACTGCGACGGCGGCTTGAAAGGTTGTAATGAAAAGTAAATTAGCAGCAGCAATATCATTTCAACAGTCAAGCGTGAGCAAGTAGAAACGAGCCTTTTGCGCCTATGGGCAATTATGGTTATCCTAGGCCTTTTCCTTTCTACTGTACCCCTAATGATTTCATTAGGGGTAAAATAACCGAGTATAAAACTAGCAAGTTTACTTTCACCAAAGAAAGATAAAAATAAAGGGAGGGAGAGCGGAACAGAGATAGATAAATGAATATATGGACAGATAGATAGATAGAAGTAAAACAGAATTTCAACGTAGCCTATTTAGAAATGATATAAGCACAATTTGAAAGTAGAGCGAATGAAAACAAATCGACAAAATTAATTTTAAAAAAGAAAGAAAAAAGAAACATATAAAGAACTTACGAGCATTGTCGCCTTGACCAACCGAAAGTTTGGGGCCGAAGCTCAGGGCTGCGAGTCCGAGGAGTAGAAAATCCCCATAGCTCACTGGCCTAGGTAACATATTCGGGTATTCTCTGATCAGTGTATATATATATAATTATGAAGTCTTTCAGTATTTCCTTTTTTACTGAGACACACTATCGTCGTGATGAGCTAGAGAGTTTACATGACAGGAGAGACCACTCCACTCAACTGGATTCCACGATCGAACTATTAGTACTTATATTTGCTTTCAACGCGTTGGAAGGCTCAAATGACGCATCTACGATTGAAAGTGCGGCGTGTCATATCAAAGAAGGCAGGGGCGGCGGAGCGACTTCCAAAGTAGGGGGTGGCACCAACAAAAAGGGCACCTTCTGGAAAAAGGGCACCTACAACTGGAAATCTCAAAGCGAAAATATTCATTTTTTTTAGACATTGGTATAAACCCCTACATTGTGATTACATCATCAGGGATGATTTCAATATTTGATTCTCTTTATGCACAATACAATATATTGCTTAAGCATCATACTTTGCAGTTGGGTGTAATGATCTGAAAATTCATTTGCGAGCGAGCAAGGAAAAACTTTAAGACTTGTGAGGTCGCAGTGCGCAAAATTACAACTTCTGGAGGAAAAAATCCCAATCCTGATGGGGTTATGAGCGCATTCTAATAACGGAAGACTGAAAAGACCTTTGATAAGTAACATAATTATATTATCTATAAATGCGAGCGAGCATAGCGAACGAGCTTTAGGAAATTGCTCTTAGTCGCTCGACATTAGGGGCGCGTTTAATGATGAGAGGAAAAGGGGACACTTCACGAAAGGTATAAGACACTTATTAGAAAATAAAAGGAGCATGTGTCAAAGTACAAAGGGTAATTAACAGAGGTGAAAATGGGGCACTTCTTCACACCTAAAAAGAGGCACTCACCACCAGAGATGAAAAACGGCACTTATAAGAATGGGACATTAGCATTTTCGACGGAAAAGTGGTACCCATCAGAATTTGATAGGGGCAATTATTAGAGGTGAAAATAGGCATTTATGAAAAGGGATAGGTCCCTTATTAGAAAGGAAAGGGGCACGTTTCATTGTTAAAGGGAAATTATCAGACGTGAAAAGGGGCACTTATCGCACATAAAAATGGGCACTTAATAATAAAGGAAAATGTACATTAGTTGAAAGAAAAAGGCTACGGATCAGATTTTAATAGGGGCGTTTATCGGAGGTGAAAGGGGGCTTTTATGAGAAGGGGGAAGTGGCTCTTATTAAAAAGAAAAAGATGCACGTGTTAAAATAAAGGGGCACTTATCAAAGATGAAAATTGGTAATTTTGAGAAGGGAAGGGGCACTTATAAGAAGGAAAAAGAGCATATATTAGAAAGAAAAAGGGCACGTGTCAAAATTAAAGGGGCAGTTATTAGAGGTGAAAAGAGACACTCATCATAGATGAAAAGAGCACTTATCAGGAGGAAGGGGCACTTGTCAAAGTAAAACGAGTATCTCTCAGATTTGAATAGGGGCAATTATCGGAGGTGAAGGGGGCATTTATGAGAAGGGAAGGGGCTCTTTTATAATGGGGCACTTATTATTAGAAAAGGGGCACTTATTAGAAAGGAAAAAGGGCACATGTGATAATATAAGGTGCATGCGCTTATCCGAGTTAAAATGGGGTAGTTATTAAAAGGGGAAGGGGCACTTCTTACAAAGGAAAAGGGGCACTTGTCAAAGTAAAAGGGGCACCTCTCAGATTTGAATAGGGCAATTATTAGAAGTGAAGGGAGAACTTATCAAAAGTGAAAAGGGGCACTTCTCGTACCTGAAAATTGGCACGCACTAAATATTAAAAGGGCACTTATGAGAATGGAAAATGAACACTTATTGCAAAGGGAAAAGGGCACGTGTCAAAATAAGAGCGGCACTTTTAAAAACTAATAGGGTCACTTGTCAAAGTAAAAGAGGCACTTTTCCTATGTAAAAGGGGCACTTTAGGGTACTTGAAAAAGTAGGGCACTGTCCCCCCCTTTCTCCCGGGAGGGCCGCCTCTGAAAGAAGGCCATATATGTAAATACAGCAAATATTTGTTGTCCTCATCAAGTTCTTTTAAAGTCAAATCACTGAACTGTATCTGCGTTGTGGTATATCTTACCTAATTCACGTTGGTTGGGCCTCTCTGAATGGGCGCATAGCGGGGGCTGTGATTTAGTTTTTGACTTGTCCTAATTAATTCACCTAAGTTTCTGACAAATTTTTTCATGAGAATGATTTTTACAATGAAATCTGGATTTACACATATACAGCTGTCTGCGAATTTATTCTTAACGCCTTTAATGCAAGGCCTGTTCCATGATTATCGGGAGCGCCAGGAGTGTCAAGTCTGACAGATATGAGCGCTATACAAGAACCCAATATGATTATTATTATTATTATTCTTATGAATAAAACAGTTTGTGTCATTGGAATGCAGATAAATAGAAGTAGAGAGAAATAATCATAATGTAGGACGAGAGAGGGGAGGAAGGATTGAGGAAGGGATGGAGGGTGAGGGAGGGCGGGGGGAGAAGTAGCTAGGAGGAGATAGAGGAGAGAGGACAGGGGACAAGGGGGAGTTTTTAAGCTACATGTACATGGGGTTTCATTTAACTACTATCCAAATGGCTCTCTCTCTCTCTTTCTCTCTCCCCCTCCTCCTCCTCCTCCTTCCCCTCCTCCTTCTCCTTCTCCTTCTACTCCTCCTTCTTCTTCTCCTCCTCCTCCTCCTGCTACTCCTTCTACTCATCCTCCTCCTTCTAATCCTTCTACTCCTCCTTATCCTCCTCCTTCTCCTTCTCCTCCTCCTCCTTCTCTTGTGTTAAGTTGGGGAGATGAATTGCTAGAACTACCCAAAACTTTCATCGAAGGCATATGCTTCAATGACAATTTGTATGAATTGCAGGCGGTTGCAAGCGAATATAAAATTATCATGTTCGAGGCCAGTTTGTAACAAATATGAAGACGTATCCTTGGCCTCTTCAATTTTGTCATGATTATAGGTAAGAAATGAATGATGTTCTTGATTGGGAAGGGGTGATGGGGGGGGGGGGTAAATTAATATATATATATTCATTTATTTTAGTTGTGTTTAGACGCAATTTTATGATCGACATCGAGATTATTATTCTTCTTTCTGTAAGCCTTTGTTAATAAACTGCATGTAAAATCTTGGCAAGTGGATTTTTATTATCAAGCAAACAGCTTTTTGAAAGTTGCCGATGTCCTAAAAATATTATTCCTAATTTAACATTAGGCAACACTTGCAATAGTTGGATTTCAAGACACAACCAATGGTATCCTTAGACGTATTAAATAAATTATAACAGTCGATACTTTCCTAAATCACGAAGAATTTACTTTATAGAAATGATTTTTGATTTGCTCTATATTACAATCCTGTACTAACATGACTAAGTCGTTATCGAATTGTCTCCAGTGTGATCCAAACCATGACATAGTTTTGAATAAGAGGAAGAGCAGATAGCTGTTCTCGGATCAGCTTCAGAACTGTGCGTGTAGCTATGGTTAAACCTATTACAAATGTACGGGTACCATTCTCTTGCCGGTTACTGCCGGATGCTGCTCGTGATCTAGTCTGCGAGGAAACCTTCAAAGATACGCGCTATAACGTGGGCGTTGATTATGATTATCCATGTTCCCATCCAGTGGCTTGTCGATCCCTATCAACGTTGTTCTAAAATTTAGCAAATTCGTTTTACTACCAGGATATTAAACCTTATCTTTCGATTAAAAGAGCTTTTCTTTTATTTCTTGAAGAAGTATTCAGGTATCGTAAACTCCAGGAAAGGACATAGTGAGGAAACGATGGACAGTACATTCACATCGGTAACACTAGCCCCACCCCACCCCCGCGCGCTCTCTCTCTCTCTCTCTCCTTCCTTCTCCCTGTATCTCTTATTGAAAGTGCCCTTTTTTGGTTGGTGCCCCCCCCCCCGCTGCCCCTGCTAATTGTGATACATTTGGTTGAAACTGAAGAAAACAATTCTTTGAATTGGAAAATGATATTTTTGTATACTTTATTTAAATCCCGCCTATTGATTCTTTATATACTATTGGAAATGTTGCAGATAAAGGAATATTTGATAAACTAGAAGAAAATATATGTACGTTTGGTAGAAAGGGTGATATACATGATAATGAGTGACCTTAAGGGGATATTTGAGTTTTGGTATAGAGGGCGCTACACAAAATAATTGTTGTGTTAAATAATAAATAAAAACTGAGTAACAAATTTGAAAGAGCATACAATTTAAAGGGAGTGTAGCATAGCAAATACTGGTTAACGCCATCTACGTCTTCTTTTGGACAACTGCACGTAAACGAATGGACTTGATTAACGGTAGCCAGCGACTTAATCTCTACATGGTCAGCGCGCTAGCGTTCGCGAAACAGACCGAAGTTCTCATCATGCTTCGTTTTCGCGTATGTTGCACGCAAGTGAATGCTGCGGTCGCGTCGTCCGTAGTCGACTGGCCCCGAGTAGGGCCACGGGAAAGACACATAGTCTCGTCATGCTACACTCCCTTTAAATGACAAAATCAACTTTGTTTGATCAAAATCGGTTCAGAGACATAAATGTAACAATTTCTAATATTTGTGCGGGCCCCACAAATATTCGATAATTTTGAACCAGCCGTTGAAAAAGATAGCGCCTTATACATATACGTTTTATTGCAGCCAATGCCAATGTTGGCTTCTTGTTGGCTTTTTCGTGTTGGTTATAATATGCACGACAAGCCGGCCCGTTTATTGTTATTATTAATCAATTAATTAATTAACGGTCACAGTATTTTTTTGAAAGTGGAGCTGAATTGGTATGATCGTATTTAATCTAAATTTCACACATTTTTCGGTCTAAAATTACCTTCATAGTAATTTAGGTCTTAAAAGAGTATTATAAATGTCATAAATAAGAAAAAGAGCAATAACTATGCACTTTGAATCAAGGCAGTTGCGGTCCAAGCAAGAACTCAACTGTCCCTTTGAGATCGAACATCACACTCTGGTGGAGATAATGTTTAATTTTCTACCGTTGTAATGACCCTGAAATCTCAATTGTCCCCTTTGATGCCCATGTTGAACAAAATGAAAGAGATTATGTTGCGATGGATGCAACT
Organism: Mesocentrotus franciscanus; assembly: GCA_037976565.1. Classification (NCBI taxonomy): domain Eukaryota; kingdom Metazoa; phylum Echinodermata; class Echinoidea; order Camarodonta; family Strongylocentrotidae; genus Mesocentrotus; species Mesocentrotus franciscanus. The sequence continues at coordinate 59,316,170 of CP137666.1, read as the reverse complement.
GATAACTTTGATGATTTTTTACTTAGCCGAGCTAGGACGATTTTCACTAGCACTCTTTGGATTAAAAGCCACAATTGGATTCTGGCTACATATGATACAATCAAACGACAATTCTCTGATAAATAAAGCTCATTTAGAAAACATGGGATAAAAATGGTTATTGCCAAAAGAAATTCTAAAGGATGTCTTCTTAGAGTAATATTAAACAAATTGGAAGAACGATATATTAAGTTATTGAAGGATACACTAAATGAAAACAGTAATGATTTTTGTCGTACGCTAAGAACTTACAGATATGTTAAAAAGAGGTATATACTTAATTGATTATTTATTGTTAGATGAAGATAAATCCCATGTATTAAATTGAATTTGAATTTGAATTTAAACTTACGGGGGAGGAGAGGAGGAGGGTGGAGAAGGGGAGGAGGGGAGGAGGGGAGGAGGGGGAAGAAGGGAAGGGGGTACTCAGATTTCTTTTGACGAGCGTGTGCTGCTGAAGCTTCCAAACTCATAACTCATTTTAAAGGTACTCTGTCCCATTTGCAGGCCAAAAAAATGAAAAGGTTAAATTCTAACGGCATTTGAAAGACAATACTAATTTAGAACTTCCCTAAAAAAGGGGGCTTGAAAATGTCTTTAAGTGGGAAAATAACGACTATTAGTTGTCGAATCGACTTAGGAGCTATAGAGCCAGTAAGTAATAGTCTGATTTTCAGACCATTGTACCGAATGGTCGTACGTTTTGTGCTGCGCAAAGATTCAATCAGTTTAATTTTGGCCATTACAAGAAGTGGGTTATTGATGTAGACAAATGCTCATGTACCCTTTACAGCTCATTTTATGTATGTTATTACCAAAGATGAAAAAGCCAGTCAGTCACTCAATAATGTCTGACAGTGAAGTCTAGCAAGTAAACGGGTTTCCTTGCATAATTTGAATATTAGGACACTGCTAACGTTTAAATTTCACAGATAGGACATACATGACATATTCATAATTCCTGCAAAGTTCTACAGAATTTGATGTTGGCTGCAAAAGGGACATAGTATCTTTAAGGATCGTTTTTATAATTGGCAGAAATTGGGATTTTGGAGAAAAAGAAAATGAATTCATTTTTTTTTGTATCTGAGATTCAGCAAGAATATAGGCCTATACGTCTTGCGGAGAGGTATATCATTCCGAAGAGAACAGTAACTCATGTTTAAGACTAAGATCTAAAATGGCGCCATTTTCAGGGATTTTCAAACAAAAATTCATACCCCATGTTTAGGGCCTTTTTCTGCAAAATAGAAATCGACCGATTAGAGCAGCATATCGAATCCCCATATACCGTATTAGGCGATATAGTTTGATATTATTTATAAGGGTTTTCTAAATAACTTAACGATTAATGGACAATGATAAAGTTAAAACTTTATCACACTGTTTGTTATGTATTCAAATAAATAAAACAGTATCTATAAAGTAGTTGCTGTTGATATGCCAGGTATTATGTTTGAGGTCAGTTTAGAATATTTAAAGTTCTCTAATGATAATACAGTAACTGAAAAGGAAGAGAGCTTGATATAAAGTGAAGGTAGGCCTATATAATCATATAGAGGAAAGGAAAGAGAGGAGAGACAGAGATAGAGAGAGAGAGGGAAGAGAAAGAGAAAGAGAGAGAGAGAGAGAGAAAGAAAGAGAGAGAAAAATATAAATATAAACATATATATATATATATATATATATATATATATATATATATATAAAGAGAGAGATAGAGAGAGAGAGAGAAAAGATGTATATATATAGAGAGAGAGAGAGAGAGAGAGAGAGAAAGAGGTGGAGCAAAGGGGAAAGGGAATGGCCCTTTTAGTTTAAGATTTCAATATATTTTATCTTAAATCTTGAATATGTTATACTGTATATAACATGATATCATATGTCATGGTTGGTTTTGCAGCCTAAAAGTGTAATGCTTGAGAATACATACAAGATTCAATCAAGGGGAAATGATTCGTATTTCATTTACTTTTATTTCAACGAGAATCTACATAATAATAATATCAATCAAAATTAGTTTACGGAGTAATGCATGACATGACGAAGTTACATGAATTAAAATATTACGTAAAAGTATGTCAGCAGACAAATTTTAACATCATGATATCAGAATCTAGGAAAGACGCTTACAAAATACATGATAGCATACTACTACAAAGTATACAGAAAGGCACAAACTAAGAATAAAAATATGCTCTAAATCTAACTTTAGATTCTAAGATATATCAAATGACACAAATATCTTGTGGAAAAACAATTGTTCAAAAATCTTTATGTACTATGAGAAGCCTCTATAATAGATGCCATAATTGTAAATGTATAAAAGCTATAAACAAGTTTAATTTTATTTGAGTATATTATTTTAGTTTGAAAACATGATATCAATATATTGGTGCTGATTGTGACGAAGTGATATTGACATTTTACGGCTTGTTTCCTCTACACACAAAGAACCTTAAAGGACTTTAACGTAGTGCTTGTTGCAGGCACTATTTAGACAATTTTCTCATTTTCCATTGAGAAAAGTAGGCAACCTGACCGGTCATGGGTCTAGAATGTCATTCAATTATTCCTTTGTATAATGTGATAGCTTTATCCCAAGAAAATTGTTTCTTTAAGCCTCTATCCAAGGCTTAATAATAGTATTATGCTCGTATATTCGTATTATATCGAATTCGTATTATATCTTATGTATAGTATTTGATATCAGAACAACGAATTTAAATGAAATGTTTATAACAAAATTATATACATTTATGAAAACATAACATACCCAAATTCTATCTTTTTATTAATGACAATACTTATTTTATGAAGTTGGATAAATGCAATAAAATTATACATCAATATAACCCGAACAAAGGAACAGAGTTGACACTTTGTCTCGATCAGATAATCGTTTTCATAGTTTCTACTGGCATTAGAAATTCATAACATTCTTAAAAGTTGTCAGATTTTCTTCACTGAACGGAATTCTCCTTTAACATTTTGTAAAAGAGCTAACGGGATTTCCAATTGGGTAACCAGCAAACAATCCCTGATGTATATTTGCTTTCTTTTCTTGGTAAACGCTAAAGCAGAATATATTTTTCATTCATCTTGTTTGTAATCTGTAAACAAATCTATTTCTTTGTTTGATTTTATTATTCTTTATGCACAATACAAAATTCCAAACGTTGATGCAACTAAATAAATGAAATGATGGCGTTTAAGTTTCTGACAAGATTCATGTTTGTTAACGTTTATGTAAGCCTTTAGATTCCTCTGAATCTTATGGCTGAATAATAGGCCTAACACAATTATAGGAATAAATAAGATTTACGTTTTTTAACTATACATTATGTTTCGATCTCGATATGCAACATTGTATAATTAAATCATATTCATCACTAATTACTAAAATGTATTCATATCCTGGAAATCACTACATGTATGTAGTATTGGTGCTGACTGTCCCTCCACTTGACAGTTGATTACCCTGACTGCTCGACGTCGCCAAGGACGTCTGACCATCCTGCGACCCAGTCTTCTTGTACTTCGCCCTGACGATATCGTCGCTGCGACGCTGCCCGAGCTTGACCTCGGCGAAGTGGCAGTGCATCCATCGCACCCACTGCTCGCGGACCTCCTTCTGCCGGACGCAGAACATGAGGAAGACAAAGAACCCCTGGAGGGAGTTTAAGACGAGGAAGAGGATGTTGAAGACAAGACGGGCACCACCGATGGCGAGAAAACCGAACAACCATGTCAGACCGAGCAAGACAGAGATGGCGACGGCGTTCTGGACGCGTCGCCAACTCTCACCGCGGCTGGCTTGGTTGGTCTTATGGGCAGCGATGGACTTGCGGCATGACAAGCGTTGCATGACGATACCAAAGATGATGAAGTTGGCGGCAAGTAAGAGAGCGACGATGAGTAAGACGCCGTAATACAGGGCTGGACCCGGTTTGACAAAGCAACTGTTAAGCGAAGAGAGAAAAACACACCGTACTTAAGTTCGAGAACAGAGAGACCATCTTACCACGGTATCATTCTCTTCAACAAAATATTGACGACTTATAAGATTAATATTAATAATAATGCATATATTATAATGATAGTGATAGTGATTACTTAACAAGAAGCAGATACATCATAATTCATTATTATTTGAAGTAACTACATGGGCCTACACAGTTTCCATGAAAAGACGCAAAATGACGACCTTGTCAACATGGGTTTTCAAAACAAACAAAAAAAACTCATCAATAATTTTATATACAATGTAACTACACGGGATACCTTCAACATGGGTTTTCAAAACTATGATTATACCGTTAAAACAAGATGACGATTTATAAGAAAGTTTTAAAGATTTAACTTACTAAGTCCCGTCTCCCAAGTAGAGGGAGCTATCGACTGCTACTGTAACGATACACACGAGAAGAGGCAAACCTGTAAAGTGAAAATATAATATCAGAAATACTTTAAAATAAACTTGACAAAAGTATAACCAGTGAAAGGGTCCAATTTCGACAGGAAGATTGACTTCCTGCTGCTTGAATGTTAACTTATTTCCAGTTTTCTAAATTTTGCGAGCGCGTAAAAATTGACATAGTGGCAAACTTTTTTTTCCCGTCAAATAGCTTTACACGCTTCCCGGATGCGATGAATGAGAAAGCGTTTGCCCGAGATTATGGTAAAATTTCAAAATAATCGGGGGATGAGATGCAGCCCTACCACGCAGTGGCGGATCCAGGGGGTGCCGGGCCCTCCCTAGCAAAAAATAAAACAGGTAAAAACACCCTTTTGTAAAAAAAAGAAGATGGGCCCTCCCTGGCACTCAAGGGGTGGATGTTGATTTTTAAAAATAGCACTGTCCCCCGTTAAGCAATAAAAAAAAAAAAAAATTAGTGCTCACTACCCACCCCGACTGAGCGAAAAATCGGCCAGCGCGATTTTCAAAATCAAGTGGGCCCCTTTTGGCCCCCTCTTGCCGCTGGCTGGTAACACGCCCCTGCTACCACGCCCTGTCTATGTATACGTAATAGGTTGTGATGGTCCAATGAAAACCTCACCAAGTCCTAATAAATCGAAGGTCCTATGATACAAAGGGACGTAGGACTCTAATCGAATTCTTAACTTCAACCCTAAAACAAACACTTTAACCTAACCGAAACCTAAAACCCTATTGCAACTCTAACCTTAACCCGACATCCCTAATCAAATAAGGGCGGGATAATGTTCGCTGGGGCAGTGACCACTAAGTTACATGTCCCTTAAAATTTGATAATAATAATAACAATTTTGTTTACACAAGGAAGTTTCATCAGCATCAATGCTGTTCTACTTGAGGGTCGTGCAATAAATTATTAACTTATTATCCCCCAGCAATTGCCAGGTACTCATTTATACCTGGGTGGAGAGTGGCAAATGTGGATTAATGTCTTGCAAAAGACCATAATGCTTGGATAGGATTCGAACCCTAAACCCTAGGTTTGCTAGTCAAGTAAACAACCCTCTATACCACGACACCTCCACACTAATTTCTTAGTAGACCTAGAAACTCACCATAAGCAAAAAGCGCGGCCTTGAGCATAAAATGAGACACGGTGGCGTTTAAGACCTTGACGAAGAGAAGGTACATATTGATAGCTTCCACCAACATCCACGACATCGACGACAGCAGAAAGAAATGGATGAGAAAACCGACGACCACGCAACCCGCGGTCGGGTAACGGCGGTCGATACCGATGACGAACACGAGATAGAGCCCGAGGAGCGCGAAGCAAAGGTTGATCAGGATCCGCTGAGGTTGCTTCGAGCGTAGTTTTCTGTTTATATTGAAGAGGGTGATCAAATTTGATTATCAATATTCGTTAACAGTTTGAAGAATGATACGGGCCGACATGGTGGGAGCATGGTCCCTAAAAAAATATGTACCACGTGGATTTTGTCTTTCGGGGGTCCGTTCTTAAGGACCGGATTGTAATGTGGAAAATCCCACAGGATTTTAACATATATTTCAGGGAGATGCTCCAGAATTTTGTCCAGTTCCGAAAAGTTTCACAAGCGAAAGATAATAATTATCAAGCATAACAAGTCCTGTCAAATTCCCTCCAATTAACGCAGACTTACATCCATTTTTGTTCTACCGGCATATTGATGAGATGGTAGAATGCGTTTTCACAAGTGATTATGACCTACAAATGCAATATTTTAAAGTCGCGAAATATCATAATACAACTTGAAAGTTGTTTATGATATTTAGCGTCAAAAGGGCCATACTCGACTAACACAAGTTCTCCTTTCTTTCACCACTATCAACTATTAATTTTTTTCAATTTATAAAAAAATATTGTAGTTTTGTCAATTCCTGCCAAATTGTGTTTGCAGAATTACCATAATTTTTGCTTACGATAAAAATGCTATTAATGAAAATCGATCACAATTTATTAACTCATTAAAAATCAATTGAATGAGTAATTTATTCCACAAACGTATCATCATTTCCTGAGCAATAGTAGGCCTATCTTCTTCCAAGAAAAGTGCTGCTTGAAGAGCTTGAAGATTTCGCACTGTGTGTGCTTGTGAGGAGCCTGTGTGAGCCTTTGCTCTTCATAGCTTTATCCATTCCTATTCATTTAAATGACGACAGATCTGTTAAATACTCTTTGAAACTTTATATTTGATATAAATATTGCTCTGATTCAAAGAATATTGTTCAAAATACCGCTTCGAACCCGTTCTTAACCTGTTCTCAAGCTCTACAATTAATCAAAGATTACACAAGCATGCAAACTATTGACGTTTGATGAGACAGAGGGGATATTAGGAAAGATCACTTACTTCATGCTCAGATAGGTAACAAGTGTGATCACGAGGCATATGATGGAGATGATACAGCCGATCATACCAAACACATCTAAAACGTAGAGGCCCACATCTCCAGATACATCCTACAAAGAACGAAGGAAGCATTGCAAGAGAGGAGAGAGGGGAGGGTGGGGGAAGGGAGGAGGGAAAGAAAGGGAGAGAGAGATAGAGAGAGAGGGAGAAAGGGAGTGAGGGAGCGAAGGAGGGAGGGGGAGAGAGGGGAAAAGAGCGAGAGCGAGAGAGAGAGAGAGAGAGAGAGAGAGAGAGAGGGGGAGGAAGAGAGAGAGCGGGGGGTAGAGACAAAGTTAATCACCTAAAAATGCGAATGAATGATCCATTTAATATTGAATATTTTACAGCGCTCACTTCTACCACGTACTGTACCCAAGCCACTCCAATAATTACCCCAGCTCGGACTAGGCGAGGCCTGTCGATTCGGTTGCATTCAAGGAAATCCCCTCCATACCGATACCTATTTAACACCTGGGTGAAGAGTGGCAAATAAAGATTTATGTCTAAATTGCCAATGGACAATAGTGCAACACGAGGGTTCGAACCCACGACCTTCGTATCTCTAGTCAAATGTTTAAACCATTGGCTACGCCGCCTCTGTTTACGCCTGTCTTAAAGGAATAGTTGAGTTTTGGTGTAGAAGCTACACATAATATTTTTTGTGTGAGATAATGAAAACTGAATGTCAAATTTGAAAGACCATACAATTTAAATGACAAAATCATCTTAGTTTGATCAAAATCGGTTCAGAGACGGCTGAAATATCCATAAATATTACCATTTCTAATATTTGTGGGGCCCCACAAATATATGATAATTTTAAACCAGCCGTTGAAAAATTGAGATGGCGCCTTATACGTTTTATCAGTTCCAGCCAATGCTAATGTTGGTTTTTTGTTGGCTCATTCGTGTTTGTTATAATACCCACAACCAGCCGGCCCGTGTATTGTTATTATTAATTAACGGTCACCGTATTTTTTTTAAAGTGGAGCTGTATTGGTATGATCGGATTTAATCTAAATTGTACACATTTTGGGGTCTAAAATTACCTTTAAAGCAAGTTTAGGTCCTAAAAGAGCACTATAAATGTCATAAATAAGAATATTAGAGCAATAACCATGCACTTTGAAGGTATTTGCGGTCTAAGCAAGAACTCAACTGTCCCTTTAAGATCGAACATCACACTCTGGTGGAGATAATGTTCAATTTTCTACCGCTGTAATGACCCTGAAATCTACACCTTGCAAATCCATTCATGGCAGAGAGATGTACAACAGTAAAATGGATAGTAATAACCGCGATTTTTCATGCACGGTATAATATACGATAGCGGTTCTAATACCGAGAAACATTCCACAGTGACACTTCTACGAAGGTAGCTAACTATTTTTTCCAAATATTTCCATGTGTCCTATTCGGGTTTTTTAATGACAAATAACAATGTACCAGTAAAACGGCAAAGCTTGTCAGGTGATCACAAAGACATCGTATCCTATTGATGTCGGGGTGTCTTCTCGTCGACATCCTTCTGATGACCATCGGCCACCTTGATCAATCTTATCCCAGAACACACACGCCCTGTTATCCACCGCCTCACTGTCTCGGGTCACCTGTATGGAGCAGGACGAAGCAGACACACAATACAGAGGCGGATCAAGATTTTTTAATTTTAAAAGGGGGTAAAATGTTGAAAAATATACAGTAATTTTAGGGGGCACTTTTTGTTATTGGGTGTCTCTATGGTTCCTAAATCCACCATCATGCAACATGCCGTAATTGCATATATTTTAGGTTGACGATGGGCGCATGTATAAAAATCCAGATCCGGCTCATGATAAGCAACAAATCCTTAAACATGGGGTATGATTTTGTGCTGCAAAATCCCTAAAAGTGCCCCCACTTTTCAGATCTTGCATGGCCTTAAACATGGGATACTATTTTCTTCAGGATAATATCTCAACCATAATCTCGCTAAAGTGAAAATTCCAGATGCAAAATCCCGCTCGATCAATGAATGTAACGTTAAGGAAATGATGCCGCTTGTGCAATCGGCATAATACCTGTAGCACAAAAGGCTTCATTTGCCTTACGCACGGGGTAATAGTACAGGTGATGACGTAATCGAAATGACGCCCCGTGTGCAACTTGCATTAGCGTAATATCGTAGCCCTTTGCGTTTTATATTTGAAAGAGAAATCGGAGAATGTATTTCATATTGGTTCTCATAAAATTCAATTATACAAATGACGTGTTGACAGTGAATAAATCATTTCAGACTGATTAAAGCTCGCAGTTTTGCCGGTGCTCTTTTTAATAAATCAAACGAACTCACATTCAGTTCAAGGAAGGCTGTCTCCACTTCACCACCCGGCGGCAAACCTTGAATGACCGCACCCTCCACTGTCGCTGATATGACCCGGGTGCCGACCGCTAGTCGACGACTACCGCCGAGATCGTATTCTTGGTCTGGACTTAAGAAGAGCTTACTGGTCTGAATATGAAGAAAGTCACTGGAACAGTTCCATTTTCTGCAAGGTAGAATGGGAGAAAATTGCTTTTAAAGGAAATCCAACCCAAATAGACAACTAGGCCTACTCTAAAAGAAAGCAGAAAAATCAGAGAAGCAAACTGATTGAAATTTCAATTAAATCTGACTAAATATAAGAAAGTTATGAATTTTTGAAAGTTGCAATCACTATACGTATGGGCACTTCAAATTGGCTGAAGCGGTAATGTCAATGTGATGTAGTGTCGGACTACTTTCTCATCTATTTCAACATATAAAATGACTAAAATTTAAATTTTTCAAAAGATCATGGCTCAGGAGGTTCGATTCTTTTTGGAGGACCTATAATAATATGCTATCTATAATATATTTTGAGTAGTGCCCTAAGGGAGAAGGAACTTACGAGAAAAACAGAAATTAGTGATATTTTTGTACACGGCAAATGGGAGAGATATCCACGTCCTACGTCACAATTCAATGACCAAAGTACCAATTTGAGATTCGCATACTTTAGTGATCTCATATTTCAAACACTCATACTTCGTTACTAATGGTCCGATTCATTTCAAACTTTTGCCATTCTGTTTCTGTTATTTTTCTGCTTTCATACAAATCAACTTATGACAAGGGTTGGATTGCCCTTTAAAGGGATTTTCAAGAAGTGGCATGATTCTAACTGGTGAATTTCTATATTGGTCAAATGGTGACACGTTTTTCCCATTATCTCAGATATTAAAATTATTGATTAATTAAACGTTTTTTGGTCAGATATAAAGTTCTTTTAATCTCACCATAGTACGATGTATGTTGTTGTCGCTGCTGTTGTTGTTATTGTTATTGATGTTCAGGCAGTAGACATGACAATATCACTATTAATTATCAAAATACAAGTTAACATTACAGAAACGTGTGTTGTTAATGGATTCGCACTTTGAATATTGCTCGCTTACCACCTAAGCCTCATACTTTTAAACGATTGCTAAAAGATTTCATTAATGTTCATTGGATCGAATTGATGGAAACAGAATTTAAAGTCCATGATTGTAGTTTACACTATAGTTTGGGTACAGTTTAATTACGCAATTGTATTTAATGTTTGCACATGTAGTGTTTCGCACCTAATAAATATGGAGGCAACAGTTCAAGGATATCTGGTGGCAAAACAATGGCTGCATCGATTGTTGTCTTCGGAATGTTGTCCGGGTTGAAGTACACCATCGTTTTATTTTCATTCAGCTCGTTGAGCACGTCGCTTTCCTCTTCACCGTCCGGCGATGCCAGGGTAGCGAACCCTAATCCTTCCAACAGACTGGCCTTCGGGAGCTGGAGGGCCACCACAGCTATGCTCCTTCCGATGATGGTGAGGTTGTTGCCGTCGCCCTGGGTCTGGAAGAGGGTGATCTGTTGCTCCAAGAAATCGAGAATCCTCGTCGGAGCTTCGACGTCGACGGCGTTTACGAACTCCTCTTCGGAAGCACCGAGAGCGTTGTCGACGATCCGAAGGGTATTGTTGGTGACCTGGTAGAAAATAATTAATTGATTAATTTTTTCTAGCCCGAAATGTATGAATATAAATACCTCATCAAAAGGCACGAGCGCTGGTTGGAAACCTCACAGTATTAATCTTAAAATATTAAAGTGCTTTGGACAGCCCTTGATATACTACTGGGTACTTTTTATTGGGGTGGGTTGTTTCGCAAAACATAACTTAAAGATAAATTGATAGACAAATTCGTAAGAATGGTTTTCGCATGGTTTTCGCACTCAAAAGAGGCATTTGCCGGGAAGCTAACTCCAGTTTGTCACTTTGCAAGTTCACCTCTGAGGGAGCTCGGCGTCAGCAATATAGACATTACAACCGTACATTTTTTTAATGTGTCATGACAGAACTAATTCATAATAGTCATGATAATAATTTTGTAAAGATGGTGTTCCGGCGACAATTAATTGACAGTTAAAAATCAAATTCCTAAATTCAACCATGGATCCGACAAAACACCTTACTTACCCTAATCCTATAACCATTAACCTAATATAATTCTAATCGTAACCTATGCAAGCCCTAAAACCAACATATTTGATGTCGGATTATTATTATTATGTCGGATCACGGAAAATCTGTGTTATTACCTCTGTCGATGAGTTCCCTACGTTGACGATTTTCTCCAGAGCATCGGAGATGGCTCGGAGACCTTCCGCGTTGATATCGGCGACATTCGCGGTCGCTTCAGCAACGTCGTAAGAATATTCGGTCACATTCTCTGACGTCACAACTGCCTGTAATTGGACAGAAGCATTATCACTCAGAAGCGGATTCATTATCTTGCAAGAGGGCATAATTCCGAGAAAAAGTTTTGGGAGCTATTTTTGTTGTGTACTTAAGGTATGCCACCAGTTGGGCACGGGGCAAGGGGGCATGAACCGCTAATTGTGCCCCCTCATTCGCCACTGCTTACCATTCTGTTTTAACTACATAGAGTACTTCGCGTACGTGTGCCACATGATTAAGTTCAGTTTTGATCAACAATGATGAAAATAATAATTATTTGCTGGGGCCTTGATGATGTGTAAATGCTTTGGCATAAGCAGCTCGATATTGGGACTGAAGGCATATGACACTGCATCATTTTTAAGCCGAATTAACGCATTACAAGAGTTTGAAAAATTGAATATTACAGAGAAAAAAAACCTTTACAAATATGGTAAGAAAGTTCATCCATCTATTTTCACTAGAAGTTTACCATTGACCCGATGGTGTATTACTATGAAATAAAACAGAAATGATACTCGTTTTCTCTTTATCTTTGTCGCCCATTCGCTCTCTCACTCCACCCCCCACCTCTCTCTCTCTCTCTCTCTCTCTTCTTATTCTTCCTATTCTGCTTCATCTAATACTACTAATACATGTACTACTACTACAACAACTACTACTACTACTACTACTACTACATCTACTACTACTATACTACTACTACTACTAGTAGTACTGATTCTTTACTACAACTACTACTACTACCAGGGGCGGATCCAGCCGGCGGCAGGGAGGGGCCTAAAAGGCCCACTTCGTGCGAAAATTTGAAAATCGTGCCTGCCGATTTTTCGCTCAGTGGGGGTAGTGAGCACAATTTATTTTGGGGCACCCGAAAAATTCCACCGCCACCCCTTGGGCGCCAGGGGTAGTGAGCCCCATTTTTTTTGGCATCCGAAAAAAATTCCTACGGAAAGGGTTATTTTTCCACCGCCACCCCTTGGGCGCCAGAGGGGCCCATCTTCCTTTCTTTACCAAAAGGGTGTTTTTACCTGGTTTTTATTGCTAGAGGGCCCGGGCCCCGGCCCCTGGATCCGCCACTGACTACTACTACCACTACCACTACTACTACTGCTACTACCTCTCATTCTCCGACCCACCCTGCATCTCAGTAGTAAATCTCTGGCAATATGCAAATCATACTATGATTGCGCTACGTCTTTAAGAGTATGACATACACAATAACTTAATTTCTTACCCTAGCGATGTTGTCCAGAACCTCATTAGTGTCTTCTCCCACAAAGCAGTCTAGGAACACGGGATCGTCCCAGACAGCTGCTGACAAGAGATCCCCACGACATGTCCGTCTAGCTCTTGGTAGGGGGGCTACAATAAATAAATAACTTTAAGTGACTAATTTACATTATCGAATGAGAAAAGGGAGAGAAAGAAAGGGGAAAATAGAAAATATAGGAACACAAACAAAAAATTAAAGAAGATGATAATTATGCACCACCTATATTAAGACGAATCCGACCCACCCCTACCAAGACACCACATCACTGTCCGAATATTAGTCCTTTCAGAATTCTCAAGGGGCTGCAACCCCCTTCCTCGCCTTATATGGCCATGCCTTGAGGTTTTCTTCAAATTATTAAGATTGATTTTGAGAAATGTCATTAATTATCCCTAGATAATATCCGTGATGTGATCAGGGATGTAGCTATATACAGGGGTGCAGTGTCACAGAAATGGATGCGAGGACTCCATTTCAGACCCCTCATCGATGACCTTGTTACTATGCCTAGTTAATTTTCAGTGGCCATCCTACAAGTAAAGCCGATCGATGCCACCCCTCGTTATGCCAATGCCCTCAATGGCTAACCCATTCTACATCACTGATTGACGACTTACTGTTGTTACTGTATTCACTACACCGTTCTTGGCTGTCAGCGGTCTGGTCCAGAGGTGTAGCGGGAAAGTTCAGGGTTCCAAAGGTACCCGTGACAACCGATTCCAGGCAGGATGCTAAGCATTTCATTCAGAAAAAGAGAATGGGTTTATTTACTTGGGAAAATTGATGGGATTTACTTGAGGTAAATTGATGAAACTAATTCGCTGAAATAACTCAAAAGAACATTCAGCAGCAGTTATTTCGAGTAAGTCCCAACACTCGTTGCACCTGAGGCATCATTTCGAAGGCAATTTGCCCAGTAGTAGTAGACTTTATTGGATAACTTGTTTAGAGCAGGGCTAATCTTCCACAAGGTCCATATGGGTATACTGGTATACTGGGGTGCAGGTGGACCACTACACCGGGGTTTCTACTCTTATACGAATAGTGCAGTGGTTCTTAACGTGCAAAGGTGGTGACTCTCCTCTACACGGGGCCTCCATTTAACGTCCTATCCAAGGGACGAGTGATTTACTAAACATAGCCTGCGTCTATGAAACAAGGAGGGGCACGTTAACACACAACGCAGGCTTCAGCTAGGCATCCGCCTGGGTGGGATTCGAACCCGAGATCTTTGGTTCGACAGGCAGACGCTTTACCGACTGCGCCAATTCGCCTCCTCGCACACATACGGTAATAGAACGCTTTGTTAGTACTTCTAATTTTGCCTTCACTTTGTAAAATGTTACTCTCACACCGTGCGTCAATGACCGCGCCAGTCGTTGACGCAGTCCTATGTCAGATAAATCATGCCTCGTGTGCAACGGGCAAACACCTTACTATTTTCATGTTCAGTCCAGTTTATTAATGAATATTAGTGCAATGATAAAGTGTATCATTCATACGGAAAGGTAATAAAGCTCGTATTTACTCATTCTGATCCTCAATAAGGATATCAATTATTTTTCATCTTTCAGCTTGTTTACTATTTTATGTTTGAGAAGTAAAACATCTAATCAGTTTAGACTTGTTTCTTTAGGTTCTTGTTTATCTATCTACTATAATCAAAGCAATCTGACAACAATTTCAATGGAGTTTTATTCAGGAGTTCAATGTTTTTCTATTGGTGCGTTAATTACGTTACGCTCTTGCATTTTAAACGTCTGCTGAGAGCCAATAGGGCATTTATGTTATTACATTTTGCATTGAGTTAAAGATAAAGTTGAGTTCTGGTCATGATCGCATTGTGAAAGAAACGTTGTGGAATCGACCAGAAAAGGTTGATCATCTAGCATATTATTATTGGTGTATACTGCAAGGTTCTGGAATCATCAAATGATAAGAAATTTGGCCCAGTCTTGGTAAAGTTACAAGCACTGTACACAGAAAGATGTATATGGGACTACACGAACATGTGGCATAAAAATCCGTCGATTTTTATGATGTTACATGCCATATTTAGAATATTAAGGCATTTGAAGAGCCATGCTTTTCGGGGAACATTTTTTATCTGATGTTCTTCCACACTTGCATAATACAATGATAACGCTCACAAATTATTTTTCACCTCTTCCCAGAACTCAACCTTCTCTTTAATGCCTTTTTGAAAACGCTTTATACGATTTGAACTGCGTACATGCACTGCTCACGACGATGCTCCTGGCACAATGGATGGGACTATTACTTCGTCTCCAAAGGGCAGGGGAAAGGCAAACTCGAGGAGGGATGCGGTTGCGTTCACGATCGAAATCACGCTGTCATTCCACATGCTGCTGTTGAAGTTGATGACGTAGTCAACGATCATGCTGCCTTTGCGTGTGTTTACGATGGTGGGAACTCGTTAATGCTCTCTATGTCATCGAGCAAGGACCTGTATAGGCCTATCAGACTACTACCGTAGTCACTTCTACCGTAGTCATTGACAAAGGCCCCCTGTATCTGAAATGGAATGAGAAGTTGGATTTTAACATATCGTTATTATCGTCATCTTCTTCTTCTTTTCATCATTTCTTTATTACTATTATATTCACTGTCGCTATTACTATTATCATATTGATATACGTCTTTGCAGTCTTTGTAGAATGTCGGCAAATCATGATTGTCACTGTAATCGTAATTAACACGACTCAAAAGGAATTTGTGAAATGTAAGTTGCTCATTGTCAGTTGTTTTTACTCTTCCGAAAAGCGCTAGTGATTTTAAAGTATCATAATACCCGTCGCACGCGATTCGTATGCGTTATTACCTGCACTAATGAAGCATGTGAACAGTGGTAAAGGCAGTTAGTCCATACGCCGGTAAAACAGAGCGGTGTCTGTACTGATTATGTTACATTCACTTTTGGTATGACGTCACTTTCAAATGGCTCGTCGCAGACCGCGCACCAATAGGGACTTTTAGATTTTACACGACGAGAACGTGGACTGCCACGGTGACACCCTTTTAAGGTAATGTGACGTCCTTTTAAGGCACTGCCGGGCACGGGCCAGTGCCTTGAAAGAATGGCATACGTGGCAGTCCACTACGTCGACGTGCAAATCTAAAGTCCCTAATAGGACTTTTAGATTTTACACGACGAGAACGTGGACTGCCACGGTGACATCCTTTAAGGTAATGTGACGTCCTTTTAAGGCACTGCCGGGCACGGCCAGTGCCTTGAAAGAATGGCACACGTTGCAGTCCACCCCGTCGACGTGCAAATCTAAAAGTCCCTATTAGGGACTAGATTTTACACGACGAGAACGTGGACTGCCACGGTGACATCCTTTAAGGTAATGTGACGTCCTTTTAAGGCACTGCCGGGCACGGGCCAGTGCCTGGAAAGAATGGCACACGGCAATCCATTCTCGTCGTCTAAATCTAAATGTCCTATTAGGGACTTCAATTTCAATTCAATTTCAATTTCAATTTATTGTCCAATATTGGAAATTTGTTTTGCTCACATTTTACAAACGTGCAAAGAATCAAAATAAGTTTACATACACAATATATCATATACTTTGACATAGAAATTCTTCAGAATATTGCTATACAAAAAAATGTTTACGTGATTTATAAAACAAAATAAGTGAATTATTTTAAACTGTTCGAGTGAACGGGATGGCCCGGAAAGGTTACAAAAATAACATTATAGAAATACAGTTATAAAGAAGAACGTAAAATTCAGGTAGCATTTTGATTGTATTTGCGAATCGAGAAAGGAACGAAGGAATTTAGAAAACGTTGAGTGCGACAGTTCATTGAACGAAGTCGTTTACCAGAACGCATAACAACATAGTATGGAAAGAGTGGGTGATTTTCGTTTTCCATAATTTGTTTTACTTCTAGAATTATTTTGGATTCGCATGCTTCATTTAACTTTTGAATTTCACTCGTGATCTTCCCTGCTTGTTTGGTGATTCTCTGGAGCTTGCTAAAGTCTTTCTTCCTACACCTCCCGTACCAGACAACACAACTAAATAACATAACACTTTCTATGATGGATTTGTAGAACAAAGTAAGAATGGTCCTATCTACATGAAACGATTTAAGTTTTCTTAAAAAATACATCCTCTGTTGAGCCTTTGAAAGAACGGACTTACACTGATGAGCCCATGATAATTTGTTGTCAATTACAGTGCCTAGATACTTGTATGTCTCGACAATTTCTATATTTTCTTCTTTTATCGTGATAGGCAATAAAACTGAACGTGGAAGTTCTGAAATCAAAAACTATTTCTTTTGTTTTGGAAGTATTAAGTTGAAGAAAATTTTGGTTGCACCAGTCTTCAAACTTGATCACCTCGTATCGATAATCTACCTCATCCTTACTTATGAGACCCACTATCGCCGTATCATCGGCATATTTCACGATCTTAACGCCGTCTCTTGTAGCTAAGCAGTCATTCGTATATATGATAAACAAAGGTGCCGATAGCACACATCCCTGGGGCGACCCAGTATTTACTGTGATCACATCCGACAACTCCTTTTGTACTTTTACCCTTTGTGTACGATTTGACAAGAAATTCTGTATCCATAAAATTAAAGAAGATCTAATGTTCATTTGTTTCAGCTTATGAACCAACATGTGGTTTTGAATCGTATTAAAAGCGGACGAAAAATCTATGAATGAAATCCGTACATAGCAACCAGCTTTATCAGTGTGTTGTGAAACAAAATGTATAAGTGAAAGTATAGCATCGTTTACACATTTCTTTGGTTGGTATGCAAATTGCATTACATCAATATCCTTTAACACTAGGAATAAGAATTGAGTACAACCTTTCAAACATTTCATAACCAATGAAGTGAGGGCTATTGGTCTGAAATCATTAGGCTGGGAAGCTTGAGGTGACTTGCTGGGATAACAACAGCTGACTTCCAGCAATTGGGCATATAGTTTTGATCGAGAGATTCCTGAAAAGAGTGTGAAATGGCATTGCTAGTTGCCACGCTGTTGCCACGCTAGTTGCCACGTTGCAGTTCACTACGTCGACGTGCATCTAAAGTTCCTTAGGACTTTTAGATTTGCACGTCGATGGTGGATGCAACGTGTGCCATTCTTTCCAGGCACTGGCCCGTGCCCGGCAGTGCCTTAAAAGGACGTCACATTACCTAAAAGGATGTCACCGTGGCAGTCCACGTTCGTCGTGTGTAAAATCCAAGTCTTAATAGGGATGAAGACGACGAGAATGGATTGCCACGTTTGCCATTCTTTCAAGGCACTGGCCCGTGCCCGGCAGTGCCTTAAAAGGACGTCACATTGCCTTAAAAGGATGTCCATGTAGCAGTCCACGTTCTCGTCGTGCAAATCTAAAAGTCCCTAGTTACTGACGCTGACCTATTTTAGCCAAATGACAAGTTCGGACGGATCATTCCAGTGACGTATCTGGCCAGCCAGTTGCAAAACAAAACTTCTCTTTGCTCTATATAGTTAGCGTGAGAGGATAAGGGCGACGTAATCTCTTCATAATTTGTAAATGATGATGTTGATTTACTTCATTTTGTGGTGTCAATAACAACAGCACACTGAATTCATACCTCTTGGCGAGCAAGCCAAGCGAGAAAAGTAAATATTTGGTGTTTGAAGATGAGGAAAATGAACTTACTGCTCGCCTGAACATGGGGCATACTCATAAAATAATTTAGAGTTCTCAAAGTCAATATAGTCGGTCTCGAACGTAACTGAAAAGGCAATCGTTGCCACTCCTAAAACAAAGAAATTGAGAAATTGAGAGAAATTAGCGCGAAACTGTGTGCGTGTGTGTTAAGCGAGAGGTAGAGAGGGAGAGTGTGTATCAGATAAACAAGCAGAAAATGTAGAGGAGTTTGTTAGGCAGGGACTAGTGTAGGCCTATGCATGAATATTTTGAATACTTAACTTAATTACATGTATTCCCGCAATATTTGCAACGAAGAAAACCAATGAAATTAAGCGAACAAGTTGGGATGAAGGATCATTATAATCAAATGCCAATCTGTTCCTATCAAATCAGCTGAAATTAATCTAACCATAGGTTTATCTTTACGCTCGAAGAAAGTGCTTGAATTTTATCAGATTATTTACAGAGAGAATCAATGGCGTCGATTTTATCTTTGATCACATCATTTTGCATGAAATGTATTGCACTCACTGTAACATTACGGTGGGGACTATAATTATGTGAGGTTCTATATTCAAACATGTTAAAATTTCAAGTCCAACACTTTAATTTCTAGATTTTTCAGCCCCTGCAGTGCGACCGTATGGGATATGACATCGTGTCTTCCACCCAAAGAGTACGATCGATGCAATCAACAAGGTAAATCCCATTGACTGTAAAATTAAAAGCAAACCTACAAAGTGGTCCACGGCCGTAGGTGATGCGACACCATGATTCCCTCCTAAAAGTCCCAATCAACAAGAGAAATCAACAAGATAAATCTCAAATTCACTGCTAGCACCCATACAAGGAGGCGGGTCCGTACAGACAGTAAGTGTCATGATTAATCTGCTCCGAAAAAACCGTGGCAAAATTGAATGAGATGGGTGCCCTGTACTTCACATTTTCAGATATTTTAGTTCACAATCACAATGCCATTACTTTCGAGAATAAGGTCATCTGTATCGTCTGAATGTAACTTTAATTTTCTAATCATTATGCAAATCATAATGACCATCTAGAGCACATCCATCCCTCGATCCCTTTCCCAATCCAAATTTAAACAAATAATGCGCAAAGTTTTGCCACGGCTGCTGTTGAGGTCGACCGCGCAACGTCTGAATAGAGATATACCTAGGTACCATTCTTACCCTCAACAGTCAGGAGAACAGGAGCGGTAGCGACTGTCTCATCGCGGTAAGCCCCACCACCATACCCCTCGCACTGGTAATAACCCATGTCACCAGCGGTGAAAGGTTGGAAGCGTAGAAACGGTGACGGGGATTCGTAGGGGGTCCTCAATCCACGACTGGACACGCGCAACCATTGACGACGTACAGCGCCCTCTATAGGACAGGGAATATCGTAGTTTTGGAAAACCGCAGAAGGGGAACGGACACTTCATTACTGACAACAGGCTCTATCGAGAGAGATGAGGGGAAAATGAGGATTTTTAGAGATAAGTAAATTTTGGATTTTAATTAATTCAAGATGGATAAACAGTCATTTCAATAATAAATTTAAGCTGGGAGGAATAGGAAGCATCAATAATTACGATAATTCGCATGATCGAGATTCATGCTGTCAACTTCGGATTATTTGACTAAGATGTACTTCAATTTAAGGAAAACGATGAACTGACAATCGTATGCATAATACTTTGAAATCAATCAAAATACAACCTGATGGCATTAGTCAAATCCATATTAAATAAATTCTCACAAAATTCAACGAAACTTACACTGAGAGTCCAAGATTACGAATAAATGACATGTGCCTAACAATTTTGGTAGAAAATGTATAATGGCTGAGTAATGAGCATAGAAAGATAAGGATCCGGGTAAGTAGGCCCGACACCATGTGCTTAACACAGGTATTTGGAAATGGGAGTTGTGGTTTTATCGAAGATGATGCCCAGTAAGTTTTTGTACATTTGTTTTTATTTCACTGGTTCAAACAATTAATCTACTGCAGGATAAACAATCCAGAATAAATCATGGCAATTTTCTCTCAAAACAGATTCCCATACCAAAGCTCAAGATTAGCTTTAATGTTTGCGCATTATGTTTTTGCCAAATTTGGCCTATAAGGACCTGTATTTGGCGACTTGCAATTTGCGATTGCTATTTGCGACAGGCGGTCCATTGATAACAAATCAAATTAAATGTAGGTTCTAAATTATTGGAGACTTTACAGGATGTTCTCTAAAATTTGGTCATCATAGTTGCCATTTTGGGAATGTATTATTGACTTACGGGCATCACCAATACGTAGGCATGCTTCGTAGTTGCGGAATGATAAAGAAGCATCTTCTGTACACCCCAACCCGACGAAATCTTCCTCCATGGCGGCCCACATATCCAGCTGATCGTAGCACGATGCATTGTCAGTAGGGTTCAATGGAGGCGACAGAGGACACTGGAGGTATGAGAGTGGTCCTTGCACTCCTCGGATAAACGGTAGATTCAGAGGTGTGTTATCCAAAGTGAGCACGTTGATGTAAAGAGTTGTGGACTGCGCAACGAAGACAGGCGGTGAGAATTCTACAGTGATGGAACCACCGAGGAGAGTAGCGTTGCGATAATCTCTTTCGTAGAGAATCTTGAAGAGATCACGTTTTCTACGCTGGGGGATGGGTACTATTACCGGCTCGGTTGTGACCGTAATCCGGAACGTACTGACGGAAGGAACCCTGAGCTCTGGGAGCTCTGGGTTAGGCATGTACAACATCAGGGGCAAGAACTGCAAGATGCCGTCTTGAAGGACGTCGAGTGAGAAGAAAGACTGGGCAACATTTCCTACAACCGGTAATCTAAGAACGGATGGACATTCCGTCAGCTGGTTCTGCTGGAAGTCCACAAGTGCATCAGCTAAACCAGGACATCGGTAATCTAGTATTCAAGATAAAAGACAGGATGCATTTATAAACAAAGATCACAATTCTGCACCAGCTGCCACTGAATAGCGCAGTTCTATGTACTATCATACTATTACTAGATATACTATAACATAGTTTTATTTTAAAGAGAAGGTTCATTGCTTTTAAAAACTAACTTTATTGTCATTACTGCTAAGGTGAACTTTGATTGGACAAGGTTATCAAAATTTAATGCTTGGAAACATTCGAAGTAATGATTATTATCAATTACAAAACGTTTAAATACAGCCCCGGCATAGGACCTCAAGAGCTCTCCGAACGCTGCTGAGATGCGTGACGTCACATGTTGAACATGATTTGCACAAGCAGACGATGTCCCATGACATCTCACACATTTTCAGTGCCTGTTTTGTCATCTTCTCTTCAGTTATTTATCTTATTTCACTACCGTCAGGCTAAATGTTTAATCTATTGCCTCACTCTCAACCCCGCGCATGGTATTATTTTGATGAAAAATGCAGCGATAAAAAAAAAGAATCCGTCACTAGTAAACAAAATAAGATGCCATTGTAATTTCAGCTGCATACACCGCGTTATGTTCGGCGTTTCAAGAGGGAACAAATGCCATCCATGCTATCATTCCGGGGGGTGGGGGGGGGGTTCTATTTGAAAGTGTGGTTTCTTTGATTGTTCATTAACCCCCTATCCTGTGTATTTACAAACAAAAGAATTTAGTTATCAGTTTCATATCCCTTTTGAATGGTGTAAAATGCCACCACATATACACTAACTCATTATAATTTGAGAAATAATAGCATTGCAATTATGTTCATTCGTAATGGGATGTCGTCTGCTTGGGCAGGATAACATTGGTTCCTAGTGTGACGTCATTAAAACATCGTTATTTTTCTGGCGAATCTCTCGTATATCCCAGGTGCTATGGAGGTGGTTTTATTTCTAATTTTATAAATCACCCGATATGTAGTTAACCTAAAACTTGTACGATGGCCATCTGTTAGCTAACCAGTTTCTAGTGATACGTCATTTGCCATATTTGTGATTTTCTTTGAACGGGCACTTTAAGGTGATCAGGCTGTATTAATAAATCTCATGTTCGATTTAATCGTATATACTATAGACAAATGGTTGAAATACAACACTGTAAACATATTTGGTAAAATTGACTAAAAGGTCATTTTGTGTCCGGCCAATTATTATGACAATTTTATGCCCAACTTGGGTATTGGTTTGACAATCACGCGAGATCCTTTTACAAGAAACTGAGCAAAATCGCCCATGATTGGCCTGCTATTGCCTCAAAGTTGATCTGACACCTATTTTGTTAAACAATGTTCACGTAACATTTTTTACAATGTCAATATATATATCCAGTTTCTCTTTGGTACAATCTATTAATTTCTCCTTTTGTAATGTATACATGTCAGTGCTTGTATGTGTCATTATATTTTAACTTATTTTCTACAGACCTCTCCTGTGTGCAGCTGAGTCGGACATAAAGTCTTGAATTAAATAGGAATACACAATGTCGTTGCATGGGTCCATGCTTATGGGGCACTGGCACGATGGCGGAGGGGGCACATGTCTTTCTCGGAAAATCAAAGATAATTTCTAGATAATTATCAAAGAAGGCTTCTGATTGGGGGAGGAAGCGGAAGGGTCCTATAGTCTATTTCCTTGTCGTTTTCCCATATTCATTGCTCTCTTTCTCGCCTTTTTCTCTATTTTTGTTTTTTGTCCTCATGCGAAGGGGGGGGGCAGAGGGGGCACGTTCCTCTTACCCTCTGTAGCTACGTCACTGGGAATACGTAATTTAACCATACCTAGTGCTGTTACTTGTACCCTTGAAGTGGCTATACCAGCAACGTTTTCAGCAGTACAGGTAAATCTGTCAGAACAGAAGGGAAACAATTTGAGGCAGGTGAAGTTGCATATGATGTACTCACAAGCATTCCACTCATCGTTTTCGACTAAAAACTAATTTTTAAAAACATTTAAAAAGTACGACAGTGGATTAACGATTATATACGGATTAAGCCTATATTGTCATTACCATTTGACAATATCTCATTTTGAATAAACACCTTTTATTTAGGATCAATGTACTGCTACCATATTAACATGTCACAATACTAAACTATATTTGCCTCACTCCACCCAGGTGAAGTAAATGAATGCCCGGTAGGAAGAGATTCCTTGAATGCTTTCGCGCCCTATCGTGGCGGCTTGGCTAAAGCCGGGATTAATACTGATACTTCGTACTATAGAGCTGTGTGAAGTATAGTAACTGGACTATTATGATTACATTCATCCGTTCTTATAATGTATCATCTTTATTAAATATATATGAAACACGATTGCAAAAGCTATCTAGAAATTAACTCGAAGTAATTTCAATTGTATATCTAGTAGTTAAAGCTCAAGTCCTCTCCAAAAATAACTTACTTTCAATAGAACCAGAAAAATCAGACAAACCAATCAAAAAAAGTTCGACCAAAATCGGATAAATAATAAGAAAGTTATGAATTTTTAATGACATGAAAAACTTTGAAAATCACTACACAAATTGGCAACTCACTCATGAGTCTGTGACGTGTGGTCCTCACTATCCACTAATTATTTTCTTTATATTGATAATATAAATTTCCTATTTTCACCCTAAGAATCTTATTTCTTCACACCAGCATCCAAGTTAGATTGTTAGTAAATTTGTGTGGATGCACAAATAAAGAGTAATTTTTGTCCAGTTAAATCATGAACAATTGAATTTTGATAAACTATTTATATAGAAATCAATAATTATGAAATACAATATTCAGAAAATAGTATCAATTCTTCAAAATTCATAAAAAGATTTTGGGAAATGTCATGCACGCAATATGATACAAATCATATAACCTGGGCAAAGGCATAGGGAAATCAAGTTTTGGGGATAAAAGGAAATTAATGGGATTAAACTATATAAAGCAATTGATAAGTTGTGAGGACATGACGTCACAAACTGATAACCATCTTGGCAATTTGTGTTGTGATTCTCATTGTTCCATAGTTTTACATACTTTTTCAAAAATTCATAACTTTCTTATTAGTTACCCGATTTTGCTCAAACTTTTTTGATTGGTTTGTCTGATTTTTCTGCTTTTATTGAAAGTAAGTTATTTTTTGAGTGGACTTGCCCTTTAAGAAATAATGTTTGGATTACGTATATTACGTTAGCGTAATGTCATCTCATTTTAATTGGTAATAAGTTTAAGGACTGTAAGTTAATTTTCGAAAGTCTATGCGATTATGTTATGCATTCTCCTTACGTAATGTCTGTTCCATTTGACAATTGGACTTGTTGAAAGGCTGATGGACCCACTTCAGCCCTCGACTCTGGGTCTACGATGGGTAGCAAGGAGACTACAGGTTGTGGTAACCCGATGGCATAGCAAGAGATCGAGATGTTATCACTTGGATAACCAGTTTGGTTTTTAGAGATGACGACTATTTCTGGCGAAGCTATGCGTGCAGGGATTGCAACAACAACAACAAAACGCTTTTAGTGAATCATTTTCTATTCCATTTAAAAAAGAAACAAGTTTTTTTAATTTTCGGAATTTTATAATTTTTTTTAAATCTAGCGTAATGGTATCCAACCAGGTTATTTTGGCTTTATGTGCAACAACAATTTAATAAATGGATAATTTTCAACAAATGTAACGATTACTAAACAAATGCTGGAAATCCTTCGAAAAGAATAGCATAAATCACCAACATACATCAGGTTGGTAATGTACTCATGCCAGAAAAATAGTTTGACAGCCTATCGTAGACTCAGCAAATTGCACATTAAAATCAAGGTACGGAAAATCAATGTATTGCAAGACTAACATCTTTTCGAAGTAGGTCGTTATATTTCCTAGTTTAGTTTATAATGAGTATTTAAATACGTACAGATGCATGTTCCATACATAGAGGATACAAATAGCTTCCTTTCGAGAGGCTGACACGGCGTAGCACTGTTCTTTCCCAGGTAGGGCCATGCTGCCGTTAGGCACTGTATACCATTGTCGACAATTCCGGGACATGGATCCAAATATCTAAGGAGAAGAAAAAGAGGAGAAGAAAGTATAGAAATTTGAAATAGAAATGAAGAGTAGTGTACCCTGAGTATTTACTATCAGTGGCGGATCCAGGGGGGGGGCCGGGCCCTCCCTAGAAAAAAACAGGTAAAAACACCCATTTTGGTTTTAAAAAATGAAGATGCGCCTCCTCCCCTGGCGCTCAAGGGGGGGTGGTGGTGAAAAAAATCAATTTTCGGAGGCCAAAAAAAATTGTGCTAAAAAAAAAGGAGGACATCAATAGGCCCATTAACACATCCGAAACACCATTTTGAAAACTCGTCGATTTTTGTTTTTAAACTACCATTTACACTACTGGAAAAACCCATAAAAAAAAACCGTCGAAGTTTGCTCATACCGATTTTGGGGTGAGTAGTACGCATGCGCGCCTCTCGTCAGTGCCGCATGCCCTCCATACGTAATAGCACGGAAGCGATGAGAGTCACGTGAGCAAAATTCTGTATCTTACCGAAGCTTGCATTTACGCTGCGAAATCGGTGAAACTTCGACAGACGTTTAAAAAAAAACTCCAGAGGTGTATTTTCCGATTTTGATTTTCGTCGTGTTTACCGGTAGTTGCTATGCAATGTATATATATCGTCAGAGTTCTCTTCTCGACCCAAAACCAGTGTAAAAGAAGTGATGAATTTCAAGGGTAGTTGCTATGCAAATAAGAGCCACTTCCTCTCATAAATGCCCCTTCTGACACCTCTGATAGATACCTCTATTAAAATCTCATAGGTGCCCCTTTTTATTCGACAAGTGCCTATTTTCCTTTGTAATAAGTGCCCCCTTTCCATTCTCACAAGTGCCCTTATTCATCTCAGGTGAGTGCCTCTTTTCAGGTACAAGAAGTGCCCCTTACCATCTCTGATAAGTGCCCCTTCATCTCTTATAATTGTCTCTTTTCAATTCTGAGAGTTGTCCCTTGTATTTTGACTGGCTTCGCTTACTCAATTAAATATTCAGACCAACACACACGCCCAACTGTATGATGGTTAAGCAGTATCTTGGACCATGTAAAGAGACAAATAAACATTGAAATCATCCCTGATAATGTAATCGCAATGTAATACCAATGTCTAAAAATTGTATACTTTCGCTTTGAGATTTCCCTCGTTAAGTGCCTCTTTTTTCCAGGAAGTGTCCCTTTTTTGTTGTTTCCCCCCCCCCCCTACTTTGAAAGACGCTCCGTCGCCCCTGCTTATTGTAAATACATTTGGTTGAAACTGGAGAAAAACATTCTTTGGATTGGAAAATGATATTTTTGTATGCTTTATTTACATCCCGCCTATTAATTCTTCATATACTATTGGAAATGATGCAGATAAAGGAATATTTGATAAACTAGAAGAAAATATATGTACGTTTGGTAAAAGGGCGATATAATAATAATGAGTGACCTGAAAGGGATATTTGAGTTTTGGTATAGAGGGCGCTACACATAATAATTTTTGTGTGAGATAATGAAAAACTTAGTGTCAAATTTGAAAGAGCATACAATATAAATGACAAAATCATCTTTGTTTGATAAAAATCGGTTCAGAGACGGCTGAAATATCCATAAATATAAACAATTCTAATATTAATTTTGTAGGGCCCCACAAATATTCAATAATTTTGAACTAGCCGTTGAAAAAATGAGATAGCGCCTTATACGTTTTATTCCAGCCAATGTCAATGTTGACTTCTTGTTGACTTTTTCGTGTTGGTTATAATATGCCCGACAAGCCGGCCCGTGTATTTTTATTATTAATTAATTAATTAATTAACGGTCACAGTATATTTTTGAAAGTGGAGCTGAATTGGTATGATATATTTCATCTAAGTTTCACACATTTTGGGGTCTAAAATTACCTTCATAGCAAATTTAGGTCATAAAAAGTATACTATAAATGTCATAAATTAGAAAAAGAGCGATAACCATGCACTTTGTATATGTTTATATACCTATATACATGTCAACGGAGTTTCTATTCTGTTTTGAGTCTTTTTTTGTGTGTGTTACCTGACGAATTCTACTTCTACAGTGCCTAATTGGAGGAACTCGGGAACAGTATAAGGAGATTCATTGCTTGGTTCTGCATCGATCACGAAACTGAGATTGACCTGTATTCCATTTTGGTCAACTTCCAAGGGCTCACGTAGCTTCTTCACAACTCCGCTAAGAGATTCCTGTAATATAAGTATGAGTATAAGTATAAGTATAAATAACCGTCGGTATGAGCATGAGGAAAAGTATAAGTTTAAGGATAAGGGTAAGTATTAGTATAGCTCTACGGATAGGGATAAGTAAAAGTTTAAGAAATATAGCATTTGAACAAACTTAGTGGCGGCCCCGAAGAATTATAGATACATAAATCTATATAAGTTATCTCTTCAGAATTCTCTTCACATTCGCGACCTAAAACCAGTGTGTAAGAAGTGATGAATCTCAAGGGTTTTAATTATTTATCATTATTTTCACTGCAGCGAACTGAAATGGTAGATTGTTTATAATACATGTAATGCACTATTGGATTTGGATTGCATCATCTAGTTTGACTTGCTTTCATCTGGTTTCATCTTGATTTCTGTTTCTTGGAATTCTCATCCTTACTCATCATAACATCTTTCAGTGGACCTTCCACCACTCTTATTCATTGATAGAGATTATTGGTATTGTCCACTCCTCTCATTACTTATTACATTCGTATTGTTTGTAACAAAAACTGAAATAAACACTTCTAGTTTAAACATCAACTAGTCAAGTCGCGCTGCATCTCTGTCCAAGTCTCTTATGCTAACGTCGCTACATACATTTCTTCTTATTATTATTATTACTAGTAGTAGTAGTAGTAGTAGTAGTAGTAGTAGTAGTAGTACATATAGTAGTAGTAGTAGTTGTAGTTGTAGTAGTAGTAGTAGTAGTAGTAGTAGTAGTAGTAGTAGTAGTAGTAGTTTTAATATCATTATTTTTATTATTATTATTATTATTATCATCATCATCATCATTATCAACCTTATTATCATTATTATTAGTAATATTATTGTTATTATTATTATCATTATTAGGTATCCTTATTTTGATGAAAATCTGAGCTGGAATGAACACATACGACATATATTTACATGCATTTCTAGGAATATTGGAATACTTTATAAGACAAAATGTTTTCTACCTAAAAAGACCCTTCCAATGCTTTATAACTCGCTCATCTTGCCATATATTTCATATTGTAACTTGGTATGGGCTTCAATTGGAAATACAACAGTTAACCCTATTTATTTAATGCAAAAAGAAAGCGCTTCGCGTATGTGCTGGTTCCCATTATTTAGCCCATACCAACCCATTATTTAATGAATTTAAAATATTTACAAAAATTGATATAAACGCACAACAGAGTTAGATCTTCATGTTTAAATACATGAATATCCTGCTTCCTGATTTTTTTGTTGGTATTAAATAACACTATCCATTCGACCCTTACCCTACTCGGAACTCATTAAAATTTCATTTGATAAATCCTATATCATTGATCCTGCATAAATCAATACGACATCATGGTCAAGATTTATGGAATGCACTCCCAGACTCAATAAAATCATGTAAAACCCTAAATTCATTTAAATTCAATACGAAGAAAGCGTATCTATCAGAGTACATTATCTCTGTATCTCCAATGGTACCAAAATACGCTTATTCGCTGACGACGCATTAATTTACCGGAAATAAATTCGGAAGTGGACCCCAAAACTGTCCAAAAGGACCCCGACGCCCTCTCCAAATGGGGATCCGACTGGCAAATGTTTTACCATGCACTTCACATCAAAGAAATCCCCACATATTACCCCCTACTAATTATGTGACAACATTCTGCAAGTGACTTCTAGCCACCCCTACTTGGGCATCACCTTCAGCATGTACTGTTGGCGCAGAGGCGGCGCTCCGGGGGGGGGGGCAGGGGGCCCTCCCACTTTTTCAAGTTCCCCCAAAGTGCCCCGTTTTACATAGGAAAAGTGCCCCATTAACTTTGTAAGAAGTGCCCCTTTTCATAAAGGTGCCCCTTTTACTTTGACAAGTGCCCCTTCCCCTTTCCACCTCTGATAAGCGCCCCTTTTATTTTGACACGTACCCCTTTTCCTTCGACAAGTTCCCATTTTCCTTTGCAATAAGTGTCCATTTTTCATTCTCATAAGTGCCCTTTTAAAACTCTAGTAAGTGCCCCATTTCAGGTACGAGAAGCGCCCCTTTTCACTTTTGATAAGCGCCCCTTCACCTCTGATAATTGCCCTATTAAAATCTGAGAGGTGCCCTTTACTTTGACAAGTGATCCTTTTCCTTTGTAATAGGTGCCCCTTCCCATTTTAATAACTACCCCTTTTTAACTCGGGTAAGCGCACCTTATATTTTCACATGTGCCCCCTTTCCTTTCTAATAAGTGCCCTTTTTCCTTATGATAAGTGCCCACATTAAAAGAGCCCTTTTCCTTATGATAAGTGCCCCATTAAAAAGAGCCCTTCCCCTTCTCATAAATGCCCCTTTTCACCTATGCAAATAGTCCCTTTTCATTCTCATAAGTGCCCCTTTTCATCTTTGGTAAATGACCCTATTAAATTCTAAGAGATACTCGTTTTACTTTGACAATTGCCCATTTTCCTCCTGATAAGTGCGCTGTTCATCTCTAATAACTGCCCCTTTTTTTGGCACGTGCCCCTTTTCCTTCCTACTAAATGCACTTTTTCCTTCTTATAAGTGCCGCTTCCCTTCTCATAATTACCCCTTTTCATCTCTGATAAGTGCCCCCTTTTTTAACATGTGCCTCTTTTTCTTTTTTATAAGAGCCACTTTCCCCTTTTCATAAAATTCCCTTTCACCTCCTATAAATGCCCCTATTAAAATCTGATTGGTGCCCCTTTTCTTTCAACAAATGCACATTTCCCTTTATTATTAGTGCCCCTTTTTCATTCTCTTAAGTGCCCCTTCTCACCTCTGATAATTACCCTTTTAACAATGATACGTGCCCATTTTCCTTTCTTCTAAGGAACCTTTCCCTTTTTCATAAATGCCCCTATCAAAGTCTTATGGGTGCCTCTTTTCCGTCGACAAATGTCCATTTCCCATTCTCATAAGTGCCTTTTTTATCCCAGGTGAGTGCCCCCTTTTTAGGTGTAGGAAGTGTCCCATTTTCACCTCTGATAATTACCGGTTGTACTTTGACACGTGCTACTTTTCTTTTCTGATAAGTGTCATCCCTTTCGATAAGGGTCCCCTTTTCCTCTCATCATTTAACGTGCCCCTAATTTCAAGCGACTAAGAGCAATATCCCCCAAAGCTCGCTCGCATTTATAGATGTTAAAATTATGTTACTTATCAAAGGTCTTTTCAGTTTTCTGTTATGAGAATATGCTTATAATCCCATCAGGATTTGGTTTTTCCTCTTTATAAGATGTATTTTTTTCGCACTGCGACCTCACAAATCTTTATTTTGTCCTCGCTCGCTTTGCTCGCTCGCAAATGAATTTTCAGACCATCACACCCAACTGAAAGGCATGATGCTTAAGCAATTTCTCATACGATGAATACAGAGAAACAAATATTGAAATCATCCCTGATAATGTAATCACAATTATAGGGGTACTTACCAATGTCTAAAAAATTGTATATTTTCGCTTTGAGATTTCCCTTTGTAGGTGCCCTTTCTTTCTACCAGAAAGTGCGCTTTTTATGGTGCCCCCCACTTTGGAAGTCGCTCCGCCGCGTCTGTGTTGACGTTAAATCTCAGCTCTACCTATCACTTGTACAACCAAAACTAGAGTACGGCACGACTACATGGTACCCTAGCACACAAAAGGACAAACATCAGCTTGACGTGGTCCAAAGTACTGCTGCAAGAATGTGTCTCACCAACTGGCTACTCAAGAGAATCCAGCGTGACAGCCATGACATCATCTTTTCAGTGGATTTACCTCGACACGAGAAGAAAAATTGTCCGACTCAACATGATGTACAAAATCGACGCAAACCTCGTAGACGTTGACTGGAACCCCTACTTAACCAGACCAACTCGCCAATTTAGACTCACACACCCAGCATCATTCCAGAGACCTAGAACCAATTCAACAATTTACTCAAATAGCTTCTTCCCATGGACTGTTAAATATTAGAACGACCTGTCTCATCACATCCTAGACACTCCCAACTTAGACATTTTTAAAGACAAGGCTCTGTTACTTGTTCACCAACAACACAGAGAGTAATTAATTCTATCAGGTCGACCACCAGGTCATCCCTCTGACGCGATGCGGGATCCCGCTTTGTCGGAGTATATATCCAGAACCAGAACCAGAACATTGCTTGATCTTACTCAGTGCTGAATTAATATTCAATATTATTTTCAGATATCTCACACCTCAATCTACCCAACAGTAAATACATGCTTTTGTTACTTCGCACCTGGACAATTGCAATTCATTACTTTTTCGACTACCCGCCAACCAAATTAACCGATTGCAAAAAGTTCAGAATGCTGCTGCTCGCCTTGTAACAAACTCTAGAAGATCATCACATATCACTCCTATCTTGAAATCTCTTCATTGGCTCCCTGTTCAACAGCGTGTGATCTATAAAATTCTTCTCTTAACCTATCGTGCACTAAATGATCTAGCTCCAGAATATATTTCATCCCTTCTATCGCCCCACTCCACAGGTCGTTCTGGTTTACGTTCATCACATAATAATGTTAGGCTTAAAGAAATACGTACCAAAAGAAATTGGGGGAATCGAGCATTTGCATCAGCCGCTCCTTCTTTGTAGAATAAGTTACCTTTCTCTATTCAGACGGCCAACACTCTTTCTACTTTTAAAATTGGGCTTAAAACTCACCTGATGCTTAATCCATATTGTTAAATTTCAATGTTTTCTTTATACAATGCATGCCAAACAAATAATCACCCTGTGCCACATTGTATATACCATGTCGATGCCATGATGAATTTACATGTAAGTTAATATTTAATATTTCTTTAATCTTAAGTATGTTCAATTCCTAATATAAATTTGAATTTTTTGTATGCGCCTTGAGCATCTCTAGAGATGGATATGTTGCGCTTTATAAATATTGTTATTATTATTATTATTCCAGACCTATAAAACATCCATCACTATATTTTATAACTCCCGTATACATATATAAGTTTTCCGTGTCAGACATATTTACATCAACATATTTTCATTTTCATTTTCACCATCATTCAACATCATCCCCATCTTCACCAATCGCAGTTTTGTTTTAATTGTTGTTATCATCACACACCCCCTCCTTTCCCCGGGCTATCACGCTATCAAGCAATCGCTTATTGTAATAGCCCTTTTTCTTATGCAACTTTCTTAATGAATAATTATTGCTATTGTGTTATCAGTTAAAATTTGCTCTAATGTCATCACTTATTATTATTATACTGTATACACATTCAAAAAACTTGTTATATTTTGTATATGTAATATTGCTGAAATGTAATTTGATTTGTATGTTGCAGAAGAAAATAAATTCAATTCGAATCAATTCAATTCAATTTAATATCATTCTGATTATCATCCTCGTCACTACCACCATCATCATCATTATTATTATTTTTTTATTTTTTTATTTTCCATGATCCCCCAGTGGATGTGAGTACCAGAATTGTGTTTTATAATATACATGTACTGCATAATTCATACACATATCGACACAACATTGGGATAAATGTTCACTCCATTTTTTATTTAATATTCAACTTAACGCAAATCAAGTGGCTCTTTATCTAATTAAAAACACTATAAAATGATATAAAACTCGTTCTTACATTTGCTGTCAGTTGGAGTGTAACAACTGTTAAATTGGTGACGTCACCGACGGATGATATATTTAGCATGAAAAATCCTTGTTCTGTCAAATTGGTAGATGTCCCGGACATTCGGTTCCTTCCCCAATCAAGATACACCTAGAAGAAATAAAACAATCAATGTGAAATATAATGATAATGATGATAAAGAAAACAAAAAGATAATGTTGAATGTAATGATGATGACATAAATAACAATAAATAAATGAATAATAATAACAAAATGATAATGATATTAATGATGATGATGAGAATAATAATGATAATAATAATAATAATGATAATAATAATAATAATAATAATAATAATTATAAAGATAATGATAATAACAATAATAATAACACTAATAATAGCAACAATAAGAAGAATAGTAATGATAATACTACTACTATTAATAAGAATATGATTACAATTATCATCATCATTATTATAAAAATATCGTAAAAATGTTAATAGTGGGTTCTTGTATAACTCTCATGTCTGTCAGACTTCACACTCTTGGCGCTCCAAAATATGGGGCTCTTTAACAAACTTAAAAGTATTTCGTTCCTAATCTACTTAAATATTGTTATGGTCACGGTTTGTTGCTCAATGCTTTTTATCAATGAGTAGCTAGAAACTGTGTATTTTACTTTTAAATCATCTAAAAAGTTTATTGTTGTAATTTTGTTGCCTTTTTCAGTCTTTGATTGACTAGGCTCTATTTTCTCTGGGTATCATTGACAAAAAATATGATATCATTATTCCTCTCCAGGTGTTTAATGCGGTTCGACGTTTTGCTAGACTAGAGGTCTGATCAGTTCCAAAAATATGACTTCAAATTATAATTGGGTGACATGTCCAATATACTATTGGGTAATTGGGAAGCGAAACCGGCCCTTGCACCTTAATTTAAAATCACTGTGGCATACCTCAGGTACACATAAGAAAACATGTACCCAACCCCCTCCCCTTTGATAAAAATATTCGACCGAAATTGCAGATTTTCCACTTAAAATGGCAGGTGGAAAAAATCTTCTTCTTTTTTCTGTGCTTGGCAATGTTTGTTGTTTCACCAACAAATGTAATTTTTTTTTTCCCCTTACTTGTTTGCTTGTCAAACTTTTTTTCGGAACTGTACCCCCTTCTGTTTACAAAATCCTGGGCCCGCCCCTGTACTAGATCACATCATACATGTGTTGGAGATCCCCAAACCCTCTGGTGTCGGTGTTCATTTCGTTTCAACTTACTCTGTCAATCCAAACTGGAGCTGAAGACTCGAAATCAAAGATTGGCACCCTGAAGAAAAACTCCCCTTCGGAAACGAAGCCCTCTGAACCGTAGCTCCCGTTTTTCCTTTCGGCACTGCAGTCGCTATCAAACGAGGCATATATTGTTTCATTGCATTCATCTATTGGAGTGAGAATAGAAGTGACAACAAAACCAGTCATATCACAGAAACATCGTGGGGGTGTCGTAGTATAGTGGTTCATTCACTTGACTCTCTATCCAAGGATTGAGGGTTCGAATCCCAGTCCGGTACTAACGTCTTTTGGGCAAGATATTTATCCACATTAGCCACTCTCCACCCGGGGAACCTGGCAATTGTTGGACTAATAATACGCAGACAAATCAGTATTAATATTAACAACGCTGCTTCTCATTTATTATTTGTCATAATTATTTAAATCGACCAATCTAATAAGCTGATTGGAAAACAATCAGACTATCTGGTATAGGTTAAGTGTCTATACAGTTGACTATACTTGTACTATTCTAATGCTTCTAGGGTGCATGCAATAATCATATCATGAACTTCTCTTCGACTGGCAACTTACAGTTCCACCCCGGCCCCTGCTCTCTGCGACGGTTCTAGGACACCTACCCCCTGGACA
This sequence comes from Mesocentrotus franciscanus, assembly GCA_037976565.1. NCBI lineage: Eukaryota > Metazoa > Echinodermata > Echinoidea > Camarodonta > Strongylocentrotidae > Mesocentrotus > Mesocentrotus franciscanus. Next base: position 59,280,751 of record CP137666.1, on the reverse strand, counting down.
ACCACCTCCCGGATAACCACCCCTAGGATAACTACCCTCTAGGACAACTACCCCCTAGGACAACTACCCCCCGTTGGAAAATCAAAAGCATGGCAGAAATGTCAGTGATTGAAGTTTGACTTGGAGTCTTTCAATAAGAAAGCATCGGATAATGTCTTGACATTACGAGTAAAGAATAATGAATAATGACATTAAAATAATTGAATGCTTTGCGCTTTCAAATTATTATGGATAATGCTTTTGTAGCATTTGGACAAAATAATTTATAAACTTTTATTTCTGACTGCGTATACGATAATGGCAAGCAGTTGAACAAATATGTGAATGCAATTTTCTGTCTGACATTTCCTATTCATACATTTCAAAAAATATTTAATGAATCTGCAGCTCATATATAAATTTTGACATTTAGATGCAATAGTAAACTTACCTAAATCTGGGCATTCCATTTCATCGAAACCAGTACCACAATCGTCATAAGAGTCACATACAGCTTCAGGGAGGTAACAAGCTTTGCTGATGGGGCATTGAAGGGTACCGTTGGTACAGGGAGCTATACGGAAGGAAGAAAATAGAATAAAGTAATGTATTAAATGGGACACGAAGGGGGATATTGGTACAGGGAGCTATAGCGAAGTAAGAAACAGAAAATAAAATGATTTATATACCTCACTTAAGAAATCTAGCCATCTAAATGGTCTAAATTGGAGTCATGATTTTAGCCATGCCCGCCTACCAGTCAATAGTCTTTTAAAAAGTGCCCTCATACCCGCCTACCGGTCAATAGTCTTTTTTATATACCTCACTTTAGAAATCTAGCCATCTGATTGGTCGAAGTTGGAGTCGTGATTTCAAGCCATGCCCCACTCACACCCACTCACAGGGCCTAGTTAAAAGTTTCTACCCTCATCCTCATCATCCTGCGATCCCCATTGGCTTACTTAGTTTGTGCGGAGCGCGCGCGGCATTCCATACATTTTTTGTGCCGCGATTATTTGGTTGCTATACAGTACAGCGTAGACGACCGCCGATCTCGATTGTAGCTAGGCCTAGATCTACATGTAATGACGAGATAACGCCCCTTTGGAAATATAGAGAAAACCTGCTCTTTCATATGACACCTCATTTTTGAGTATCACCTTCAGGATCACAAGCAATGAAGGTTTGAATCTTGATTTTTAATTTATTAGTTTGGGATTAGTTTGACCAATTTGGCACGATCGCGCTATGCACGTAAACTGCATAGGCTTATAATGCGTACAATCTCAATGGCCAACTGAGCTACCTAAGTTTATCAACACAGATTTGATTACCATGATTGACCTTGTATTCTATGATCCTGTTTTCAGTATATAAAGTTATAATGACTGCTTTAATATTCGAGGCCTAGTTGTTTTTGTTTGGGAGGTTACATCGTGCTATCACCCCTCGGCACGCCTCGGGGTGATAGCACGATGTAACCTCCCCTTGAGCAATAAAAACAACTAGGCCTCTCATAGCAGTCATTATTACTATATTAAAATGCCCTCATGCTGCGATCCCTATTGGTTTACGTGTTCAAATTGTCTTTGTGCGATATCGTTCAAACTTTTACCTGTCTGTTTGCTCTGATTTTTCTGCGTTCTTTTAGACTAGTTTCCTTTTAATGTTGGATTTCCCTTTCTGTTCATGAGGGGCAAAATTCAACACACAAACACTCACAAAATGAGAGAGATGTTGTATATAGTTGGTTTCACTAAAATAGTGCCACTAATGCACGTCTAAAGAAATCGTTCGAAATTCTATGGCTGGATTCACATTACATGGTTTACTGGTGAATGGCGGGAATGCGTGACTCCATCAAACTCCAACACAAGTCGGAACGATAGCATGGAGTACTATAAGAACCAATCCGATTTGCATAACACAAGAATAGACCGTGATTTCGTGTACACTGCTTTCTTACCGCAAGGTTAACAGAAAAATCCGAAATCAAAACCAACGATTCACCAGAATTCACCTATTGTATGACAAGAATGAATCAGTTTCAAGTGCAGTGTACTATGATCTCTCATGAAATATCCTTTGATTCTCTACGTATAATATATATCTGTGTGAGGGTGTGTGTGTGTGTGTGTGTGTGCGTGTGGGTGTGTGTATATAAATATACATGTGTACATGTATATTCATTGTGTTTGTATAAAAGAGAGAGAGAGAGAGAGAGAGAAGAAAAAGGGGAGGGGGGTAGAGAGACGGTGCAGCATTCAATGGATGGAACTTTTCTTTTCAAAATGACAACTAAGATAAATTCATGTAGCACCGTCTTGTGGCTCCACCATTCCACCATGTGTGGAGCGAATACGTATAAAAGGCACGAAGTGGGTCATATCCATGTTTAAAACATATGTGGATATTTGATGCCAATTTACAAAGTCCAAACTAGGCCTTGACAACAAGGGACACACTTCTCAGATATCCGACATTATGCTCTGGCTACCTTTGCTCCTGGTTGATCATTTCGTCGGACAAAGTTATCGAAGGGGTATAAGATTGTGATTAGGTTTTAGACAAAGATTAGATTTAAGTTTACAGGTGTCGTGTTAGGTCAAGGGTTGAGGTTAGGAATTCGATTCGGAGAAGAGCAGTAATTGTCGCCAAAGATTTTGTTAGTACTAATTAACTGATCAGTTTGCAGTAAAAATTGACGTGTGATGACAAACTCAAACATCTTCTTTTCATGTCTATTTACAAACGGGCGACATAGAAGAGTAGGTAAAATATAAAAAAAACGGTAATACTTTTCAAAACAATAGTGCATCCGCGTACGGGAGAATTGGGATATTGTTAGTCACCCCACTGGCCATATCCTGGTATTGTGGTAGATTTTAGTGGATTAGGTCGAATTACCACTGAATGTTGTACTTATATACCACAACAAATTATTTATCCAACATCTTAGCTTAAATTTACGTTCTTTGATAATCAACCCACGTTAACCATAACTCTGTCCCTGGTTCTTTCGAGCTTCCGCTTTGCACGTCATTTCCTAGTTTAATCAAAGAGTACAACTCCGTGGTTTATTGCTGAGTTCGGGATAATTTGTTGCGCCATTCCTTAAGTCATTTTTTTCTCGTTCGGATTGATCAAGGTTGGTTGAAGGTATGGTTGCGATCAAATGAGACTAAAGGTAATTGTATCATATATATATTTGGCTATACTTGCCTATCAGTATAACTGTCAATGTAAGAGAGCATTGATAGTGCAAGGTTTTATTCACGAAAGTAGACGGAGTTGAATCACAGAAGTATTTCCAAAGAAGAACAAGGCGTATACTTAGTTATGTAGCCCAACAAAAGAAATAAGGCATTCCAAAGTGATTACAATATAAGAACTTTTGCATTTGTTCAGGGAAATTATTGTAAAGTAGAGTTCAGAAGTCATTAGTCACTTTCTATCGTACATCCTTGACGTCTGAACACAATACATGTACAATGCAAAACGTAGTATCCTGTTTTCAACCAATATTGTGTTTGTTTCCTCCGTGTAAACCAATGATCAACAGGAAATGTTGTGACCTTAATTACATCATTCAATTTTGTTTTTTATAATTAGACAAATTATCACATTGTTTTAAAAACACGTATAGTTACCACGTTATTTGATTTATTTCCACACAAAATATAACAATACTATCCCCATCCGTGTGTAACGATGGGGCATGAATCGTCATGGCGGCTGAATCATGAAGGATTCGCGGTCATAAATTACGGCGCGTGGGAGCGCGTGACTGTTCTGACACCGCGGACCAAAATAAATACATTTTCGGGGCAAAATCGGCTATAACATAAAAACAGGAAGAAGATGGCAGCCAAATCTGGTATCAACTTAAAGCTTAAAGATAAAAAAATGGTGGTAATAAAATTAAAGTGGAAATCCTTGGAAATCTAAACATTTCCTCTGGATTTATAAAAAACATGGATAATTAGTCCATTTTTCAGTGAATTACCCTATAATATATTATGAAGATTGTGTTTCTATCCATTTTAACCCATTCATGCAGTGAAATGAACTTTCAGGAATATGTGAGAGCAATTTCATATCAATAGCTTTAAAACTCCATGTTAAATTGAAAGATTTATAAAATAAGTCACTTTTGCACTAAAACTGTGAATATGCAATATTTTGCTGTTTGAAGGAGTAAATTTATACCCTTATTGTGCATACCGGAATTAAATATTTTACTGAGGTATTCTTCTATGTATTATCTTTAAACTGGGCAAGAAAAAAAAAAGAAAAAAGAAGAAATCACCAAAATGACATTTGGCGCACTTTGGTTCCTCCCTGGCCCACTGTGCGGCGGTTTGAAAGGTTGTAATGAAAAGTAAATTAGCAGCAGCAATATCATTTCAACAGTCAAGCGTGAGCAAGTATAGATCTTTTGCGCCTATGGACAATTATGGTTATCCTAGGCCTTTTCCTTTCTTCTAAATCATTAGGGGTAAAATAAACGAGTATAAAACTAGCAAGTTTACTTTCACCAGAGAAAGATAAAAAATAAAGGGAGGGAGAGCGGAAAATGATAGATAAATGAATATATGGACAGATAGGTAGATAGATAGATAGATAGATATAGCAAGTTCGCGAGAAAGAGTGAGAAAGAAGGAGAGAGACAGAGGAAAAAAAGAGGGAGAGGAAGAGATGTCGCATGTGGATTTAAGTAAAACAGAATTGCAACGTAATATTTAGAAATTATAAAAGCACAACTTGAAAGGGTGTCCTCACTGAGTATTTAAGTAGAGCGAATGTAAACAAATCGACAAAATTAATTTTAAAAAAAAACATGAAAAAGGAACAGATAAAGAACTTACGAGCATTGTCGCCTTGACCAGCCGAAAGTTTGGGGCCGAAGCTCAGGGCTACGAGTCCGAGGAGTAGAAAATCCCCATAGCACACTGGCCTGGGTAACATATTCGGGTATTCTCTGATCAGTGTATATAATTATGAATTTTTTCAGCATTTACTTTTCACTGAGACACACTGCCGTCGTGATAAGCTAGAGAGTTTACATGACAGGAGAGACCACTCCAATCAACTGGATTCCACGATTGAACTACCAGTACTTATATCTGCTTTCAACGCGTTGGAAGGCTCTAATGACGCATCTACGATTGAAAGTGCGGCGTGTCATTTCAAAGGCAGGGGCGGCGGAGCGATTTCCAAAGTTGGGGGAACCAACCAAATTGGGCACATTCTGGAGAGAAAAAAGGGCACCTACAACTGGAATTCTCAAAGCGAAAATATTCATATTTGTAGACATTGGTACATACCCCTACGTTGTGATTACATCATCAGGGATGATTTCAATATTTGATTCTCTTTATGCACCATACAATATGTTGCTTAAGCATCATACTTTGCAGTTGGCTGTGATGATCTGAAAATTCATTTGTGAGCGAGCGAGAACTTTAAGACTTGTGAGGTCGCCAGGCGCGGATCCAGGGGGCGAGTTGGCCTTGCCCCGCAAAAGAGAGAGAGAGAAGGAAAAGAAGGAAAAGGGAAAGAGGAGAGAAAGGGAAAGAAAGAAGAGGAATAAGAAGAGAAAGGGGGAAAGAAGGAGATCGGGGGCCGAAAGGGCCTTGCCTCCCATCAAAAAAATACGAGAGAAGGAAGGAAAGGGAAAGAAAAAAAGGAAAAGAGGAGATAAAGGGAAGGAAAAAAAGAGGAAGAAGGAAAGAAAAGAAGGGGGATATCAGATTTTCCCGCCAACAAGTTGTGGATCGGGGGGCAAAAGGCCCTTGCCTCCTCCCCTCCGCCCCCGCCAAAAAAAGAGAGAAGGATGGGAAAGGGAAAGAGGAGAGCTAAAAGGGAACAAAAAAGAGAAAGAAGAAAAGAAAAGGGTGAAAAGAAGGGGAGATCAGCTGCGATTAATCCCGCCAACAACGTGTGGATCGGTGGGGCCGAAAGGCCCTCGCCGCCGCCCCCCAGCAAACCTAACATAAAGAGAGAAGGAATGGAAGGGAAGGGAAAGAGGAGAGGGCTTTGCCCCCAATAAATTTCGATACCGGGGTCTCACAAAAGTTGCTGAAATGACGTAATTTTCCGAGATTTTCCTCACTTTTTAGTATATAATACTTTTTGTATGCGTTTGTTGGAAAATGCCAAATTCCTAAAAATACAGTCAAGCAAGAAATATGCTTATTTAGAGGCCTAAATGTCAGGGCCCGCGGAACGGAGGGGCTCGGCAAAGAAAGAAAGAATAGTGACCTGTCAGTGTCACAAAATAATAAGGTATCAAAATATGCTCATCTGACCGTAATTAAATGCCTAAAACCCGTGAGCTTCCGGAGTCTTCCCCACCCCTTGACACCACCTAGGGCCCTAAGGTGGCCCCTGGATGCTAATTTGACGGTTATTTAATGCCTAAAACCCCTGAACTTCTGGGGCTCCGCCCTGGACCCCACGCCAATTAGAGTCCTTCCAGTGTCACAAATAATGTATCAAAATATGCTCATCTGACCGTAAGTAATGCCTAAAACCCACTCACTTGGGGCTGCCATTGACAATTATTGTATCTGTATCATATCAATTATACCTAGTGTAATGTCATTCGAAGTCAATGACTTTAATCCTCTCTTATCTGATCATTGTCAAATTACAGTCTTATTTACCTGATCGTCAATACTTTAGCCCCCCACCCCCACCCACTTTGAAAAACGGTCAGCGGGGCCTGCATGTAAGAGTGGGGTGATGCGGATATATTTGTTCTGCCCCTCAAAACTTGTTGCTCATTACGCTACTGCTGGTCACCATTACGTACCAATATTTGGCTCGCATAATTTCAAATTTAGCCCCTAAGAAATCCTGGATCCGCGCCTGGTGGTCGCAGTGCGCAAAATTACATCTTATGGAGGGAAAATCCCAATCCTGATGGGGTTATGAGCACATTCTAATAACGGAAGACTGAAAAGATCTTTGATAAGTAACATAATTATATTATCTATAAATGCGAGCGAGCATAGCGAACGAGCTTTGGGGGAAATTGCTCGTAATCGCTTGACATTAGGGGCTCGTTTAATGATGAGAGAAAAGGGGGACACTTCACGAAAGGTATAAGGCACTTATTAGAAAAGAAAAGGAGCACGTGTCAAAGTACAAAGGGTAATAAACAGAGGTGAAAACTGGGCACTTCTTCACAACTACAAAAAGAGGCACTCACCACCAGAGATGAAAAGGGGCACTTATGAGAATGGGAAATGAATAAAAACAGTTTGTGTCGTTGGAATGGAGATAAATAGAAGTAGAGAGAAATAATCATAAATTATGTTGGACAAGAGAGAGGGGAGGGAGGATCTAGGAAGGGATGGAGGGTGAGGGAGGGCGGGGGAATTAGCTAGGGGGAGAGAGAGGAGAGAGGACAGGGGACGAGGGGAAGTTTTTAAGCTACATGTACATGGGATTTCATTTAACTACTATCCAAATGTCTCTCTCTCTCTCTCTCTCTCGCTCGCTCTCTCTCCATCTCTCTTTCTTTCTCTCTCTTTCTCTCTCCTCCTCCTTCTCCTCCTCCTCCTCCTTCTCCTTCTCCTCCTCCTTCTACTCCTCCTTCTCCTCCTTCTCCTACTCCTCCTTCTCCTTCTCTTCCTCCTCCTACTCCTTCTACTCCTTCTACTCCTCCTTCTCCTCCTTCTCCTACTCCTCCTTCTCCTTCTCCTCCTCCTTATTCTCCTCCTTCTCCTTCTCCTCCTCCTTCTACTCCTCCTCCTCCTTCTAATCCTTCTACTCCTCCTTCTAATCCTTCTACTCCTCCTTATCCTCCTCCTTCTCCTTCTCCTCCTCCTCCTTCTCTTGTGTTAAGTTGGGGAGATGAATTGCTAGAACTACCCAAAACTTTCATCGAAGGCATATGCTTCAATGACAATTTGTATGAATTGCAGGCGGTTGCAAGCGGATATAAAATTATCATGTTCGAGGCCAGTTTGTAACAAATATGAAGACGTATCCTTGGCCTCTTCAATTTTGTCATGATTATAGGTAAGAAATGAATGATGTTCTTGATTGAAAAGGGGTGATGGGAGAGGAAGGGGGGGGTAAATTAATATATATTCATTTATTGTGGTGTTTAGACGCAAGTTTATGATCGACATCGAGATGATTTACTTTTTTCTGTAAGCCTTTGTTAATACACTGCATGTAAAATCTTTACAAGTGGATTTTTATTATCAAGCAAACAGCTTTTTGAAAGTTGCCGTTGTCCTAACAATATTATACCTAACTTAACATTAGGCCAACACTTGCAATAGTTGGATTTCAAGACACAACCAATGGTATCCATAGACGTATTAAATAAATTATAATCGTTACTTTCCTAAATCACGAAGAATTTACTTTTTAGAAATGATTTCTGATTTGCTCTATATTACAATCCTGTACTAACATGACCAAGTCGTTGTCAAATTGCCTCCAGTGTGATCCAAATCATGACATAATTTTGAATAAGAGGAAGAGCAGATAGCTGTTCTCGGATCAGCTTCAGAACTGTACGTTAAATGTACGGGTACCATTCTCTTGCCGGATGCTGCCGGATGCTGCTCATGATCTAGTCTGCGAGGAAACCTTCAAAGATACGCGCTAACGTGGGCGTTGATTATGATTATCCATGTTCCCATCCAGTCGCTTGTCGATCCCTATCAATGTTATTCTAAAAATTAGCGAATTCATTTTACTACCAGGATATAAAACCTTATATTTCGATGAAAAGACCTTTTCTTCTCCCTTTTGAAGAAGTATTCAGGTATCGTAAACTCCAGGAACGGACATAGTGAGGAAACGATGGACGGTATATTTACATCGGTAACACTAGCCCCACCAGCCCCCCCCCCCCTCTCCCTCTCTCTCTCTCTCCTTCCTCCTCACTGTCTTTCTTATTGAAAGTGCCCTTTTTTGGTTGGTGCCTCCCCCCACTTTGAAAGACGCTCCGCTGCCTTGCTATTTGTGAATACATTTGGTTGAAACTGAAGAAAAAAATCCTTTGGACTGGAAAATTATATTTTTGTATGCTTTATTTACATCCCGCCTATTAATTCTTCTTATACTATTGAAAATGATGCAGATAAAGAAATATTTGATAAACTAGAAGAAAATATATGTACGTTTGGTAAAAAGGGCGATATAATAATAATGAGTGACCTTAAGGGGATATTTGAGTTTTGGTATAGAGGGCGCTACACAAAATAATTTTTGTGTGAGATAATGAAAAACTGAGTGTCAAATTTGAAAGAGCATACAATTCAAATGGAAACTTGGAGACTCAAATGGCAGAATGGCTCTTTTTAACTCACTTGGGGCTGCCATTGACGATTATTGTATCTGTATCATATCAATTATACCTAGTGTAATGTCATTCGAAGTCAGTGACTTTAATCCTCTCTTATCTGATCATTGTCAAATTTATAGTCTTATTTCCCATTGATCGCAGCCCATGGTCAACTATGCGCGAAGAAATATTCAAGCGCAATCTTCAAAAACAAGAGTTTTTAAAAATATATACGTGAAAATATTTTTAAAATCGATTATTAAGACTCTGATAAGGGTAAAATAGAAACTAAGGTTAATTCAGTAGTCCATAATTTACCAAAAATGAATTAAAATGCAGGTACATTCAATAAGAATAGATGTCGAACTGAATAACGGCGACAGAAAAATAAGACATGGTTTGACACAGATTGTGATCAAGTTTTGAGGTCTATCAAACGTCTTTGTCGATATCTAATAAGAAAGCCATTGGATGGAAAATTACGGTGTGAAATAATTGACAAAGAAAAAAACCTTTCGTAAACTTAAACGCAAGAAACAGAATATATAAGAAAAAAATGCTGGATGAGTTATTATCTGCTGAAATGAAAAATCCCTCTAAGTTTGGAGAATTATGAATATATTAAAGGGTAAAAAAAAAAGATATTAAATCAGGCATTGAAGCTAATACATGGTATGATTATTTCAAGAAGTTAATGAACGTTTCGTATGATAATAATTTTGATGATACATGAAGTAGCATTGATAATTTACTTGTGTTAAGTGATTGTTCAATGTTAAATGAAAATATCACTGTGAAAGAGGTGTTAGATTGTCTCCCATCGCTAAAGAAGGAAAAAGCCTGTGGGCCAGATGGCATCTTAAACGAAATGACGATGATTTCCTGCTAATGTGATATATTTACTTATGTTGAACTACTTAATTTATTGTTAAAAACTGGAGTACACCCTGATGCTTGGAGAGAAAATCCCATTAGACCAATTTATAAAGGCGGTTGTCAAGATAACCCCTCAAATTTTAGACCTATCTCACTTACAAGCTCAATAGGTGTATTACTCTCTAAAGTATTGTATAGTAGACTTTCAAGTTATTTGAATGAAAATGAAATAATTAATAAGGAACAGATTTGATTCCGCAAGGGAAGCCGTACCACCCATCATATATTTACACTGAAGACGATTATTGATATGTTTTTCGAAAAGAAAACATATTTATATTTTTGTTTTGTTGATTTCAGAAAGGCTTTTGATTCGGTTAATAGAAATGCACTTTTATATAAAATACATCGATATGGAATTACAAGACCTTTTGAGAATATACTTAAAAACATGTATTATGAATATGATGTGCGATTTTCTATAAAGTGGCAACAGAGTATCACTTCAGCCTTCCATACATCCAGGGGCGTAGACAACGGGGGGGATGAGGGGGATGCATCCCCCACCTCACAAGGTGGGGGGGGGATGGCATGTACAATCATCCCCCAGGTTTTGGGGAATGATATTTGCTTACTTAATAAGTCATAATGATGATAATAATAGTAATAATAATAATGATAACAATTATAATATTAATAATAATAATAATTATGATGATGATAATAATAATCCTCATCATTATTGTAATTGTGTTTATTGTTATTAGCCGCATTCACACGGTGAAAGCCAATTCAGACGGTAAAACAAAGAAAATCTTACAAGTATTTTGTGGTTATCTTGTGGTTTGGAAACCACAAGATAACCACAAGATTAATCGCGCATATTTTGCAGTGCGCGCAATCTCGTGGTGTGGAAACCAAAAGATAACCACGAGTTTTGCGTGTTCAAATGGGGCAAACCACAAGATAACTACAAGATACCTCTAAGATTGCAAACCACAAGATAACCACTGTTTTATTATTATTATTATTATTATTATTATTATTATTATTATTATTATTAGCATTATTATTATTATTATTATTATTATTATTATTACTATTACTATTATAAGACTGAGATCAAATAGAAGTAAATAATGCCCTAATTTGAAACGATGCAATGCCGTTATGGTTCCGATTTCTTCACAAACTTACAAAGCAGTATTGTTACTCCATGGATCATAGTGATACTGTTTATGTTTTTGTATCTGTATGTTAATGAGCCGCCAGCCAATATCCATCTATGGATACTATGCCTGTTTCTTTGAGGTAAAAAAAAGCATAGTATGTACGTATTCATTATGCTTTATAATGAACAGACATATTGTTCAAAGTTTAATCGTTATTTATTTGTTGTTTATGTGTTCTATTCACAAATGGCCACAGAGGCTGTTTTCATGTATAACCACATACCCCTATCAAGACAACAAAGACTATACCTGCGTGTACACAGTTGACAGTGGTTTGTTTTTCTGAAGAGGTGTAACAGCAAAATTCACAGAGATAAATAAATACGTAGTGTGGTTCAATATGCAATACTATGTGTCAGTCCATTCTGTATTCGTATGCCACGGTGTGTAGATCTTGTCGATGTATGTCTGTCCATTCAAGGCGTAGTATGCGTGTGTGTGTGTGTGTGTGTGAGTATGTGTGTGTGTGCGTGCACGCTTGTGTGTGTTATTTTACCTCATTAAGTATGCATCAGATTGCACGATTTCAAGTTCAAAATTGCAAAAGCTCCCTACCGTGGGAGGGGGGACACCCCCTTCCCACACCCTCCCCCCGCTCGGTCGCTTCGCTCCCTCACTAGCGTTGGCAGCCCAGTCATCCCCCCCAGGTGTACGAACCTGTCTACGCCACTGCATACATCCGTCGGTGTGAAACAGGGCTGCACACTCAGCCCTGTATTATTTTCTCTATATATTGATGATATGTGAATATTTTTGATAATGACTGCCATCCAGATACGTTTGGAAATGAATTTTTATCATGCTTGTTATCAGTGCAGATGATTTAATTATTATGTTAGAATCAGCAGATGGGCTACAAAATGCGCTGCACAATCTTAGTGCATATTGTAATGTTTGGGGTTTGCAAGTAAATACAAGTAAGACAGATATTATGATATTCAATAAGTCTGGCAAAGTGTTTAAGTCTAAGAAACATAATTTTTATATTGATAATATGAATATTGAGATAGTTAATGAATATAAATTTATTTGGGATTGGAGTTTAAATCGTCTGGTTCATATTCTTATGCGATTCAAAATTTGTCTGATGAATCTAAGAAGGCTATATTTCTGTTAAGAAATACTCTTAGGAGTGACCGAATGTTAATAACTTCTCATATAAAGTTATTTGATGCATGTATTATAGGGCAAGTCCACTCCAAAAATAACTTACTTTCAATAAAAGCAGAAATATCAGACAAACCAATCAAAAAAGTTTGAGCAAAATCGGATAACTAATAAGAAAGTTATGAATTTTTGAAAAAGTATGTAAAACTATGGAACAATGAGAATCACAACACAAATTGCCAAGATGGTTATCAGTTTGTGACGTCATGTCCTCACAACTTATCAATTGCTTTATATAGTTTAATCCCATTAATTTCCTTTTATCCCCAAAACTTGATTTCCCCATGCCTTTGCCCAGGTTATATGATTTGTATCATATTGCGTGCATGACATTTCCCAAAAACTTTTATGAATTTTGAAGAATTGATACTATTTTCTGAATATTGTATTTCATAATTATTGATTTTTATATAAATAGTTTATCAAAATTCAATTTTTCATGATTTAACTGGACAAAAATTACTCTTTATTTGTGCATCCACACAAAAACATATTACTAACAATCTAACTTGGATGCTGGTGTGAAGAAATAAGATTCTTAGGGTGAAAATTTATATTATCAATATAAAGAAAATAATTAGTGGATAGTGAGGACCATACGTCACAGACTCATGAGTGAGTTGCCAATTTGTGTAGTGATTTTCAAAGTTGTTCATGTCATAAAAATTCATAACTTTCTTATTAGTTATCCGATTTTGCTCAAACTTTTTTTGATTGGTTTGTCTGATTTTTCTGGTTCTATTGAAAGTAAGTTGTTTTTGGAGTGGACTTGGGCTTTAAACCTATTGCAATGTATACTTCAGAGTTTTGGATATGATATATTTTAGGTTTAGGTAGAAATCTGATTGAGAAACAATACCTTTAATTAATACCCGAAAAAGTTCATATTAAATATTTGAAATATATATTAGGAGTAAATAGTGCCGTCTTAGCCGAGTTAAAACGATTCTCACTAGCACTCTTTGGATTAAAAGCCACAACTGGATTCTGGCTACATATGATACAATCAAACGACAATTCTCTGATAAATAAAGCTCATTTAGAAAACATGGGATAAAAATGGTTATTGCCCAAAAAAATCTAAAAGATGTCTTCTTAGAGTAATATTAAACAAATTAGAATAACGATATATTAAGTTATTGAAGGATACACTAAATGAAAACAGTAATGATTTTTGTCATAAGCTAAGAACTTACAGATATGTTACAAAGAGGTATATACTTGAAATTATTTATTGTTAGATAAAGATAAATCCCATGTATTAAATTGAATTTGAATTTGAATTTAAACTTACGGGGGAGGAGGGGAGGAGGGGAAGGGGAGGAGAGGTGGAGGAGGGGAGGAGGGGGCCGAGGGGAGGAGGGGAAGGAGGAAAGGGTGTACTCAGATTTTGTTTTGACGAGCGTGTGCGGCTGAAGCTTCCAAACTCATAACTCATTTTAAGGATTGTTTTAAAATTGGCAGAAAAAGAGAAAATGAATTGTTTTTTGGGTATCTTGGATTCAGCAAGAATATAGGCCTATACGTCCTGCGGAGAGGTATTTCATTCCGAAGAGAACAGTAACCCATGTTTAAGACCAAGATCCAAAATGGCGCCATTTTTAGGGATTTTCAAACAAAGATTCGTACGCCATGTTTAGGGCCCTTTTTTTGCAAAATAGAAATCGACCGATTAGAGTAGCATATCGAATCCCCATATACCGTATTAGGCGATATAGTTTGATATTATTTATAGGGCTGTTTCTAAATAACTTAACGATTAATGGACAATGATAAAGATAAAACTTTATCACACTGTTTGTTTTGTATTCAAATAAATAAAACAGTATCTATAAAGTAGTTGCTGTTGATATGCCAGGTATATGTTTGAGGTCAGTTTAGAATATTTAAAGTTCTCTACTGATAATAATCAGCAGGAGGTAACAGAAAAGGGAGAGAGCTTGATAGAAAGTGAGGGTAGGCCCAGGCGCGGATCCAGGGGGGGGGGGCGGGCCCCTGGCAAAAAAATAATAATAATAATATAGGTTTTCCCCCCCAATTTCATCAGAGTTGCTTCCGATTTAACAATGCGATCATTCAATTTCGAGCGAATTCGAATGATCACCGAGATCAACATTCAAAAAGCTAACTAGGTCATTCAATTTAATTGTATTAGCATGCGATTTCATGGTTTTCTCACATAAACGTGTAAAAAGCGCGTTCAAATTTAAAAATGCACGTAAATGCATTCAAATTCGCACCTGCACCGCCCTGATGAACATTAAGGTATTCAATTTCACGAATAGGCAATCATTTATAGCATTTGGGCAGTCTTTTTCTTTTACTGTTTAAGTTCTTTGCAATCTGCACCTGTATGACTGTATGAATAAATTATGCAAACTTTATGTACCTTGAAATGGGACCCTTGCCTTATATTGAAATTTTTTACATGATAATAACGTAAGTAAGTACATGATAAGTACTTACTTACATGTTACAAATTATGAGTTATAACCATTCTGTAAGTGTTATATCCATACTGTTAGGGAATAAAGTGAAATGGAAGAAAAGATTAGAAAGAAAAGAAACATATAAAATATGATTACAACAAATATTATGAAAGTTTAAAATGAAAATGAAATTATATAATTGAAAACAGTGAAAAAGATAATATGATGTGAACAAATTGCGGTAAGAATTACATAGAACTACAGAACTTGTTTATGTTAATTTAATTCGAACGTTCAAAGTGCGAAGGTGTGTGCCTATAAATGAAATTGAAATTGGTATTAAGGACGAAATTGAACGTCTATCCAGCTGGCGCGAAATTGAATGACAACTTCGCGTCACTAAATTGAATGGATTTCTCTCTAAATTGAATGAAATAAAATTTAAAGGAATGATATAAAACGAAATTGAATGCTCAAAGAATGAAAATGAACCATGAGAGCAGAGAGGTGACGAAAAACGTTCGAACTTGAACGCCTATTCATGAATTCGAATGCAACTCTGATGAAATTGGGCGGGAAAACCTATAATAATAAAACAAAAATATAAAAAATTCTTATGAATTGGGCAAAGAGAAATTGTGCTCTTACCACCCCTGCCCCCCGCGCTTATTCACCACCGGCCGGCTGAGTCGCCGCTAAATAATTTCTCACGAATTAGGAAAAAATTAGTGCTCTTATCCCCCTCCCGCTTATTCACCGGCGGGCTGAGTCGCCGCTTAATACTTTTTCACGAATTGGGAGAAAATAATTGCTCTCTTCCCCCGCGCTTATTCACCGGCTGGTCGATTCGCTGCTAAATATTTTCTCACGAATTGGGCCCCCTCCTGCCGCCGGCTGGATCCGCTCCTGGGTAGGCCTATATAATCATATAGAGGGAAGGAAAGAGAGGAGAGACGGAGATAGAGACTGGGGAAGAGAAAGAGAGAGAGAAAGAGAGAGAGGGAGATATATATATATATATATAGAGAGAGAGAGAGAGAGAGAGAAAGAGAGAGAAAGAGAGAAAGAGGTGGAGCAAAGGGGAAAGGGAATAGCCTTTTTGGTTTAAGATTTTAATATTTTATCATAAATCTTGAATATGTTATACTGTATATAACATGATATGTCCTGGTTGGTTGTGCAGCCTAGAAATATAATGCTTGAGAATACATGCAAGATTCAATCAAGGGGAAATGATTCGTATTTCATTTACTTTTATTTCAACGAGAATCCTGCAAATGTCTTTAAAATCTACATAATAATAATATCAATCAAAATTAGTTTACGGAGTAATGCATGACATGACGAAGTTACATAAATTAAGATATTACGTAAAAGTATGTCAGCAGACAAATTTTAACATCATGATATGAGAATCTAGGAAAGACGCTTACAAAATACATGATAGCATACTACTACAAAGTATACAGAAAGACACAAACTAAGAATAAAAATATGCTCTAAATCTAACTTTAGATTCTAAGATATATCAAATGACACAAATATCTTGTGGAAAACAATTGTTCAAAAATCTTTATGTACTATGAGAAGCCTCTATAATAGATGCCATAATTGTAAATGTATAAAAGCTATAAACAAGTTTAATTTTATTTGAGTATATTATTTTAGTTTGAAAACATGATATCAATATATTGGTGCTGATTGTGACGAAGTGATATTGACATTTTACGGCTTGTTTCCTCTACACACAAAGAACCTGAACGAACTTTAACGTAGTGCTTGTCGGAGGCACTATGAAGACAATTTTCTCATTTTCCATTGAGAAAAATAGGCAAACTGACCGGTCATGGGTCTACAATGTCATTCAATTATTCCTTTGTATAATGGGCTTTATCCCCAAGAATTTTTTTTCTTTAAGCCTCTACCCAAGGTTTAATAATAGTACCATGTTTTTGCTCGTATATTCGTATTATATCGAATTCGTATTATATCTTATGTATAGTATTTGATATCAAAACAACGAATTTGAATGAAATGTTAATAACAAATTATGTACATTTATGAAAACATAACATACCCAAATTCTATCTTTTATTAATGACAATACTTATTTTATGAAGTTGGATAAATGCAATATAATTATACATCAATATAACCCGAACAAAGGAAAGAGAAAATCAATTTGTGGGAATAAAGTGTGAAATTTATGGTTAATATATTAAAACTACGTGACGGATGGTGACATCACAAACTCATAACAGAGTTGCCACTTTGTCTCGATCAGATAATCGTTTTCATAGTTTCTACTGTCATTGGAAAATTTATAACATTCTTAATAGTTGTCTGATTTTCTTCAAACAGAATTCTCTTTAACATTTTGTAAAAGATCTAACGGGATTTCGAATTGGGTAAATTTGGATGATAGAAGAACATTACAATACTAAATTCCGTTGAAGACTCCCTAATAGTTTCCCAGTTCGAAGACTATAGTCAGAAAGTTTGTGAGATCAAAGTCCTCCAAGACGAGGAAAAAACAAAAGTTTTATATTTAATGTACTTTGTGGTTACTGAACTACAGTTGTCTAATCAGGATTGGCTGGGTGAACCCGGTATACCACCCCCGGAAAATTTAACCTTATTCAAGATGTAAATCACGCAACGTTTCCCTTAATACATTCTCTCCTCATTTCCATAGTGGCGGGCGGGGAGGGGATGGCGGGCGTGAGGGGGTCCACCCACTGTTCATCTATTTCGGACACACGCGGGGCTTCCCCCAGATAAAGGCTCCCCGTTTGGAGTGGATTCCGCCCCACGTGTATCAATTTTAGAAACGACACTAAACTTATACGTCATTCTGGTTCTCAGTTTTCAGCAGATTTTTTTTCTTCTTATAGACGTGAATGTAGTAGTTCATCAATATCAACGCAGCACAATACATGACATATAGTGTCCTATAGTCACTCAACGATTCAAATATAGCTTAAGTAAAAATGCTTAAACACGGTAATTAAGTTTGACAATTGTATAGGGTACACTGTAACCAGCTAACAATCCCTGAAGTATACTTGCGTTCTTTTCTTGGTAAGCACTAAAGCAGAATATATTTTTCATTCATCTTGTTTGTAATTTGTAAACAAATCTATTTCTTTGTTTAATTTCATTATTCTTTATGCACTATACAAAATTCCAAACGTTGATGCAACTAAATAAATGAAAATGGTGGCGGTTAAGTTGCTGACAAGATTCATGTTTGTTAACGTTTATGTAAGCCTTAAGATTCTTTTGAATCTTATGGCTGAATAATAGGCCTAACGAAAATATAGGAATAAATAAGATTTACGTTTTTTAACTAAACATTATGTTTCGCTCTCGATATGCAACATAATATAATTATGGAGTTAAAAAGCTCATATAAGGATACTACTAATACTACTATCAATGCCATTTTTTATCCTCATGTTTTTCACTGGTCAGCTGGTCTATATCTATTCATACCAATTTTATTCATATCCTGAAAGTCACTATGTAGTATTGGTACTGACTGTCGCTCCACTTGACAGTTGAATACCCTGACTGCTCGACGTCGCCAAGGACGTCCGACCATCCTGCGATCCAGTCTTCTTGTACTTAGCCCTGACGATATCGTCGCTGCGACGCTGCCCGGGCTTGACCTCGGCGAAGTGGCAGTGCATCCATCGCAACCACTGCTCGCGGACCTCCTCTTGCCGGACGCAGAACATGAGGAAGACAAAGAACCCCTGGAGGGAGTTTAAGACGAGGAAGAGGATGTTGAAGACAAGACGGGCACCACCGATGGCGAGAAAACCGAACAACCATGTCAGACCGAGCAAGACAGAGATGGCGACGGCGTTCTGGACCCGTCGCCACATCTCACCGCGGCTGGCTTGGTTGGTCTTGTGAGCAGCGACGGACTTGCGGCATGACAAGCGTTGCATGACGATACCAAAGATGATGAAGTTGGTGGCAAGTAAGAGAGCGACGATGAGTAAGACGCCGTAATACAGGGCTGGACCCGGTTTGACAAAGCAACTGTTAAGCGAAGAGAGAAAAACACACCGTATTTAGTTCGAGAACAGAGAGACCATCTTACCACGGTATTATTCTCTTCAACAAAATATTGACGACTTATAAGATTAACAATAATAATAACTAGAAATATCGCAATCTGTATTGCCGGCAGTGGCAGCGATTTTGTGTCATCCTAATGTTAGAAGGAGGGACAAAGATCCCCTCTCCCCTCCCTGAAACAAAAGGATGATGTAGAGATCGCCACTATAGTGGCTCGGACTATTGTCAAGACTAGGATAGGAGCAGCATCACCAAACCAATATGTGTGTAGATTAGAGTATAATGCATCTCTGTAGAAAATTTGAAAGAAATCTTTTAAGAAATGTGGCAGTTAGAGCGCACAAAAGACAGCCACCAAAATACGACCTTTGACCCTATAACAGATGGAACACAGGTGGCAGAATCACCAAACACCAAAGATGTGTACATTGTACTAAGACACACCTCCATACAAAATTTGAAAGAAATCCGTCAAGAAATGTGGCAGTTAGAGCGCATAAAAGACATATGACCTTTGACCATATAAAAGACAGAACAATGAGGGCAGTATCGCCCAAAAGTGTAGATGTGTAGATTGTACCAAGATACATCTCCTTTAAAATTTGAAAGAAATCCGTCATGAAATATGACCTGCAGAGCGCACACTAGACACCCACCAAAATAGGACCTTTGACCCTATAAAACACGGGACACTCGTGGCAGCATCACCAAAAACTATAGGTGCGTAGATTTTACCAACATACACTTCCATACTCAATTTGAAAGAAATCTGTTAAGACACGGGACACTCGTGGCAGCATCACCAAAAACTATAGGTGCGTAGATTTTACCAACATACACTTCCATACTCAATTTGAAAGAAATCTGTTAAGAAATGATGTAGTTAGACCACACACTAGAGTGCACACAAGATATCTATCAAAATATGACCTTTGACCCTATAAAAGACGGAACACTGGAGGCAGCATCAGCAAAATCTATAGGCTTGTAGATCGTACCAAGATACACCTTCGTTCAAAATTTGAACAACATCCCTTGAGAAATGTGGCCTATAAAGCGCATACAAACCATCCACAAAAGTATGGGCTTTTACCCTATACAAGACGGAACAAAGGGGACAGCATCACTAAAAGTTATAGGTGTGGAGATTATACCAAGATACACCTCCATACAAAATTTGAAAGAAATCCGTCAAGAAATGATGCAGTTAGAGCGCACACAAGAATATGACGCCGCGGCGGACGCGGCGGCGGCGGCGGCGTAACGCTGCTGAATCCAAAAACTATAGGTGCGTAGATTTTACCAACATACACTTCCATACTCAATTTGAAAGAAATCTGTTAAGAAATGATGTAGTTAGACCACACACTAGAGTGCACACAAGACATCTATCAAATTATGACCTTTGACCCTATAAAAGACGGAACACTGGAGGCAGCATCACCAAAATCTATAGGCTTCTAGATTATACCACGATACACGTTCGTTCAAAATTTGAACAAAATCCCTTGAGAAATGTGGCCTATAGAGCGCACACAAACCATCCACAAAAATATGGCCTTTTACCCTTTAGAAGACGGAACACTGAAGGCAGCATCACCAAAAGTTATAGGTGTGTAAATTATACCAAGATACACCTCCATACAAAATTTGAAAAAAATCCGTCAAGGAATGTGGCAGTTAGAGCGCACACAAGAATATGACGCCGCGGCGGACGCGGCGGCGGACGCGGCGGCGGCGGCGGCGTAACGCTGCTGAATCCAAAGTACCCCACCGGCATACTGCCGGGGGATACAATAATGTATATATTATAATGATAGTGATAGTGATAACTTAACAAGAAGCAGATAAATCACAATTCATTATTATTTGAAATAACTACATGGGCCTACACAGTCTCCATGAGAAAAGACGCAAAATGACGACCTTGTCAACATGGGTTTTCTAAAAACAAAAACAACTCATCAATAACTTTATATACAATGTAACTACCCGGGCCGACACAATTTCCATGAATAATAAAAAATGGCGACCTTGGATACTTTCAACATGGGTTTTCAAAAATATGATTATGCCCTTAAAAACAAGATGACGATTTATGAGAAAATTTAAAGATTTAACTTACTAAGTCCCGTCTCCCAAGTAGAGTGAGCTATCGACTGCTACTGTTACGATACACACGAGAAGAGGCAAACCTATAAAGAAAAATATAATATCAGAAAGACTTAAAAATAAACTTGACAAAAGTATAACCAGTGACTTGTGTAAAAATCAATATACATGTACATGTAGGTGAAAGGGTCCAATTTCGACAGGAAGATTGACTTCCTGCTGTCTGAATGTTAACTTATTTCCAGTTTGCTAAATTTGGCGAGCGCGTAAAAAATTGACACTTATAATAGTGGCAAACTTTCTCGTCAAATAGCTTAACACGCTTCCCGGATATGAATGAGGAGGCGTTTGCACGAGATGGTAAAATTCAAAATTATCGGGGTGAGATGCAGCCCCAACACCCTCTGTTCATTAAGCACCATTTATCATTTAACATTCAAAATACTTGTATACGTAATAGGTTGTGATGGTCCAATGAAAACCTCACCAAGTCCTAATAAATTGTAGGATCTACTGTATGATACAAAGGGACGTAGGACTCTTATCGAATTCTTAACTTCAACCCTAAAACAAACACTTTAACCGAACCGAAACCTAAAACCCTATTACAACTCTAACCTTAACCCGACATCCCTAATCAAATAAGGGCGGGATAATTTTCGCTGGGGCAGTGACCACTAAGTTACACTAAGTTAAAATTTGATAATAATAATAACAATTTTGTTTACACAGGGGAAGTTTCATCAGCATCAATACTATACTTCTTGAGGGTCGTGCAATTATGAACTTATTACCCCCAGCAATTGCCAGGTACTCATTTACACCTGGGTGGAGAGTGGCAAGTGTGGATTAATGTCTTGCAAAAGACCATAATGCTGGGATAGGATTCGAACCCTAAAACCTAGGATTGCGAGTCAAGTAAAGAATCCTCTATACCACGACACCTCCACACTATTTTCTTAGTAGACCTAGACACTCACCATAAGCAAAAAGCGCGGCCTTGAGCATAAAATGAGACACGGTGGCGTTTAAGACCTTGACGAAGAGGAGGTACATATTGATAGCTTCCACCAACATCCACGACATCGACGACAGCAGAAAGAAATGGATGAGAAAACCGACGACCACGCAACCCGCGGTCGGGTAACGGCGGTCGATACCGATGACGAACACGAGATAGAGCCCGAGGAGCGCGAAGCAAAGGTTGATCAGGATCCGCTGAGGTTGCTTCGAGCGTAGTTTTCTGTTTAAATTGAAGAAGGTGATCAAATTTGATTATCAACATTCGTTTATAGTTTGTAGAATGATACGGGCCGACATGGCGGCAACATAGTCCCTAAAAAAGAACATGTAACATGTGGATTTTGTTTTAAGGACCGAATTGTAAAGTCGAAAAGAACACCATGTAAAGCTCTAACATATATTTCAGGGAGCTGCTCCAGAATTTTGTCCAGTGCCGAAAAGTTTCACAAGCGAGAGATAATAGTTATCAAGCATATAATCAATCACAATTTATAAACTCATATAAAATCAATTGAATTAGTAACTTATTCCACAAAGATATCATCATTTCCTGAGCAACAGTATAGGCCTATATTTTTTCTTAGCTATATCTATTCCTTTCAATTTACATGACGACAGATCTGTTCAATACTCTTTGAAACTTTATATTTCATATAAATAATGCTCTGATTAAAAGAATATTGTTAAAAATACCGCTTCGAACCCATTCTTCACCTGTCTAAAGCTCTCCAATTAATCAAAGATTACACAAGCATGCAATTATTGACGTTTGATGAGACAGAGGGGATATTAGGAAAGATCACTTACTTCATGCTCAGATAGGTAACAAGTGTGATCACGAGGCATATGATGGAGATGATACAGCCGATCATACCAAACACATCTAAAACGTAGAGGCCCACATCTCCAGATACATCCTACAAAGAACGAAGGAAGCATTGCAAGAGAGGGAGAGGGGGAGGGTGGGGAGGGAGGGAGGGAAAGAAAGGGAGAGAGAGAGAGAGAGAGAGAGGGAGAAAGGGAGTGAGGGAGCGAAGGAGGGAGGGGGAGAGAGGGGAAAAGAGCGAGAGAGAGAGAGAGAGAGAGAGAGAGAAAGAGAGAGGGGGAGGAAGAGAGAGAGCGGGGGGTAGAGACAAAGTTAATCACCTAAAAATGCGAATGAATGATCCATTTAATATTGAATATTTTACAGCGCTCACTTCTACCACGTACTGTACCCAAGCCACTCCAATAATTACCCCAGCTCGGACTAGGCGAGGCCTGTCGATTCGGTTGCATTCAAGGAAATCCCCTCCATACCGATACCCATTTAACACCTGGGGGAAGAGTGGCAAATAAAGATTTATGTCTAAATTGCCAATTGGCAATAGTGCTACGCGAGGGTTCGAACCCACGACCTTCGTATCTCTAGTCAAATGTTTTAACCATTTGGCTACGCCGCCTCTGTTTACGCCTGTCTTAAAGGAATAGTTGAGTTTTGGTGTGGAGGCGCTACACATAATTTTTTTTGTGTGAGATAATGAAAAATGAATGTCAAATTTGAAAGACCATACAATTTAAATGACAAAATCATCTTAGTTTAATCAAAATCGGTTCAGAGACGGCTGAAATATCCATAAATATTACCATTTCTAATATTTGTGGGGCCCCACAAATATATGATAATTTTGAACCAGCCGTTGAAAAAATCGAGATAGCGCCTTATACGTTTTATCAGTTCCAGCCAATGCTAATGTTGGCTTTTGTTGGCTCATTCGTGTTTGTTATAATACCCACAACCAGCCGGCCCGTGTATTGTTATTATTAATTAACGGTCACCGTATTTTTTTAAAGTGGAGCTGAATTGGTATGATCGGATTTAATCTAAATTGTACACATTTTGGGCTCTAAAATTACCTTTAAAGCAATTTTAGGTTCTAAAAAAGCACTATAAATGTCATAAATAAGAATATTAGAGCAATAACCATGCACTTTGAAGGTATTTGCGGTCTAAGCAAGAACTCAACTGTCCCTTTAAGATCGAACATCACACTCTGGTGGAGATAATGTTCAATTTTCTACCGCTGTAATGACCCTGAAATCTACATCTTGCAAATCCATTCATGGCAGAGAGATGTACAACAGTAAAATGGATAGTAATAACCGCGATTTTTCATGCACGGTATAATATACGATAGCGGTTCTAATACCGAGAAACATTCCACAGTGACACTTCTACGAAGGTAGCTAACTATTTTTCCAAATATTTCCATGTGTCCTATTCAGTTTTTTAATGACAAATAACAATGTACCAGTAAAACGGCAAAGCTTGTCAGGTGATCACAAAGACATCGTATCCTATTGATGTCGGGGTTGTCTTCTCGTCGACATCCTTCTGATGACCATCGGCCACCTTGATCAATCTTATCCCAGAACACACACGTCCTGTTATCCACCGCCTCACTGTCTCGGGTCACCTGTATGGAGCAGGACGAAGCAGACACACAATACAGAGGCGGATCAAGATTTTTTAATTTTAAAAGGGGGTAAAATGTTGAAAAAAAATATACAGTAATTTTAGGGGGCACTTTTTGTTATTGGGTGTCTCTATGGTTCCCTTAATCCACCATCATGCAACATGCCGTAATTGATTAGTTTGCATATATTTTAGGTTGACGATGGGCGCATGTATCAAAAATCCAGATCCGGCTCATGATAAGCAACAAATCCTTAAACATGGGGTATGATTTTGTGCTGCAAAATCCCTAAAAGTGCCCCCACTTTTCAGATCTTGCATGGCCTTAAACATGGGATACTATTTTCTTCAGGATAATATCTCAACCATAATCTCGCTAAAGTGAAAATTCCAGATGCAAAATCCCGCTCGATCAATGAATGTAACGTTAAGGAAATGATGCCGCTTGTGCAATCGGCATAATACCTGTAGCACAAAAGGCTTCATTTGCCTAACGCACGGGGTAATAGTACAGGTGATGACGTAATCGAAATGACGCCCCGTGTGCAACTTGCATTAGCGTAATATCGTAGCCCTTTGCGTTTTATATTTGAAAGAGAAATCGGAGAATGTATTTCATATTGGTTCTCATAAAATTCAATTATACAAATAACGTGTTGACAGTGAATAAATCATTTCAGACTGATTAAAGCTCGCAGTTTTGCCGCTGCTCTTTTTAATAAATCAAACGAACTCACATTCAGTTCAAGGAAGGCTGTCTCCACTTCACCACCCGGCGGCAAACCTTGAATGACTACACCCTCCACAGTCGCTGATATGACCCGGGTGCCGACCGCTAGTCGACGACTACCGCCGAGATCGTATTCTTGGTCTGGACTTAAGAAGAGCTTACTGGTCTGAATATGAAGAAAGTCACTGGAACAGTTCCATTTTCTGCAAGGTAGAATGGGAGAAAATTGCTTTTAAAGGAAATCCAACCCAAATAGACAACTAGGCCTACTCTAAAAGAAAGCAGAAAAATCAGAGAAGCAAACTGATTGAAATTTCAATTAAATCTGACTAAATATAAGAAAGTTATGAATTTTTGAAAGTTGCAATCACTATACGTATGGGCACTTCAAATTGGCTGAAGCGGTTATGTCAATGTGATGTAGTGTCGGACTACTTTCTCATCTATTCCAACATATAAAATGACTAAAATTTAAATTTTTCAAAAGATCATGGCTCAGGAGGTTCGATTCTTTTTAGAGGACCTATAATAATATGCTATCAATAATATATTTTGAGTAGTGCCCTAAGGGAGAAGGAACTTACGAGAAAAACAGAAATTAGTGATATTTTTGTACACGGCAAATGGGAGAGATATCCACGTCCTACGTCACAATTCAATGACCAAAGTACCAATTTGAGATTCGCATACTTTAGTGATCTCATATTTCAAACACTCATACTTCGTTACTATGGTCTGATTCATTTCGAACTTTTGCCATTCTGTTTCTGTTATTTTTCTGCTTTCATACAAATCAACTTATGACAAGGGTTGGATTGCCCTTTAAAGGGATTTTCAAGAAGTGGCATGATTCTAACTGGTGAATTTCTATATTGGTCAAATGGTGACACGTTTTTCCCATTATCTCAGATATTAAAATTATTGATTAATTAAACGTTTTTTGGTCAGATATAAAGTTCTTTTAATCTCACCATAGTACGATGTATGTTGTTGTCGCTGCTGTTGTTGTTATTGTTATTGATGTTCAGGCAGTAGACATGACAATATCACTATTAATTATCAAAATACAAGTTAACATTACAGGAACGTGTGTTGTTAAATGGATTCGCACTTTGAATATTGCTCGCTTACCACCTAAGCCTCATATTTTTAAATGATTGCTAAAAGATTTCATTAATGTTCATTGGATCGAATTGATGGAAACAGAATTTAAAGTCCATGATTGTAGTTTACACTATAGTTTGGGTACAGTTTAATTACGCAATTGTATTTAATGTTTGCACATGTAGTGTTTCGCACCTAATAAATATGGAGGCAACAGTTCAAGGATATCTGGTGGCAAAACAATGGCTGCATCGATTGTTGTCTTCGGAATGTTGTCCGGGTTGAAGTACACCATCGTTTTATTTTCATTCAGCTCGTTGAGCACGTCGCTTTCCTCTTCACCGTCCGGCGATGCCAGGGTAGCGAACCCTAATCCTTCCAACAGACTGGCCTTCGGGAGCTGGAGGGCCACCACAGCTATGCTCCTTCCGATGATGGTGAGGTTGTTGCCGTCGCCCTGGGTCTGGAAGAGGGTGATCTGTTGCTCCAAGAAATCGAGAATCCTCGTCGGAGCTTCGACGTCGACGGCGTTTACGAACTCCTCTTCGGAAGCACCGAGAGCGTTGTCGACGATCCGAAGGGTATTGTTGGTGACCTGGTAGAAAATAATTAACTGATTAATTTTTTCTAACCCGAAATGTATGAATATAAATACCTCATCAAAAGGCACGAGCGCTGGTTGGAAACCTCACAGTATTAATCTTAAAATATTAAAGTGCTTTGGACAGCCCTTGATATACTACTGGGTACTTTTTATTGGGGTAGGTTGTTTCGCAAAACATAACTTAAAGATAAATTGATAGACAAATTCGTAAGAATGGTTTTCGCATGGTTTTCGCACTCAAAAAGAGGCATTTGCCGGGAAGCTAACTCCAGTTTGTCACTTTGCAAGTTCACCTCTGACGGAGCTCGGCGTCAGAAATATAGACATTACAACCGTACATTTTTTTAATGTGTCATGACAGAACTAATTCATAATAGTCATGATAATAATTTTGTAAAGATGGTGTTCCGGCGACAATTAATTGACAGTTAAAAATCAAATTCCTAAATTCAACCATGGATCCGACAAAACACCTTACTTACCCTAATCCTATAACCATTAACCTAATATAATTCTAATCGTAACCTATGCAAGCCCTAAAACCAACATATTTGATGTCGGATTATTATTATTATGTCGGATCACGGAAAATCTGTGTTATTACCTCTGTCGATGAGTTCCCTACGTTGACGATTTTCTCCAGAGCATCGGAGATGGCTCGGAGACCTTCCGCGTTGATATCGGCGACATTCGCGGTCGCTTCAGCAACGTCGTAAGAATATTCGGTCACATTCTCTGACGTCACAACTGCCTGTAATTGGACAGAAGCATTATCACTCAGAAGCGGATTCAAAATCTTGCAAGAGGGCATAATTCCGAGAAAAAGTTTTGGGGAGCTATTTTTGTTGTGTACTTAAGGTATGCCACCAGTTGGGCACGGGGCAAGGGGCATGAACCGCTAATTGTGCCCCCTCATTCGCCACTGCTTACCATTCTGTTTTAACTACATAGAGTACTTCGCGTACGTGTGCTACATGATTAAGTTCAGTTTTGATCAACAATGATGAAAATAATAATTATTTGCTGGGGCCTTGATGATGTGAAAATGCTTTGGCATAAGCAGCTCGATATTGGGACTGAAGGCATATGACACTGCATCATTTTTAAGCCGAATTAACGCATTACAAGAGTTTAAAAAATTGAATATTACAGAGAAAAAAACCTTTACAAATATGGTAAGAAAGTTCATCCATCTATTTTCACTAGAAGTTTACCATTGACCCGATGGTGTATTACTATGAAATAAAACAGAAATGATACTCTTTTTTCTCTTTATCTTTGTCGCCCATTCGCTCTCTCACTCCACCCCCCCCCCCACCTCTCTCTCTCTTCTTATTCTTCCTATTCTGCTTCATCTAATACTACTAATATTACTACTACTACAACTACTACTACTACTACTACTAATATTACTACTACTACAACTACTACTACTACTACTACTACTACTACTACTACTACTACTACTACTACTACTATTACTACTACTACTACAACTACTACAACTACTACTACTACTACTACTATTACTACTACTACTATACTACTACTACTACTGCTACTACTACTACTACCACCACTACTACTACTACTACTCCTACTACTCCTACTACTACTACTACTACTACTACTACTACTACTACAACCACTACTACTATTATTACTACTACTACTACTACTACTACTACTACTACCACTACCACTACTACTACCAGGATCCAGCCGGCAAGGGACCTAAAGGCCCACTTCGTGCAAAAATTTTGAAAATCGTGCCGGTTGATTTTTCGCTCAGTGGGTAGTGAGCAAAAAAAAATTTTGGCACCCGAAAATTTTTCCTCCGGAAGGGTTATTTTTCCACCGCCACCCCTTGGGCGCCAGGGGAGGGGGCCCAACTTCTTTTTTTTTCCAAAAAAGGGTGTTTTTACCTGCTTTTTTTTCTAGGGGAGGGGGCCCCCCCTGGATCCGCCACTGACTACTACTACTACTACTACTACTACTACTACTACTACTACTACCTCTCGTCCTCCGACCCACCCTGCATCTCAGTAGTAAATCTCTGGCAATATGCAAATCATACTATGATTGCGCTACGTCTTTAAGAGTATGACATACACAATAACTTAATTTCTTACCCTAGCAATGTTGTCCAGAACCTCATTAGTGTCTTCTCCCACAAAGCAGTCTAGGAACACGGGATCGTCCCAGACAGCTGCTGACAAGAGATCCCCACGACATGTCCGTCTAGCTCTTGGTAGGGGGGCTACAATAAATAAATAATTTTGTATATGACTTTAAGTGACTAATTTACATTATCGAATGAGAAAAGGGAGAGAAAGAAAGGGGAAAATAGAGAATATAGGAACACAAACAAAAAATTAAATAAGATGATAATTATGCACCACATATATTAAGACGAATCCGACCCACCCCTACCAAGACACCACATCACTGTCCGAATATTAGTCCTTTCAGAATTCTCAAGGGGCTGCAACCCCCTTCCTCGCCTTATATGCCCATGCCTTGAGGTTTTCTTCAAATTATTAAGATTGATTTTGAGAAATGTCATTAATTATCCTTAGATAATATCCGTGATGTGATCAGGGATGTAGCTATATACAGGGGTACAGTGTCACAGAAAGGGATGCCAGGACTCCATTTCAGACCCCTCATCGATGACCTTGTTACTATGCCTAGTTAATTTTCAGTGGCCATCCTACAAGTAAAGCCGATCGATGCCACCCCCTCCTCATTATGCCAGTGCCCCCTCAATGGCTAACCCATGCTACATCACCGATTGACGACTTACTGTTGTTACTGTATTCACTACACCGTTCTTGGCTGTCAGCGGTCTGGTCCAGAGGTGTAGCGGGAAAGTTCAGGGTTCCAAAGGTACCCGTGACAACCGATTCCAGGCAGGATGCTAAGCATTTCATTCAGAAAAAGAGAATGGGTTTATTTGCATGGGACAAATTGATGGGATTTACTTGAGGTAAATTTATGAATATAAAAAATCTTCTTCTTTTTATATAAGCAGATAAGTGTAAGAAATTGATTTTATTTAATTATCTCAATCTATATAGGTCATTTAAAGAATCTATGAATATTATTTAATCGCTTTGTGTTTCTTCACATGCCGTACGTGATTGTAATTTTATTCATGCCACAAAGTTCAACATACATTTAATCTTTCTATAAGTTATTATGCTTGATGGATGTACTTGAATTCTGTTATGTTATGTTATTTTACCGTTACTTCTTAAATCTATTCACATGTAACACCAGCGGACGTGGAGAACCTCATGACAGAATGAAAATTCTTTTAGGTAATCCTCAGGCGTCCGCTGGTGGCATTTTTCACTGTCTTGTAACTCTTTCATGTTATATGCTCTGTGTTGTAATTTCTATTTTGTTTATACATGTACCTGGAAATTAAATAAATAAAAAAATAAAATAAAATATGAAACTGATTCGTTGGAATAACTCAAAAGAACATTCAGCAGCAGTTATTTCGGGAGTAAGCTGCGTCCCATCATTATTTCAAGGTCTCTTATTTCAACACACTTTGCACCCGAGTCGTCATTTCGAAGGCAATTAGCCCATATACGCCGGTAATACAACGATTTGTTAGCACTGCTAATTTTGCCTTCACTTGTTGTACAATGTTACTCTCACACCGTGCGTCAATGACCGCGCCAGTCGTTGACGCAGTCCTACGTCAGATAAATTACGCCTTGTGTGCAACGGCCAAACACCTTACTATCTTGATGTTCCGTCTAGATTATTAATGAATATTAGTGCAATGATAAAGTTTGTATCATTCATTTATACTCATTCTGATCCTCAATAAGGATATCAATTATTTTTCATCTCTCAGTTTGTTTACTATTTTTTATTTTGAGAAGTAAAACATCAAATCAGCTTAGACTTGTAAGGTTCTTATTATTCTATCTACTATAATCAAGGCAATCTGATGACAATTAAAATTGAGTTTTATTCAGGAGTTCAACGTTTCTCTATTGGTGCGTTACGTTAATTACGCTCTTGCATTTTAAATGGCTGCTGAGAGCCAATAGGGCATTTATGTTTATACATTTTGCATTGAGTTAATGCCCTTTTGTGAAACGCTTTATACGATTTGAACTGCGTACATGCACTGCTCACGACGATGCTCCCTGCCACAATGGGTGGGATGCTGCTTTCGCCACCGTCTCCAAAGGGCTGGGCAAAGGCAAACTCGAGGAGGGATGAGGTTGCGTTCACGATCGTAATCACGCTGTCATTCCACATGCTGCTGTTGAAGTTGATGACGTAGTCGACGATCATGCTGCCATTGCGTGTGTTTACGATGGTGGGAACTCGTTGCTCTCTATGTCATCGAGCAAGGACCTGGATATCAGACCACCGTCGTCATTAAAAAATGCCTCCTGTAACTGAAATGGAATGAGAAGTTGGATTTTAACATATTGTTACTATCATCATCTTATTTCTTTTCTTTTTCATCATTTCTTTTATTACTATTATTGTCACCGTCGTTATTACTATTATCATATTTATATATATGTCTTTGCAGCATATCTTCAAATCATGATTTTCACTGTAATCGTAAATAACACAACTCAGAAAGAATTTGTTAAATGTAAGTTGCTCATTATCAGTTGTTTTAATTTGACTCTCCCGAAAAGCGTTTGATCTTGAAGTATCATAATGCCCGTTGCACACGATTCGTATGCGTTATTACCTGCGCTAATTAAGCCTGCGAACAGTGGTAAAGGCAATTAGTCCATATACGCCAGTAATTCAGAGAGCAGTGTTTGTACTGCTCATCTTCGAGCGAATTGCAAGCGAATCTTCCCGCCTCTCTCAGTACAATTCACTCAGTACATTCACTTTTTGTATGACACCACTTTCAAATGACTCGTCGCAGACCGCGCATACTAGGGACTTTTAGATTTGCACGTCGACGTAGTGGACTGCAACGTGTGCCATTCTTTCAAGGCACTGGCCCGTGCCCGGCAGTGCCTTAAAAGGACTTCACATTACCTTAAAAGGATGTCACCGTGGCAGTCCACGTTCTCGTCGTGTAAAATCTAAAAGTCCCTATTGACTCGGACCTACGTCAGCCAAGACAAGTTCGGGACGGTTCATTCCAGTGGCCTATCTTGGCTAGGAGGAAGGGGGGGGGGAGGGTCCGAACCAGTGACAAAAAAACTTTTCTTGGCTCTGTATAATTTGCGTAAGAGGGTAAGGGCGACGTTATCTCTTCATAATTTGTAAATCATGATGTTGATTTACGTCATTTTGTGGTGTCATTATCAACAGCACACTCAATCAATACATCTTGGCGAGCGAGCCGAGCGAGAAAAGTAAATATTTGGTGTTTCAAGATGAGAAAAATTAACTTACTGGTCCTCTGAACATGGAAGCAAAAAATATTTCAGGATTCTCAAAGTCAACATAGTCAGTGTCGAACGTAATTGAAAAGGCAATCGTTGCCACTCCTAAAACAAAGAAATTGAGAAATTTGAGAGGAATGAGGGCGATACTGCGTGCGTGTTTGTTAAGCGACAGGCAGAAATAGAGATAGTGCATCAGATAAACAAGCACAAAATGTAGAGGAGTTTGTTAGGCAGGGACTATAGTGCGGGCCTTTGCATGAATATTTTGAATACTTATCTTAAGTTACATGTACATTTGTATTCCCAAAATAATTGCTACGAAGAAAAACAATAAAATTAAGCGAACATATTGGGATGAAGGATTATATAATAAAATGTCAATCTTGTTCCAATAAAATCTGCTGAAATTAATCTAACCATAGGTTTATTTTTACTCTCGAAGAAAGTGCTTAAAATTTATCAGATTATTTGAAGATTATCTTTGATCACATCATTTTTGCATGAAATGTATTGCACTGACTCACTGTAACGTTTTGTGGGGACTATGTGCGGTCCTATATTCAAACATCTAAAACTGTCAGGTTCAACACTTTAATTTTTAGATCTTTCAGCCATTGTAACCGTATAGGCACTATAGGGGATATGACATCGTGTCTTCCTCCCAAAGAGTCCTATGCAATCAACAAGGTAAATCCCAGTGACTGTACAATTAAAAGCAGACCTACAAGGCGGTCCACGACCGTAGGTGATGCGACTTCATGATACCCTCCTAAAAAGTCCCAAACAACAAGATAAATCAACAAGATACATCTCGAATTCAACGGCCCCATACAAGGAGGCGGGTCCATACAGGCAGGAGTTGGTTAATCTGCTCTGAAAAAACCGTGGCAAAATTAAATAAGATGGGTGCCCTGTGCTTCCCATTTTCAAAAAACTTGGTTCACAATCACGATGCCATTACTTTCGAGAATAAGGTCATCTGTATCGTCTGAATGTAACTTTAATTTTCTAAATCATAATGACCATCCCTCGATCCCCTTTCCCAATCCAAATTTAAAGAAATAATGCGCAAAGTTTTGCCACAGCTGTTGTTGAGGTCGACCGCGCAATTAACGTCTGAATAGAGATATACCTAGGTACCATTCTTACCCTCAACAGTCAGGAGAACAGGAGCGGTAGCGACTGTTTCATCGCGGTAAGCCCCGCCACCATACCCCTCGCAGTGGTAATAACCCATGTCACCAG
This sequence comes from Mesocentrotus franciscanus, assembly GCA_037976565.1. NCBI lineage: Eukaryota > Metazoa > Echinodermata > Echinoidea > Camarodonta > Strongylocentrotidae > Mesocentrotus > Mesocentrotus franciscanus. The sequence goes on along the minus strand of CP137666.1, from coordinate 59,246,997 downwards.
CGGTGAATGGTTGGAAGCGTAGAAACGGTGACGGGGATTCGTAGGGGGTCCTCAATCCACGACTGGACATGCGCAACCATTGACGACGTACAGCGCCCTCTATTGGGCAGGGGATATCGTAGTTTTTGAAAAACTGCAGAAGGGGAACGGACACTTCATTGGTGACCACAGGCTCTATCAAGAGAGATGAGGAAAAGTTGATGAATTTTTTAGAGATAAGTGAACTTTGGATTTTAATTAATTCACGATGGATAAACAGTCATTTCAATTATGAATTTAAGAACTGGGGGAATAGGAAGCATCAATAATTACGATAATTCGCCTGATCGAGATTCATGCAGTCAACTTCGGATTATTTTACTAAGATTTTCTCTAATTTGAAGGAAAACGATGAACTGCCAATCGTATGCATAGTACTTTGAATTCAATCCAAATGCAAACTGAGGGCATTAGTCAACTCCAAAGAACATATTAATGTTTGCGCATTAGGTTTTTTGCCAATTTGGCCTACAAGGACCTGTATTTTGCAATTTGCGATTTCTTCAAAGATTTGCGACGGGCGGTTCATTGATAACAAATTAACAATTAAAATTAGTGTATGTTTTGAATAATTGGAAACTTTACAGGATGTTCTCTAAAATTTGTTCATCATAGTTGCCATTTTGGCGAATGTGTGTTTGACTTACGGGCATCACCAATACGTAGGCATGCTTCGTAGGTACGGAATGATAAAGAAGCATCTTCTGCACACCCCAACCCGACGAAATCTTCCTCCATGGCGGCCCACATATCCAGCTGATCGTAGCACGATGCATTGTCAGTAGGGTTCAATGGAGGCGACAGAGGACACTGGAGGTATGAGAGTGGTCCTTGCACTCCTTGGTTAAACGGTAGATTCAGAGGTGTGTTATCCAAAGTGAGCAGGTTGATGTAAAGAGTGTGGACTGTGCAACGAAGACAGGCGGTGAGAATTCTACAGTGATGGAACCACCGAGGAGAGTAGCGTTGCGATAATCTCTTTCGTAGAGAATCTTGAAGAGATCACGTTTTCTACGCGCGGGGGCTCCTACTATTACCGGCTCGGTTGTGACCGTAATCCGGAACGTACTGACGGAAGGAACCCCGAGCTCTGGGAGCTCTGGGTGAGGCACGTACAACATCAGGGGCAAGAACTGCAAGATGCCGTCTTGAAGGACGTCGAGTGAGAAGAAAGACTGGACCATATTTCCTCTAACCAGTAATTGAAGAACGGGTGGACATTCCGCCAGCTGGTTCTGCTGGAAGTCCACAAGTGCATCAGCTAAACCAGAACATCGGTAATCTAGGATTCAAGATAAAAGACAGGATGAATTTATAGACAAGATCACAATTCTGCACTAGCTACCACTGAATAGCTCAGCTCTATGTACTTACATACTATTACTATGTACTGCATACTTTATACTACATAGTTTTCTTTCAAGGTAGTCAGGCTGTATTACTAAACCTCATGTTCGATTTAATCGTATATACCATAAACAAATGGTTGAAATGGAACACTGTAAACATATTTGGTAACAATTGCCTATATATATATTATGTGTCCGGCCAAATTTTGACAATTTTATGTCCAACTTGGGTATTGCTTTGACAATCACGCGAGATCCTTTTTACTAGAAACTGAGCAAAAATCGCCCCTGTTATTGCCTCAAAGTTGATCTGACACCTATTTTGTTAAATAAATGTTCATGGAACGTTTTTTACAATGTCAATGTATATATCCAGTTTCTCTTTGGTACAGTCTATTAATTTTCTCTTTTCTTATGTATAGGCCTACATAATTATGTTTCACTACATGTTAGCTTATTTTTTACGGACCTCTACTGTGTGCAGTAGACTCGGACATAAAGTCTTGAATTAAGTAGGAATACGCAGATGGGTCCATGCATTGTAGGGCACTGGCACGATGGGGAGGGGGCACCTTTCTATTTTGACAATCAAAGATACGAATAAACAAGGCTACTGAATGGGGAAGGATGCGGAAGGGTCCTATATAGTCTATTTTCCTTATCGTTTTCCAATATTCATTGCACTCTTTCTCGCCTTGTTCTTTATTTTTGTTATTTGTCCTCATGCGATGGGGGGGGGGGCGGAGGGTGGCACGTTCCCCTTACCCCTCTGTAGCTACGTCACTGGGAATACGTAATTTAACCATACCTAGTGCTGTTACTTGTACCCTTGAAGTTGCTGTACCAGCAAAGTTTTCAGCAGTGCAGATAAATCTGTCAGAACAGAAGGAAAACAATTTGAGGCAGATGAAGTTGCATATAATGTACTCACAAGCATTCCACTCATCATTTTCGACTAAAACAAATTCAAAAATACATTTAAAAAGAACGACAGTGGATCAACGATTATATACGGATTAAGCCTATATTGTCATTACCATTTGACCATATCTCATTTTGAATAAACACCTTTAATTTAGAATCATTGTATTGCTACCATATTAACATTTGACAATACTAATCTATATTTGCCTCTCTCCACCCAGATGAAATAAATGAATGCCCGGTATGAAGAGATTCCTTGAATCCTTTCGCGCCCTTTCGTGGCGGCTTGGCTAAAGCCAGGATTAATACTGATACTTCGTACTATAGAGCTGTATGATGTATAGTAACTGGGCTATTATTATGATTGCATTCATCAGTTCTTATAATCTATCATCTTTACAAAATATATATGAAACACGATTGCTAAAACTATCGAGAAATTTACTCGAAGTAATTTCAATACCCTATTGTATATCTGATAGTTAAGAAATCATGTTTGAATTACGTATATTACGTTAGTGTAATGTCATCTCATTTCAATAGGTAATAAACAAGTTTAAGGACTGTAAGTTAATTTTCGAAAGTCTATGCGATTGTGTTATGCGTTCTCCTTACGTAATGTCTGTTCCGTTTGACAATGGGATTACTTGACTGGCTGATGCGGATGGACCCACTTCAGCCGTCGACTCTGGTTCTACGACGGGTAACAAGGAGACTACAGGTTGTGGTGACCCGATGGCAGTGCAGAAGATCGAGATGTTATTGCTTGGATAACCAGTTTGATTTTCAGAGATGAAGTTTATTTCTGGCGAAGCTTTGCGTGCAGGGATTGCAACAAAAACAAAAAATCGCTTTTAGTGAATCATTTTCTATTCCATTTAAAAAAAAAATAAGTCCTTTTAAATTTCGGATTTTTATATATTTTTTTAAATCTAGCGTAATGGTATCCAACCAGGTTATTTTGGCTTTATGTGCAACATCAATTTAATAAATGGACAATTTTTAACAAATGTAACGATTACTAAACAAATGCTGGAAATCCTTCGGAAAGAATAGCATTAATCACCAACATACATCAGGCTGGTAATGTACTCATGCCAGAAACATAGTTTGACAGCCAATCGTAGACTCAGCAAATTGCACATTAAAATCAAGGTACGGAAAATTAATGTTTTGCAAGACTAACATCTTTTCGAAGTAGGTCGTTATATTTCCTATTTTAGTTTATAATGAGTATTTAAATACGTACAGATGCATGTGTCATACATAGAGGATACAAATAGCTTCCTTTCGAGAGGCTGACACGGCGTAGCACTGTTCTTTCCCAGGTAGGGCCATGCTGCCGTTAGGCACTGTATACCATTGTCGACAATTCCGGGACATGGATCCAAATATCTAAGGAGAAGAAAAGAAGAAAAAGAGGAGAAGATAGTATAGAAATTTGAGGGGGAAAATGAAGAGTAATGTACCCTGAGTATTTACTATCAGTGGCGGATCCAGGGGGCCGGGGCCCCCTCCCCTAGAAAAAAAACAGGTAAAAACACCCATTTTGGTAAAAAAATAAAGATGCGCCCCCTCCCCAGGCGCTCAAGGGGTGGTAAAAAAAAAAATTCAATTTTCGGAGACCAAAAAAAAAATGTGCTCACTACCCCCCACTGAGCGGAAAATCGGGGGCATGGATCCAAATATCTAAGGAGAAGAAAAAGAGGAGGAGATAGAATAGATTTGAAATTTGAAGGAAAAAATGAAGAGTACCTTGAGTATTTACTATACTGACAATCGCGTCAAAACAGAGATAGGCCTGCTATCATACTTTAAATATCATTCCGATATCACTAAATAGTACAGATTCCCTTGCGCAGGCAATTTCCCGTGTTTTTTTAATATATTATAAACGAGTACGTTATAATGAGTGCAAATATTATCTTCTAAGTAGAACATAATTCCGAAGTGGATACATTACGGCCAAGGCTCACTGAAAATTGTCCAACCGAATAACAATTTTCATGGCCTAATCTCCGCGAAGACATTTTGTATATTTGCAATATTAAAAAGGGAGAACAACAATGGGGAAATTCGATAAAGCTACTCACCATTATCCTCTCATTTCATTTTCCACAAATGTGTATTTAATTCCAAGAGAGTCACAAGGTTATTTGCATTTGTCAAATTTCTTAAAGTTAATTGTAAATGACAATTCCGACTTATGTATGCATTCAAGTTCAAAGCTAGGATGCAACTTGGGCACGCAGCTTGTCATTGTTGAAAACTCACCTGCCCCAACAAAGAATGAATACAAGCCAGGGACCCGGGTTCGATTCCCTGCGGAAACATTTCTCGATTTGTGCAACAAAAAAAAAGAAAAGAGGACATCAATAGGCCCATTAAAGGTACTATGTCCCATTTGCAGGTCCAAAAAATAAAAAGGTTAAATTCCAACGGCATTTGAAAGACAATACTAATTTAGAACTTCCCTGAAAAAAGGGGGGCTTGAAAATGTCTTTAAGTGGGAAAATAACGACTATTAGTTGTCGAATCGACTTAGGAGCTATAGAGCCAGTAAGTAATAGTCTGATTTTCAGACCATTGTACCGAATGGTCGTACGTTTTATGCTGCGCAAAGATTCAATCAGTTTAATTTTGGCCATTACAAGAAGTGGGTTATTGATGTAGACAAATGCTCATGTACCCTTTACAGCTCATTTTATGTATGTTATTACCAAAGATGAAAAAGCCAGTCAGTCACTCAATAGTGTCTGACAGTGAAGTCTAGCAAGTAAACAGGTTTCCTTGCATAATTTGAATATTAGGACACTGCTAATGTTTAAATTTCACAGATAGGACATACATGACATATTCATAATTCCTGCAAAGTTCTACAGAATTTGATGTTGGCTGCAAAAGGGACATAGTATCTTTAACACATCGAAAACACCATTTTGAAAAATCGTCGATTTTTTTTTAAAACTACCATTTACACTACTGGTATGGTAAAAACCGTCGAAGTTTGCTCATACCGATTTTGGGGTGAGTACAGTGGCGGATCAAGGGGGGCCCGGGGGGCCTGGGCCCCCTCCCCGAGAAAAAAAAACATGTAAAAACACCTTTTTTTTCTGGCGCTCAAGGGGTGGTGGTGAAAATTTTTTCTTCAATTTTGGAAGGCAAAAAAAAATTGTGCTCACTACCCCCACCCACTGAGCGGAAAATCGGCCGGCAGGGTTTTCAAATTTTCGCACGAAGTGGGCCCCTTTTTCGGCCCCCTCCCTTGCCGCCGGCTGGATCCGCCCCTGGGTGAGTAGTATGCATGCACGCTACTCGTCAGTGCCGCATGCCCTCCATATACGAAGCTTGCATTAACGCTGCGAAAAATCGGTGAAACTTCGACAGGCGTTTAAAAAAAACTCCAGAGGCGTATTTTCCGATTTTGATTTTCGTCGTGTTTACCGGTAGTTGCTATGCAATGTATATATATCGTCAGAGTTCTCTTCTCGACCCAAAACCAGTGTAAAAGAAGTGATGAATTTCAAGGGTAGTTGCTATGCAAATAAGAGCCACTTCCTCTCATAAATGCCCCTTCTGACACCTCTGATAGATACCTCTATTAAAATCTCATAGGTGCCCCTTTTTAGTCGACAAGTGCCTATTTTCCTTTGTAATAAGTGCCCCCTTTCCATTCTCACAAGTGCCCTTATTCATCTCAGGTGAGTGCCCCTTTTCAGGTACAAGAAGTGCCCCTTACCATCTCTGATAAGTGCCCCTTCATCTCTTATAATTGTCTCTTTTCAATTCTGAGAGTTGTCCCTTGTATTTTGACTGGCTTCGCTTACTCAATTAAATATTCAGACCAATACACGCCCAACTGTATGATGGTTAAGCAGTATCTTGGACCATGTAAAGAGACAAATAAACATTGAAATCATCCCTGATAATGTAATCGCAATGTAATACCAATGTCTAAAAATTGTATATTTTCGCTTTGTGATTTCCCTCGTTAAGTGCCTCTTTTTTCCAGGAAGTGTCCCTTTTTTGTTGTTTCCCCCCCCTACTTTGAAAGACGCTCCGTCGCCCCTGCTTATTGTAAATACATTTGGTTGAAACTGGAGAAAAACATTCTTTGGATTGGAAAATGATATTTTTGTATGCTTTATTTACATCCCGCCTATTAATTCTTCATATACTATTGGAAATGATGCAGATAAAGGAATATTTGATAAACTAGAAGAAAATATATGTACGTTTGGTAAAAGGGATATAATAATAATGAGTGACCTGAAAGGGATATTTGAGTTTTGGTATAGAGGGCGCTACACATAATAATTTTTGTGTGAGATAATGAAAAACTTAGTGTCAAATTTGAAAGAGCATACAATATAAATGACAAAATCATCTTTGTTTGATAAAAATCGGTTCAGAGACGGCTGAAATATCCATAAATATAAACAATTCTAATATTAATTTTGTAGGGCCCCACAAATATTCAATAATTTTGAACTAGCCGTTTAAAAATGAGATAGCGCCTTATACGTTTTATTCCAGCCAATGTCAATGTTGACTTCTTGTTGACTTTTTCGTGTTGGTTATAATATGCCCGACAAGCCGGCCCGTGTATTTTTATTATTAATTAATTAATTAATTAACGGTCACAGTATATTTTTGAAAGTGGAGCTGAATTGGTATGATCGTATTTCATCTAAGTTTCACACATTTTGGGGTCTAAAATTACCTTCATAGCAAATTTAGGTCATAAAAAAGTATACTATAAATGTCATAAATTAGAAAAAGAGCGATAACCATGCACTTTGTATATGTTTATATACCTATATACATGTCAACGGAGTTTCTATTCTGTTTTGAGTCTTTTTTTGTGTGTGTTACCTGACGAATTCTACTTCTACAGTGCCTAATTGGAGGAACTCGGGAACAGTATAAGGAGATTCATTGCTTGGTTCTGCATCGATCACGAAACTGAGATTGACCTGTATTCCATTTTGGTCAACTTCCAAGGGCTCACGTAGCTTCTTCACAACTCCGCTAAGAGATTCCTGTAATATAAGTATGAGTATAAGTATAAGTATAAATAACCGTCGGTATGAGCATGAGGAAAAGTATAAGTTTAAGGATAAGGGTAAGTATTAGTATAGCTCTACGGATAGGGATAAGTAAAAGTTTAAGAAATATAGCATTTGAACAAACTTAGTGGCGGCCCCGAAGAATTATAGATACATAAATCTATATAAGTTATCTCTTCAGAATTCTCTTCACATTCGCGACCTAAAACCAGTGTGTAAGAAGTGATGAATCTCAAGGGTTTTAATTATTTATCATTATTTTCACTGCAGCGAACTGAAATGGTAGATTGTTTATAATACATGTAATGCACTATTGGATTTGGATTGCATCATCTAGTTTGACTTGCTTTCATCTGGTTTCATCTTGATTTCTGTTTCTTGGAATTCTCATCCTTACTCATCATAACATCTTTCAGTGGACCTTCCACCACTCTTATTCATTGATAGAGATTATTGGTATTGTCCACTCCTCTCATTACTTATTACATTCGTATTGTTTGTAACAAAAACTGAAATAAACACTTCTAGTTTAAACATCAACTAGTCAAGTCGCGCTGCATCTCTGTCCAAGTCTCTTATGCTAACGTCGCTACATACATTTCTTCTTATTATTATTATTATTACTAGTAGTAGTAGTAGTAGTAGTAGTAGTAGTAGTAGTAGTAGTACATATAGTAGTAGTAGTAGTTGTAGTTGTAGTAGTAGTAGTAGAAGTAGTAGTTGTAGTAGTAGTAGTAGTAGTAGTTTTAATATCATTATTTTTATTATTATTATTATTATTATCATCATCATCATCATTATCAACCTTATTATCATTATTATTAGTAATATTATTGTTATTATTATTATCATTATTAGGTATCCTTATTTTGATGAAAATCTGAGCTGGAATGAACACATACGACATATATTTACATGCATTTCTAGGAATATTGGAATACTTTATAAGACAAAATGTTTTCTACCTAAAAAGACCCTTCCAATGCTTTATAACTCGCTCATCTTGCCATATATTTCATATTGTAACTTGGTATGGGCTTCAATTGGAAATACAACAGTTAACCCTATTTATTTAATGCAAAAAGAAAGCGCTTCGCGTATGTGCTGGTTCCCATTATTTAGCCCATACCAACCCATTATTTAATGAATTTAAAATATTTACAAAAATTGATATAAACGCACAACAGAGTTAGATCTTCATGTTTAAATACATGAATATCCTGCTTCCTGATTTTTTTGTTGGTATTAAATAACACTATCCATTCGACCCTTACCCTACTCGGAACTCATTAAAATTTCATTTGATAAATCCTATATCATTGATCCTGCATAAATCAATACGACATCATGGTCAAGATTTATGGAATGCACTCCCAGACTCAATAAAATCATGTAAAACCCTAAATTCATTTAAATTCAATACGAAGAAAGCGTATCTATCAGAGTACATTATCTCTGTATCTCCAATGGTACCAAAATACGCTTATTCGCTGACGACGCATTAATTTACCGGGAAATAAATTCGGAAGTGGACCCCAAAACTGTCCAAAAGTACCCCCGACGCCCTCTCCAAATGGGGATCCGACTGGCAAATGTTTTACCATGCACTTCACATCAAAGAAATCCCCACATATTACCCCCTACTAATTATGTGACAACATTCTGCAAGTGACTTCTAGCCACCCCTACTTGGGCATCACCTTCAGCAGCGACCTAAAATGGAACTCCCATATCAATAACATCACCAAGAGCTCTAAGATGGTGCTTGAGTCACCGACGCAACTTCAAAGCATGTACTGTTGGCGCAGAGGCGGCGCTCGGGGGCAGGGGCCCTCCCACTTTTTCAAGTTCCCCCAAAGTGCCCCTTTTTACATAGGAAAAGTGCCCCATTAACTTTGTAAGAAGTGCCCCTTTTTCATAAAAGGTGCCCTTTACTTTGACAAGTGCCCCTTCCCCTTTCCACCTCTGATAAGCGCCCTTTTATTTTGACACGTACCCCTTTTCCTTCGACAAGTTCCCATTTTCCTTTGCAATAAGTGTCCATTTTTCATTCTCATAAGTGCCCTTTTAAAACTCTAGTAAGTGCCCCATTTCAGGTACGAGAAGCGCCCCTTTTCACTTTTGATAAGCGCCCCTTCACCTCTGATAATTGCCCTATTAAAATCTGAGAGGTGCCCCTTTTACTTTGACAAGTGATCCTTTTCCTTTGTAATAGGTGCCCCTTCCCATTTTAATAACTACCCCTTTTTAACTCGGGTAAGCGCACCTTATATTTTCACATGTGCCCCCTTTCCTTTCTAATAAGTGCCCTTTTTCCTTATGATAAGTGCCCACATTAAAAAGAGCCCCTTTTCCTTATGATAAGTGCCCCATTAAAAGAGCCCCTTCCCTTCTCATAAATGCCCCTTTTCACCTATGCAAATAGTCCCTTTTCATTCTCATAAGTGCCCCTTTTCATCTTTGGTAAATGACCCTATTAAATTCTAAGATACTCGTTTTACTTTGACAATTGCCCATTTTCCTCCTGATAAGTGCGCTGTTCATCTCTAATAACTGCCCCTTTTTTTTGGCACGTGCCCCTTTTCCTTCCTACTAAATGCACTTTTTCCTTCTTATAAGTGCCCCTTCCCTTCTCATAATTACCCCTTTTCATCTCTGATAAGTGCCCCTTTTTTAACATGTGCCTCTTTTTCTTTTTATAAGAGCCACTTTCCCTTTTCATAAAATTCCCCTTTCACCTCCTATAAATGCCCCTATTAAAATCTGATTGGTGCCCCTTTTCTTTCAACAAATGCACATTTCCCTTTATTATTAGTGCCCTTTTTCATTCTCATAAGTGCCCCTTCACCTCTGATAATTACCCTTTTAACAATGATACGTGCCCATTTTCCTTTCTTCTAAGGAACCTTTCCCTTTTTCATAAATGCCCCTTTTCACTTCTTTTAAATGCCCCTATCAAAGTCTTATGGGTGCCTCTTTTCCGTCGACAAATGTCCATTTCCCATTCTCATAAGTGCCTTTTTTATCCCAGGTGAGTGCCCCCTTTTTAGGTGTAAGAAGTGCCCCATTTTCACCTCTGATAATTACCTTTGTACTTTGACACGTGCTACTTTTCTTTTCTGATAAGTGTCATCCCTTTCGATAAGGGTCCCCTTTTCCTCTCATCATTTAACGTGCCCCTAATTTCAAGCGACTAAGAGCAATATCCCCCAAAGCTCGCTCGCATTTATAGATGTTAAAATTATGTTACTTATCAAAGGTCTTTTCAGTTTTCTGTTATGAGAATATGCTTATAATCCCATCAGGATTTGGTTTTTCCTCTTTATAAGATGTATTTTTTTCGCACTGCGACCTCACAAATCTTTATTTTGTCCTCGCTCGCTTTGCTCGCTCGCAAATGAATTTTCAGACCATCACACCCAACTGAAAGGCATGATGCTTAAGCAATTTCTCATACGATGAATACAGAGAAACAAATATTGAAATCATCCCTGATAATGTAATCACAATTATAGGGGTACTTACCAATGTCTAAAAAATTGTATATTTTCGCTTTGAGATTTCCCTTTGTAGGTGCCCTTTCTTTCTACCAGAAAGTGCGCTTTTATGGTGCCCCCCCCCCACTTTGGAAGTCGCTCCGCCGCGTCTGTGTTGACGTTAAATCTCAGCTCTACCTATCACTTGTACAACCAAAACTAGAGTACGGCACGACTACATGGTACCCTAGCACACAAAAGGACAAACATCAGCTTGACATGGTCCAAAGTACTGCTGCAAGAATGTGTCTCACCAACTGGCTACTCAAGAGAATCCAGCGTGACAGCCATGACATCATCTTTTCAGTGGATTTACCTCGACACGAGAAGAAAAATTGTCCGACTCAACATGATGTACAAAATCGACGCAAACCTCGTAGACGTTGACTGGAACCCCTACTTAACCAGACCAACTCGCCAATTTAGACTCACACACCCAGCATCATTCCAGAGACCTAGAACCAATTCAACAATTTACTCAAATAGCTTCTTCCCATGGACTGTTAAATATTAGAACGACCTGTCTCATCACATCCTAGACACTCCCAACTTAGACATTTTTAAAGACAAGGCTCTGTTACTTGTTCACCAACAACACAGAGAGTAATTAATTCTATCAGGTCGACCACCAGGTCATCCCTCTGACGCGATGCGGGATCCCGCTTTGTCGGAGTATATATCCAGAACCAGAACCAGAACATTGCTTGATCTTACTCAGTGCTGAATTAATATTCAATATTATTTTCAGATATCTCACACCTCAATCTACCCAACAGTAAATACATGCTTTTGTTACTTCGCACCTGGACAATTGCAATTCATTACTTTTCGACTACCCGCCAACCAAATTAACCGATTGCAAAAAGTTCAGAATGCTGCTGCTCGCCTTGTAACAAACTCTAGAAGATCATCACATATCACTCCTATCTTGAAATCTCTTCATTGGCTCCCTGTTCAACAGCGTGTGATCTATAAAATTCTTCTCTTAACCTATCGTGCACTAAATGATCTAGCTCCAGAATATATTTCATCCCTTCTATCGCCCCACTCCACAGGTCGTTCTGGTTTACGTTCATCACATAATAATGTTAGGCTTAAAGAAATACGTACCAAAAGAAATTGGGGGAATCGAGCATTTGCATCAGCCGCTCCTTCTTTGTAGAATAAGTTACCTTTCTCTATTCAGACGGCCAACACTCTTTCTACTTTTAAAATTGGGCTTAAAACTCACCTGATGCTTAATCCATATTGTTAAATTTCAATGTTTTCTTTATACAATGCATGCCAAACAAATAATCACCCTGTGCCACATTGTATATACCATGTCGATGCCATGATGAATTTACATGTAAGTTAATATTTAATATTTCTTTAATCTTAAGTATGTTCAATTCCTAATATAAATTTGAATTTTTTGTATGCGCCTTGAGCATCTCTAGAGATGGATATGTTGCGCTTTATAAATATTGTTATTATTATTATTATTCCTATAAAACATCCATCACTATATTTTATAACTCCCGTATACATATATAAGTTTTCCGTGTCAGACATATTTACATCAACATATTTTCATTTTCATTTTCACCATCATTCAACATCATCCCCATCTTCACCAATCGCAGTTTTGTTTTAATTGTTGTTATCATCACACCCCCTCCCTTTCCCCGGGCTATCACGCTATCAAGCAATCGCTTATTGTAATAGCCCTTTTTCTTATGCAACTTTCTTAATGAATAATTATTGCTATTGTGTTATCAGTTAAAATTTGCTCTAATGTCATCACTTATTATTATTATACTGTATACACATTCAAAAAACTTGTTATATTTTGTATATGTAATATTGCTGAAATGTAATTTGATTTGTATGTTGCAGAAGAAAATAAATTCAATTCGAATCAATTCAATTCAATTTAATATCATTCTGATTATCATCCTCGTCACTACCACCATCATCATCATTATTATTATTTTTTTTTTTATTTTCCATGATCCCCAGTGGATGTGAGTACCAGAATTGTGTTTTATAATATACATGTACTGCATAATTCATACACATATCGACACAACATTGGGATAAATGTTCACTCCATTTTTTATTTAATATTCAACTTAACGCAAATCAAGTGGCTCTTTATCCTAATTAAAAACACTATAAAATGATATAAAACTCGTTCTTACATTTGCTGTCAGTTGGAGTGTAACAACTGTTAAATTGGTGACGTCACCGACGGATGATATATTTAGCATGAAAAATCCTTGTTCTGTCAAATTGGTAGATGTCCCGGACATTCGGTTCCTTCCCCAATCAAGATACACCTAGAAGAAATAAAACAATCAATGTGAAATATAATGATAATGATGATAAAGAAAACAAAAAGATAATGTTGAATGTAATGATGATGACATAAATAACAATAAATAAATGAATAATAATAACAAAATGATAATGATATTAATGATGATGATGAGAATAATAATGATAATAATAATAATAATAATGATAATAATAATAATAATAATAATAATAATTATAAAGATAATGATAATAACAATAATAATAACACTAATAATAGCAACAATAAGAAGAATAGTAATGATAATACTACTACTATTAATAAGAATATGATTACAATTATCATCATCATTATTATAAAAATATCGTAAAAATGTTAATAGTGGGTTCTTGTATAACTCTCATGTCTGTCAGACTTCACACTCTTGGCGCTCCAAAATATGGGGCTCTTTAACAAACTTAAAAGTATTTCGTTCCTAATCTACTTAAATATTGTTATGGTCACGGTTTGTTGCTCAATGCTTTTTTTATCAATGAGTAGCTAGAAACTGTGTATTTTACTTTTAAATCATCTAAAAAGTTTATTGTTGTAATTTTGTTGCCTTTTTCAGTCTTTGATTGACTAGGCTCTATTTTCTCTGGGTATCATTGACAAAAATATGATATCATTATTCCTCTCCAGGTGTTTAATGCGGTTCGACGTTTTGCTAGACTAGAGGTCTGATCAGTTCCAAAAATATGACTTCAAATTATAATTGGGTGACATGTCCAATATACTATTGGGTAATTGGGAAGCGAAACCGGCCCTTGCACCTTAATTTAAAATCACTGTGGCATACCTCAGGTACACATAAGAAAACATGTACCCAACCCCCTCCCCTTTGATAAAAATATTCGACCGAAATTGCAGATTTTCCACTTAAAATGGCAGGTGGAAAAAATCTTCTTCTTTTTTCTGTGCTTGGCAATGTTTGTTGTTTCACCAACAAATGTGATTTTTTTCCCCTTACTTGTTTGCTTGTCAAACTTTTTTCGGAACTGTACCCCTTCTGTTTACAAAATCCTGGGCCCGCCCCTGTACTAGATCACATCATACATGTGTTGGAGATCCCCAAACCCTCTGGTGTCGGTGTTCATTTCGTTTCAACTTACTCTGTCAATCCAAACTGGAGCTGAAGACTCGAAATCAAAGATTGGCACCCTGAAGAAAAACTCCCCTTCGGAAACGAAGCCCTCTGAACCGTAGCTCCCGTTTTCCTTTCGGCACTGCAGTCGCTATCAAACGAGGCATATATTGTTTCATTGCATTCATCTATTGGAGTGAGAATAGAAGTGACAACAAAACCAGTCATATCACAGAAACATCGTGGGGGTGTCGTAGTATAGTGGTTCATTCACTTGACTCTCTATCCAAGGATTGAGGGTTCGAATCCCAGTCCGGTACTAACGTCTTTTGGGCAAGATATTTATCCACATTAGCCACTCTCCACCCGGGGGAACCTGGCAATTGTTGGACTAATAGTACATGTAGGACCCGCAGAAAAATCAGTATTAATATTAACAACGCTGCTTATCATTTATTATTTGTTATAATTATTTTAATCGACCAATCTAATAAGCTGATTGGAAAACAATCAGACTATCTGGTATAGGTTAAGCGACTATACAGTTGACTATACTTGTACTATTCTAATGCTTCTAGGGTGCATGCAATAATCATATCATGAACTTCTCTTCGACAGGCAACTTACAGTTCCACCCCGGCCCCTGTTCTCTGCGACGGTTCTAGGACACCTACCCCCTGGACAACCACCTCCCGGATAACCACCCCTAGGATAACTACCCTCTAGGACAACTACCCCCTAGGACAACTACCCCCCGTTGGAAAATCAAAAGCATGGCAGAAATGTCAGTGATTGAAGTTTGACTTGGAGTCTTTCAATAAGAAAGCATCGGATAATGTCTTGACATTACGAGTAAAGAATAATGAATAATGACATTAAAATAATTGAATGCTTTGCGCTTTCAAATTATTATGGATAATGCTTTTGTAGCATTTGGACAAAATAATTTATAAACTTTTATTTCTGACTGCGTATACGATAATGGCAAGCAGTTGAACAAATATGTGAATGCAATTTTCTGTCTGACATTTCCTATTCATACATTTCAAAAAATATTTAATGAATCTGCAGCTCATATATAAATTTTGACATATGCAATAGTAAACTTACCTAATTCTGGGCATTCCATTTCATCGAAACCAGTACCACAATCGTCATAAGAGTCACATACAGCTTCAGGGAGGTAACAAGCTTTGCTGATGGGGCATTGAAGGGTACCGTTGGTACAGGGAGCTATACGGAAGGAAGAAAATAGAATAAAGTAATGTATTAAATGGGGCACGAAGGGGGATATTGGTACAGGGAGCTATAGCGAAGTAAGAAACAGAAAATAAAATGATTTATATACCTCACTTAAGAAATCTAGCCATCTAAATGGTCTAAATTGGAGTCATGATTTTAGCCATGCCCGCCTACCAGTCAATAGTCTTTTAAAAAGTGCCCTCATACCCGCCTACCGGTCAATAGTCTTTTTTAAAATGCCCTCATGCTGCGATCCCTATTGGTTTACGTGTTCAAATTGTCTTTGTGCGAGCGCGGACACCATTATAGTGCTTTTTGTCTGCCATTCCCAAATGATTGAAACTTTCAGTCATTTTTACAGCGAAGATTTTCCGTGATGTTTTAACCAATCTTTACTCAATAAAAGGATAAGGTAAGAATTCTTGGTAGATTTTTGTTTCAATTCGGCATATAAAAGACATATCGACTACTTTAATATTCGAGGCCTGGCTGTTGGCTCTCGTGTACGTTGCATCCTCCCATTGACCCCTTGAGCCTATAAAACAGCCAGGTCTCTCAAAGCAGTCGATATCTCTATAGTATTGAAGGTCAATCCAACCTTGGTGATAAGTTCATTTGTATGAAAGCAGCAACGAAATAAGAGACAGAATGACGAAAATTTGAAAGAAATCAGACCAATAATAAGAGATATGGGAATGTTTGAAATATAAGATCACTAAAGCTATGGGACCCTCAGATTGGCAATTTTGTGAATGGATCGTGACGTATAGTCACGAACAAGTGCCTTCTTTCTTTAGGGCACTACTCAAAGCATATTTCCTCTAAAGAGAAAAGAGACTCGATCCTGAGTCATTCATTTCGATTTTGGGGGGTAATTTTAGTCATTTTGTGTGTTGGCACATTTGGGAAAATAGTTCGCCACGACATCACTATATGACATTACCGATTCAGCCGATTTAAAGTCCCTATACGTATAGTGATTACAATTTTCAAAAAAATCATAACTTTCTTATCTTTTGTGCGATATCGTTCAAACTTTTACCTGTCTGTTTGCTCTGATTTTTCTGCGTTCTTTTAGACTAGTTTCCTTTTAATGTTGGATTTCCCTTTCTGTTCATGAGGGGCAAAATTCAACACACAAACACTCACAAAATGAGAGAGATGTTGTATATAGTTGGTTTCACTAAAATAGTGCCACTAATGCACGTCTAAAGAAATCGTTCGAAATTCTATGGCTGGATTCACATTACATGGTTTACTGGTGAATGGCGGGAATGCGTGACTCCATCAAACTCCAACACAAGTCGGAACGATAGCATGGAGTACTATAAGAACCAATCCGATTTGCATAACACAAGAATAGACCGTGATTTCGTGTACACTGCTTTCTTACCGCAAGGTTAACAGAAAAATCCGAAATCAAAACCAACGATTCACCAGAATTCATCTATTGCATGACAAGAATAAATAAGTTCAAACTTCAAAGTGCAGTGTACTATGATCTCTCATGAAATATCCTTTGATTCTCTACGTATAATATATATCTGTGTGAGGGTGTGTGTGTGTGTGTGTGTGTGTGTGTGTGTGTGTGTGTATATAAATATATAGTGTACATGTATATTCATTGTGTTTGTATAAAAGAGAGAGAGAGAGAGAGAGAGAAGAAAAAGGGGAGGGGGGTAGAGAGACGGTGCAGCATTCAATGGATGGAACTTTTCTTTTCAAAATGACAACTAAGATAAATTCATGTAGCACCGTCTTGTGGCTCCACCATTCCACCATGTGTGGAGCGAATACGTATAAAAGGCACGAAGTGGGTCATATCCATGTTTAAAACATATGTGGATATTTGGTGCCAATTTACAAAGTCCAAACTAGGCCTTGACAACAAGGGACACACTTCTCAGATATCCGACATTATGCTCTGGCTACCTTTGCTCCTGGTTGATCATTTCGTCGGACAAAGTTATCGAAGGGGTATAAGATACTAATTAACTGATCAGTTTGCAGTAAAAATTGACGTGTGATGACAAACTCAAACATCTTCTGTTCATGTCTATTTACAAATGGGCGACATAGAAGAGTAGGTAAAATATAAAAAAACGGTAATACTTTTCAAAACAATAGTGCATCCGCGTACGGGAGAATTGGGATATTGTTAGTCACCCCACTGGCCATATCCTGGTATTGTGGTAGATTTTAGTGGATTAGGTCGAATTACCACTGAATGTTGTACTTATATACCACAACAAATTATTTATCCAACATCTTAGCTTAAATTTACGTTCTTTGATAATCACCCCACGTTAACCATAACTCTGTCCCTGGTTCTTTCGAGCTTCCGCTTTGCACGTCATTTCCTAGTTTAATCAAAGAGTACAACTCCGTGGTTTATTGCTGAGTTCGGGATAATTTGTTGCGCCATTCCTTAAGTCATTTTTTCTCTCGTTCGGATTGATCAAGGTTGGTTGAAGGTATGGTTGCGATCAAATGAGACTAAAGGTAATTGTATCATATATATATTTGGCTATACTTGCCTATCAGTATAACTGTCAATGTAAGAGAGCATTGATAGTGCAAGGTTTTATTCACGAAAGTAGACGGAGTTGAATCACAGAAGTATTTCCAAAGAAGAACAAGGCGTATACTTAGTTATGTAGCCCAACAAAAGAAATAAGGCATTCCAAAGTGATTACAATATAAGAACTTTTGCATTTGTTCAGGGAAATTATTGTAAAGTAGAGTTCAGAAGTCATTAGTCACTTTCTATCGTACATCCTTGACGTCTGAAAACAATACATGTACAATGCAAAACGTAGTATCCTGTTTTCAACCAATATTGTGTGTTTGTTTCCTCCGTGTAAACCAATGATCAACAGGAAATGTTGTGACCTTAATTACATCATTCAATTTTGTTTTTTATAATTAGACAAATTATCACATTGTTTTAAAAACACGTATAGTTACCACGTTATTTGATTTATTTCCACACAAAATATAACAATACTATCCCCATCCGTGTGTAACGATGGGGCATGAATCGTCATGGCGGCTGAATCATGAAGGATTCGCGGTCATAATTTACGGCGCGTGGGAGCGCGTGACTGTTCTGACACCGCGGACCAAAATAAATACATTTTCGGGGCAAAATCGGCTATAACATAAAAACAGGCAGAAGATGGCAGCCAAATCTGGTATCAACTTAAAGCTTAAAGAAAAAAAAAATGGTGGTAATAAAATTAAAGTGGAAATCCTTGGAAATCTAAACATTTCCTCTGGATTTATAAAAAACATGGATAATTAGTCCATTTTTCAGTGAATTACCCTATAATATATTATGAAGATTGTGTTTCTATCCATTTTAACCCATTCATGCAGTGAAATGAACTTTCAGGAATATGTGAGAGCAATTTCATATCAATAGCTTTAAAACTCCATGTTAAATTGAAAGATTTATACAAATAAGTCACTTTTGCACTAAAACTGTGAATATGCAATATTTTGCTGTTTGAAGGAGTAAATTTATACCCTTATTGTGCATACCGGAATTAAATATTTTACTGAGGTATTCTTCTATGTATTATCTTTAAACTGGGCAAGAAAAAAAAAAGAAAAAAGAAGAAATCACCAAAAATGACATTTGGCGCACTTTGGTTCCTCCCTGGCCCACTGTGCGGCGGTTTGAAAGGTTGTAATGAAAAGTAAATTAGCAGCAGCAATATCATTTCAACAGTCAAGCGTGAGCAAGTATAGATCTTTTGCGCCTATGGACAATTATGGTTATCCTAGGCCTTTTCCTTTCTTCTAAATCATTAGGGGTAAAATAAACGAGTATAAAACTAGCAAGTTTACTTTCACCAGAGAAAGATAAAAATAAAGGGAGGGAGAGCGGAAAATGATAGATAAATGAATATATGGACAGATAGGTAGATAGATAGATAGATATAGCAAGTTCGCGAGAAAGAGTGAGAAAGAAGGAGAGAGACAGAGGAAAAAAGAGGGAGAGGAAGAGATGTCGCATGTGGATTTAAGTAAAACAGAATTGCAACGTAATATTTAGAAATTATAAAAGCACAACTTGAAAGGGTGTCCTCACTGAGTATTTAAGTAGAGCGAATGTAAACAAATCGACAAAATTAATTTAAAAAAAACATGAAAAAGGAACAGATAAAGAACTTACGAGCATTGTCGCCTTGACCAGCCGAAAGTTTGGGGCCGAAGCTCAGGGCTACGAGTCCGAGGAGTAGAAAATCCCCATAGCACACTGGCCTGGGTAACATATTCGGGTATTCTCTGATCAGTGTATATAATTATGAATTTTTTCAGCATTTACTTTTTCACTGAGACACACTGCCGTCGTGATAAGCTAGAGAGTTTACATGACAGGAGAGACCACTCCAATCAACTGGATTCCACGATTGAACTACCAGTACTTATATCTGCTTTCAACGCGTTGGAAGGCTCTAATGACGCATCTACGATTGAAAGTGCGGCGTGTCATTTCAAAGGCAGGGGCGGCGGAGCGATTTCCAAAGTTGGGGGAACCAACCAAATTGGGCACATTCTGGAGAGAAAAAAGGGCACCTACAACTGGAAATCTCAAAGCGAAAATATTCATATTTTTAGACATTGGTACATACCCCTACGTTGTGATTACATCATCAGGGATGATTTCAATATTTGATTCTCTTTATGCACCATACAATATGTTGCTTAAGCATCATACTTTGCAGTTGGCTGTGATGATCTGAAAATTCATTTGTGAGCGAGCGAGAACTTTAAGACTTGTGAGGTCGCCAGGCGCGGATCCAGGGGGCGAGTTGGTCTTGCCCCCCCCCGCAAAAAAGAGAGAGAGAAGGAAAAGAAGGAAAAGGGAAAGAGGAGAGAAAGGGAAAGAAAGAAGAGGAATAAGAAGAGAAAGGGGGAAAGAAGGAGATCGGGGGCCGAAAGGGCCTTGCCTCCCCATCAAAAAAATACGAGAGAAGGAAGGAAAGGGAAAGAAAAAAGGAAAAGAGGAGATAAAGGGAAGGAAAAAAAGAGGAAGAAGGAAAGAAAAGAAGGGGGATATCAGATTTTCCCGCCAACAAGTTGTGGATCGGGGGGCAAAAGGCCCTTGCCTCCCCTCCGCCCCCGCCAAAAAAGAGAGAAGGAAGGGAAAGGGAAAGAGGAGAGCTAAAAGGGAACAAAAAAGAGAAAGAAGAAAAGAAAAGGGTGAAAAGAAGGGGAGATCAGCTGCGATTAATCCCGCCAACAACGTGTGGATCGGTGGGGCCGAAAGGCCCTCGCCGCCCCCCAGCAAACCTAACATAAAGAGAGAAGGAATGGAAGGGAAAGGGAAAGAGGAGAGGGCTTTTGCCCCCAATAAAATTCGATACCGGGGTCTCACAAAAGTTGCTGAAATGACGTAATTTTCCGAGATTTTTCCTCACTTTTTAGTATATAATACTTTTTGTATGCGTTTGTTGGAAAATGCCAAATTCCTAAAAATACAGTCAAGCAAGAAATATGCTTATTTAGAGGCCTAAATGTCAGGGCCCGCGGAACGGAGGGGCTCGGCAAAGAAAGAAAGAATAGTGACCTGTCAGTGTCACAAAATAATAAGGTATCAAAATATGCTCATCTGACCGTAATTAAATGCCTAAAACCCGTGAGCTTCCGGAGTCTTCCCCACCCCTTGACACCACCTAGGGCCCTAAGGTGGCCCCTGGATGCTAATTTGACGGTTATTTAATGCCTAAAACCCCTGAACTTCTGGGGGCTCCGCCCCTGGACCCCACGCCAATTAGAGTCCTTCCAGTGTCACAAATAATGTATCAAAATATGCTCATCTGACCGTAAGTAATGCCTAAAACCCACTCACTTGGGGCTGCCATTGACGATTATTGTATCTGTATCATATCAATTATACCTAGTGTAATGTCATTCGAAGTCAATGACTTTAATCCTCTCTTATCTGATCATTGTCAAATTACAGTCTTATTTACCTGATCGTCAATACTTTAGCCCCCCACCCCACCCACTTTGAAAAACGGTCAGCGGGGCCTGCATGTAAGAGTGGGGTGATGCGGATATTTTGTTCTGCCCCTCAAACCTTTTTGCTCATTACGCCACTGCTGGTCACCATTACGTACCAATATTTGGCTCGCATAATTTCAAATTTAGCCCCCCCCCCCCTAAGAAATCCTGGATCCGCGCCTGGTGGTCGCAGTGCGCAAAATTACATCTTATGGAGGGAAAATCCCAATCCTGATGGGGTTATGAGCACATTCTAATAACGGAAGACTGAAAAGATCTTTGATAAGTAACATAATTATATTATCTATAAATGCGAGCGAGCATAGCGAACGAGCTTTGGGGGAAATTGCTCGTAATCGCTTGACATTAGGGGCTCGTTTAATGATGAGAGAAAAGGGGGACACTTCACGAAAGGTATAAGGCACTTATTAGAAAAGAAAAGGAGCACGTGTCAAAGTACAAAGGGTAATAAACAGAGGTGAAAACTGGGCACTTCTTCACAACTACAAAAAGAGGCACTCACCACCAGAGATGGAAAGGGGCACTTATGAGAATGGGAAATGAATAAAAACAGTTTGTGTCGTTGGAATGGAGATATATAGAAGTAGAGAGAAATAATCATAAATTATGTTGGACAAGAGAGAGGGGAGGGAGGATCTAGGAAGGGATGGAGGGGGAGGGAGGGCGGGGGAATTAGCTAGGGAGAGAGAGAGAGAGGACAGGGGACGAGGGAAGTTTTAAGCTACATGTACATGGGATTTCATTTAACTACTATCCAAATGTCTCTCTCTCTCTCTCTCTCTCTCTCTCTCTCTCTCTCTCTCTCTCTCTCTCTCCATCTCTCTTTCTTTCTCTCTCTTTCTTTCTCCTCCTCCTTCTTCTCCTCCTCCTCCTCCTTCTCCTCCTCCTCCTCCTTCTACTCCTCCTTCTCCTCCTTCTCCTCCTTCTCCTACTCCTCCTTCTCCTTCTCTACCTCCTCCTACTCCTCCTTCTACTCCTTCTACTCCTCCTTCTCCTCCTTCTCCTACTCCTCCTTCTCCTTCTCCTCCTCCTTATTCTCCTCCTTCTCCTTCTCCTCCTCCTTCTACTCCTCCTCCTCCTTCTAATCCTTCTACTCCTCCTTATCCTCCTCCTTCTCCTTCTCCTCCTCCTCCTTCTCTTGTGTTAAGTTGGGTAGATGAATTGCTAGAACTACCCAAAACTTTCATCGGAGGCATATGCTTCAATGACAATTTGTATGAATTGCAGGCGGTTGCAAGCGGATATAAAATTATCATGTTCGAGGCCAGTTTGTAACAAATATGAAGACGTATCCTTGGCCTCTTCAATTTTGTCATGATTATAGGTAAGAAATGAATGATGTTCTTGATTGAAAAGGGGTGATGGGAGAGGAAGGGGGTAAATTAGTATATATTCATTTATTTTAGTGGTGTTTAGACGCAATTTTATGATCGACATCGAGATGATTTATTTTTTCTGTAAGCCTTTGTTAATACACTGCATGTAAAATCTTTACAAGTGGATTTTTATTATCAAGCAAACAGCTTTTTGAAAGTTGCCGATGTCCTAACAATATTATACCTAACTTAACATTAGGCCAACACTTGCAATAGTTGGAGTTTAAGACACAACCAATGGTATCCATAGACGTATTAAATAAATTATAATCGTTACTTTCCTAAATCACGAAGAATTTACTTTTTAGAAATGATTTCTGATTTGCTCTATATTACAATCCTGTACTAACATGACCAAGTCGTTGTCAAATTGTCTCCAGTGTGATCCAAATCATGACATAATTTTGAATAAGAGGAAGAGCAGATAGCTGTTCTCGGATCAGCTTCAGAACTGTACGTTAAATGTACGGGTACCATTCTCTTGCCGGATGCTGCCGGATGCTGCTCATGATCTAGTCTGCGAGGAAACCTTCAAAGATACGCGGTAACGTGGGCGTTGATTATGATTATCCATGTTCCCATCCAGTCGCTTGTCGATCCCTATCAATGTTATTCTAAAAATTAGCAAATTCATTTTACTACCAGGATATAAAACCTTATCTTTCGATGAAAAGACCTTTTCTTCTCCCTTTTGAAGAAGTATTCAGGTATCGTAAACTCCAGGAACGGACATAGTGAGGAAACGATGGACGGTATATTCACATCGGTAACACTAGCCCCACCACCCCCCTCTCTCTCTCTCTCTCCTTCAAAGTGCCCTTTTTTGGTTGGTGCCTCCTCCCCCACTTTGAAAGACGCTCCGCTGCCTTGCTATTTGTGAATACATTTGGTTGAAACTGAAGAAAAAAATCCTTAATTTGGACTGGAAAATTATATTTTTGTATGCTTTATTTACATCCCGCCTATTAATTCTTCTTATACTATTGAAAATGATGCAGATAAAGAAATATTTGATAAACTAGAAGAAAATATATGTACGTTTGGTAAAAAGGGCGATATAATAATAATGAGTGACCTTAAGGGGACATTTGAGTTTTGGTATAGAGGGCGCTACACAAAATAATTTTTGTGTGAGATAATGAAAAACTGAGTGTCAAATTTGAAAGAGCATACAATTCAAATGGAAACTTGGAGACTCAAATGGCAGAATGGCTCTTTTTAATTCACTTGGGGCTGCCATTGACGATTATTGTATCTGTATCATATCAATTATACCTAGTGTAATGTCATTCGAAGTCAATGACTTTAATCCTCTCTTATCTGATCATTGTCAAATTACAGTCTTATTTCCCATTGATCGCAGCCCATGGTCAACTATGCGCGAAGAAATATTCAAGCGCAATCTTCAAAAACAAGAGTTTTTAAAAATATATACGTGAAAATATTTTTAAAATCGATTATTAAGACTCTGATAAGGGTAAAATAGAAACTAAGGTTAATTCAGTAGTCCATAATTTACCAAAAATGAATTAAAATGCAGGTACATTCAAGAAGAATAGATGTCGAACTGAATAACGGCGACAGAAAAATAAGACATGGTTTGACACAGATTGTGATCAAGTTTTGAGGTCTATCAAACGTCTTTGTCGATATCTA
This sequence comes from Mesocentrotus franciscanus, assembly GCA_037976565.1. Taxonomy (NCBI): domain Eukaryota; kingdom Metazoa; phylum Echinodermata; class Echinoidea; order Camarodonta; family Strongylocentrotidae; genus Mesocentrotus; species Mesocentrotus franciscanus. The sequence continues at coordinate 59,222,348 of CP137666.1, read as the reverse complement.
ATAAGAAAGCCATTGGATGGAAAATTACGGTGTGAAATAATTGACAAAGAAAAAAACCTTTCGTAAACTTAAACGCAAGAAACATAGAATATATAAGAAAAAAATGCTGGATGAGTTATTATCTGCTGAAATGAAAAATCCCTCTAAGTTTGGAGAATTATGAATATATTAAAGGGTAAAAAAAAAAGATATTAAATCAGGCATTGAAGCTAATACATGGTATGATTATTTCAAGAAGTTAATGAACGTTTCGTATGATAATAATTTTGATGATACATGAAGTAGCATTGATAATTTACTTGTGTTAAGTGATTGTTCAATGTTAAATGAAAATATCACTGTGAAAGAGGTGTTAGATTGTCTCCCATCGCTAAAGAAGGAAAAAGCCTGTGGGCCAGATGGCATCTTAAACGAAATGACGATGATTTCCTGCTAATGTGATATATTTACTTATGTTGAACTACTTAATTTATTGTTAAAAACTGGAGTACACCCTGATGCTTGGAGAAAATCCCATTAGACCAATTTATAAAGGCGGTTGTCAAGATAACCCCTCAAATTTTAGACCTATCTCACTTACAAGCTCAATAGGTGTATTACTCTCTAAAGTATTGTATAGTAGACTTTCAAGTTATTTGAATGAAAATGAAATAATAAGGAACAGATTTTGATTCCGCAAGGGAAGCCGTACCACCCATCATATATTTACACTGAAGACGATTATTGATATGTTTTTCGAAAAGAAAACATATTTATATTTTTGTTTTGTTGATTTCAGAAAGGCTTTTGATTCGGTTAATAGAAATGCACTTTTATATAAAATACATCGATATGGAATTACAAGACCTTTTGAGAATATACTTAAAAACATGTATTATGAATATGATGTGCGATTTTCTATAAAGTGGCAACAGAGTATCACTTCAGCCTTCCATACATCCGTCGGTGTGAAACAGGGCTGCACACTCAGCCCTGTATTATTTTCTCTATATATTGATGATATGTGAATATTTTTGATAATGACTGCCATCCAGATACGTTTGGAAATGAATTTTTATCATGCTTGTTATCAGTGCAGATGATTTAATTATTATGTTAGAATCAGCAGATGGGCTACAAAATGCGCTGCACAATCTTAGTGCATATTGTAATGTTTGGGGTTTGCAAGTAAATACAAGTAAGACAGATATTATGATATTCAATAAGTCTGGCAAGGTGTTTAAGTCTAAGAAACATAATTTTTATATTGATAATATGAATATTGAGATAGTTAATGAAATATAAATTTATTTGGGATTGGAGTTTAAATCGTCTGGTTCATATTCTTATGCGATTCAAAATTTGTCTGATGAATCTAAGAAGGCTATATTTCTGTTAAGAAATACTCTTAGGAGTGACCGAATGCTAATAACTTCTCATATAAAGTTATTTGATGCATGTATTATAGGGCAAGTCCACTCCAAAAATAACTTACTTTCAATAAAAGCAGAAAAATCAGACAAACCAATCAAAAAAAGTTTGAGCAAAATCGGATAACTAATAAGAAAGTTATGAATTTTTGAAAAAGTATGTAAAACTATGGAACATTGAGAATCACAACACAAATTGCCAAGATGGTTATCAGTTTGTGACGTCATGTCCTCACAACTTATCAATTGCTTTATATAGTTTAATCCCATTAATTTCCCTTTTATCCCCAAAACTTGATTTCCCCATGCCTTTGCCCAGGTTATATGATTTGTATCATATTGCGTGCATGACATTTCCCAAAAACTTTTATGAATTTTGAAGAATTGATACTATTTTCTGAATATTGTATTTCATAATTATTGATTTTTATATAAATAGTTTGTCAAAATTCAATTTTTCATGATTTAACTGGACAAAAATTACTCTTTATTTGTGCATCCACACAAAAACATTTTACTAACAATCTAACTTGGATGCTGATGTGAAGAAATAAGATTCTTAGGGTGAAAATTCATATTATCAATATAAAGAAAATAATTAGTGGATAGTGAGGACCATACGTCACAGACTCATGAGTGAGTTGCCAATTTGTGTAGTGATTTTCAAAGTTGTTCATGTCATAAAAATTCATAACTTTCTTATTAGTTATCCGATTTTGCTCAAACTTTTTTTGATTGGTTTGTCTGATTTTTCTGGTTCTATTGAAAGTAAGTTGTTTTTGGAGTGGACTTGGGCTTTAAACCTATTGCAATGTATACTTCAGAGTTTTGGATATGATATATTTTAGGTTTAGGTAGAAATCTGATTGAGAAACAATACCTTTAATTAGTACCCGAAAAAGTTCATATTAAATATTTGAAATATATATTAGAGTAAATAGTGCCGTCTTAGCCGAGTTAAAACGATTCTCACTAGCACTCTTTGGATTAAAAGCCACAACTGGATTCTGGCTACATATGATACAATCAAACGACAATTCTCTGATAAATAAAGCTCATTTAGAAAACATGGGATAAAAATGGTTATTGCCCAAAAAAATCTAAAAGATGTCTTCTTAGAGTAATATTAAACAAATTAGAATAACGATATATTAAGTTATTGAAGGATACACTAAATGAAAACAGTAATGATTTTTGTCATAAGCTAAGAACTTACAGATATGTTACAAAGAGGTATATACTTGAAATTATTTATTGTTAGATAAAGATAAATCCCATGTATTAAATTGAATTTGAATTTGAATTTAAACTTACGGGGAGGAGGGGAGGAGGGGAGGAGGGGAGGAGAGGTGGAGGAGGGGGAGGAGGGCCCGAGGGGGAGGAGGGGGAAGGAGGAAAGGGTGTACTCAGATTTTGTTTTGACGAGCGTGTGCGGCTGAAGCTTCCAAACTCATAACTCATTTTAAGGATTGTTTTTAAAATTGGCAGAAAAAGAGAAAATGAATTGTTTTTTGGGTATCTTGGATTCAGCAAGAATATAGGCCTATACGTCCTGCGGAGAGGTATTTCATTCCGAAGAGAACAGTAACCCATGTTTAAGACCAAGATCCAAAATGGCGCCATTTTTAGGGATTTTCAAACAAAGATTCGTACGCCATGTTTAGGGCCCTTTTTTTGCAAAATAGAAATCGACCGATTAGAGTAGCATATCGAATCCCCATATACCGTATTAGGCGATATAGTTTGATATTATTTATAGGGCTGTTTCTAAATAACCTAACGATTAATGGACAATGATAAAGATAAAACTTTATCACACTGTTTGTTTTGTATTCAAATAAATAAAACAGTATCTATAAAGTAGTTGCTGTTGATATGCCAGGTATATGTTTGAGGTCAGTTTAGAATATTTAAAGTTCTCTACTGATAATAATCAGCAGGAGGTAACAGAAAAGGGAGAGAGCTTGATAGAAAGTGAGGGTAGGCCCAGGCGCGGATCCAGGGGGGGGGGGCGGGCCCCTGGCAAAATAATAATAATAATAATAATAATAAAACAAAAATATAAAAAATTCTTATGAATTGGGCAAAGAGAAATTGTGCTCTTACCACCCCCTGCCCCCCGCGCTTATTCACCACCGGCCGGCTGAGTCGCCGCTAAATAATTTCTCACGAATTAGGAAAAAAAAATAGTGCTCTTATCCCCCCTCCCGCTTATTCACCGGCGGGCTGAGTCGCCGCTTAATACTTTTCACGAATTGGGAGAAAATAATTGCTCTCATCCCCCGCGCTTATTCACCGGCTGGTCGATTCGCTGCTAAATATTTTCTCACGAATTGGCCCCCTCCTGCCGCCGGCTGGATCCGCTCCTGGGTAGGCCTATATAATCATATAGAGGGAAGGAAAGAGAGGAGAGACGGAGATAGAGACTGGGGAAGAGAAAGAGAGAGAGAAAGAGAGAGAGAGAGAGAGAGAAAGAGAGAAAGAGGTGGAGCAAAGGGGAAAGGGAATAGCCTTTTTGGTTTAAGATTTTAATATTTTATCATAAATCTTGAATATGTTATACTGTATATAACATGATATGTCCTGGTTGGTTGTGCAGCCTAGAAATATAATGCTTGAGAATACATGCAAGATTCAATCAAGGGAAATGATTCGTATTTCATTTACTTTTATTTCAACGAGAATCCTGCAAATGTCTTTAAAATCTACATAATAATAATATCAATCAAAATTAGTTTACGGAGTAATGCATGACATGACGAAGTTACATAAATTAAGATATTACGTAAAAGTATGTCAGCAGACAAATTTTAACATCATGATATGAGAATCTAGGAAAGACGCTTACAAAATACATCACAGCAGACTACTACAAAATATACAGAAAGGCACAAACTAAGGATAAAAACATGCTCTAAATCTAACTTTAGATTCTAGAAATATATCAAATGACACAAATATCTTATGGAAAAACGACTGTTCAAAAATCTTTTTGTACTATGAGAAGCCTCTATAATAGATGCCATAATTGTAAATGTATAAAAGCTATAAACAAGTTTAATTTTATTTGAGTATATTATTTTAGTTTGAAAACATGATATCAATATATTGGTGCTATTTGTGACGAAGTGATATTGACATTTTACGGGTCGTTTCATCTACACAAAAAGAACCTAAAAGGACTTTAACGTAGTGCTTGTCGGAGGCACTATGAAGATTTTCTCATTTTCCATCGAGAAAAATAGGCAAACTGACCGGTCATGGGTCTACAATGTCATTCAATTATTCCTTTGTATACTGTGATAGCTTTATCCCCCAGGAAATTATTTCTTTAAGCCTCTACCCACGGTTTAATAATTATAATAGTACCATGTTTTTGCTCGTATAATCGTATTATATCGAATTCGTATTATATCTTATATATAGTATTTGATATCAGAACAACGAATTTTAATGAAATGTTTATAACAAATTATGTACATTTATGAAAACATAACATACCCAAATTCTATCTTTTTATTAATGACAATACTTATTTTATGAAGTTGGATAAATGCAATAAAATTATACATCAATATAACCCGAACAAAGGAAAGAGAAAATCAATTTGTGGGAATAAAGTGTGAAATTTATGGTTAATATATTAAAACTACGTGACGGATGGTGACATCACAAAATCATAACAAGAGTTGCCACCTTGTCTCGATCAGATAATCGTTTTCATAGTTTTTACTGTCATTGGAAAATTTATAACATTCTTAATAGTTGTCTGATTTTCTCCAAACAGAATTCTCTTTTAACATTTTGTAAAAGATCTAACGGGATTTCGAATTGGGTAAATTTGGATGATAGAAGAACATTACAATACTAAATTCCGTTGAAGACTCCCTAATAGTTTCCCAGTTCGAAGACTATAGTCAGAAAGTTTGTGAGATCAAAGTCCTCCAAGACGAGGAAAAAACAAAAGTTTTATATTTAATGTACTATGTGGTTACTGAACTACAGATGTCTAATCAGCATGGGCTGGGTGAACACGGCATACCATCCCCGGAAAATTTAACCTTATTCAAGATATAAATCACGCAAGGTTTCCCTTAATACATTCTCTCCTCATTTTCATAGTGGCGGGCGGGGGATGGCGGGCGTGAGGGGGTCCACCCACTGTTTATCGATTTCGGACACACGCGGGGCTTCCCCCAGATAAAGGCTCCCCGTTTGGAGTGGGTTCCGCCCCACGTGTATCAATTTTAGAAACGACACTAAACGTATACGTCCTTCTGGTTCTCAGTTTTCAGCAGATTTTTTTTTCTTCTTATAGACGTGAATGTAGTAGTTCATCAATATCAACGCAGCATAATACATGACATATAGTGTCCTATAGTCACTCAACGATTCAAATATAGCTTAAGTAAAAATGCTTAAACACGGTAATTAAGTTTGACAATTGTATAGGGTACACTGTAACCAGCTAACAATCCCTGAAGTATACTTTCTTTTCTTGGTAAGCACTAAAGCAGAATATATTTTTCATTCATCTTGTTTGTAATTTGTAAACAAATCTATTTCTTTGTTTAATTTCATTATTCTTTATGCACTATACAAAATTCCAAACGTTGATGCAACTAAATAAATGAAAATGGTGGCGGTTAAGTTGCTGGCAAGAAGCATGTTTGTTAACGTTCATGTAAGCCTTAAGATTCATTTGAATCTTATGGCTTAATAATAGGCCTAACGAAAATATAGGAATAAATAAGATTTACGTTTTTTAACTAAACATTATGTTTCGCTCTCGATATGCAACATTGTTTAATTAAATCATATTAATCACTAATAATATAATTATGGAGTTAAAAAGCTCATATAAGGATACTACTAATACTACTATCAATGCCATTTTTTATCCTCATGTTTTTCACTGGTCAGCTGGTCTATATCTATTCATACCAATTTTATTCATATCGTGAAAGTCACTATGTAGTATTGGTACTGACTGTCGCTCCACTTGACAGTTGAATACCCTGACTGCTCGACGTCGCCAAGGACGTCCGACCATCCTGCGATCCAGTCTTCTTGTACTTAGCCCTGACGATATCGTCGCTGCGACGCTGCCCGGGCTTGACCTCGGCGAAGTGGCAGTGCATCCATCGCAACCACTGCTCGCGGACCTCCTCTTGCCGGACGCAGAACATGAGGAAGACAAAGAACCCCTGGAGGGAGTTTAAGACGAGGAAGAGGATGTTGAAGACAAGACGGGCACCACCGATGGCGAGAAAACCGAACAACCATGTCAGACCGAGCAAGACAGAGATGGCGACGGCGTTCTGGACCCGTCGCCACATCTCACCGCGGCTGGCTTGGTTGGTCTTGTGAGCAGCGACGGACTTGCGGCATGACAAGCGTTGCATGACGATACCAAAGATGATGAAGTTGGCGGCAAGTAAGAGAGCGACGATGAGTAAGACGCCGTAATACAGGGCTGGACCCGGTTTGACAAAGCAACTGTTAAGCGAAAAGAGAAAAACACACCGTACTTAGTTCGAGAACAGAGAGACCATCTTACCACGGTATTATTCTCTTCAACAAAATATTGACGACTTATAAGATTAACAATAATAATAATGCATATATTATAATGATAGTGATAGTGATAACTTAACAAGAAGCAGATAAATCATAATTCATTAATATTTGAAATAACTACATGGGCCTACACAGTTTCCATGAGAAAAGACGCAAAATGACGACCTTGTCAACATGGGTTTTCAAAAAACAAAAAAAAATCATCAATAACTTTATATACAATGTAACTACACGGGCCGACACAATTTCCATGAATAATAAAAAATGGCGACCTTGGATACTTTCAACATGGGTTTTCAAAAATATGATTATGCCCTTAAAAACAAGATGACGATTTATGAGAAAATTTAAAGATTTAACTTACTAAGTCCCGTCTCCCAAGTAGAGTGAGCTATCGACTGCTACTGTTACGATACACACGAGAAGAGGCAAACCTATAAAGAAAAATATAATATCAGAAAGACTTAAAAATAAACTTGACAAAAGAATAAACAGTGACTTGTGTAAAAATCAATATACATGTACATGTAGGTGAAAGGGTCCAATTTCGACAGGAAGATTGACTTCCTGCTGTCTGAATGTTAACTTATTTCCAGTTTGCTAAATTTGGCGAGCGCGTAAAAAATTGACACTTATAATAGTGGCAAACTTTCTCGTCAAATAGCTTAACACGCTTCCCGGATATGAATGAGGAGGCGTTTGCACGAGATGGTAAAATTTCAAAATTATCGGGGGTGAGATGCAGCCCCAACACCTTCTGTTCATTAAGCACCATTTATCATTTAACATTCAAAATACTTGTATACGTAATAGGTTGTGATGGTCCAATGAAAACCTCACCAAGTCCTAATAAATTGTAAGATCTACTGTATGATATAAAGGGACGTAGGACTCTTATCGAATTCTTAACTTCAACCCTAAAACAAACACTTTAACCGAACCGAAACCTAAAACCCTATTGCAACTCTAACCTTAATCCCTAATCAAATAAGGGCGGGATAATTTTCGCTGGAGCAGTGACCACTAAGTTACACTAAGTTAAAATTTGATAATAATAATAACAATTTTGTTTACACAGGGGAAGTTTCATCAGCATCAATGCTATACTTCTTGAGGGTCGTGCAATTATGAACTTATTATCCCCCAGCAATTGCCAGGTACTCATTTACACCTGGGTGGAGAGTGGCAAGTGTGGATTAATGTCTTGCAAAGGACCATAATGCTGGGATAGGATATGAACCCTAAAACCTAGGATTGCGAGTCAAGTAAACAATCCTCTATACCACGACACCTCCACACTATTTTCTTAGTAGACCTAGACACTCACCATAAGCAAAAAGCGCGGCCTTGAGCATAAAATGAGACACGGTGGCGTTTAAGACCTTGACGAAGAGGAGGTACATATTGATAGCTTCCACCAACATCCACGACATCGACGACAGCAGAAAGAAATGGATGAGAAAACCGACGACCACGCAACCCGCGGTCGGGTAACGGCGGTCGATACCGATGACGAACACGAGATAGAGCCCGAGGAGCGCGAAGCAAAGGTTGATCAGGATCCGCTGAGGTTGCTTCGAGCGTAGTTTTCTGTTTATATTGAAGAGGGTGATCAAATTTGATTATCAACATTCGTTTATAGTTTGTAGAATGATACGGGCCGACATGGCGGCAACATAGTCCCTAAAAAAGAACATGTAACATGTGGATTTTGTCTTAAGGACCGAATTGTAAAGTCGAAAAGAACACCATGTAAAGCTCTAACATATATTTCAGGGAGCTGCTCCAGAATTTTGTCCAGTGCCGAAAAGTTTCACAAGCAAGAGATAATAGTTATCAAGCATATAATCAATCACAATTTATAAACTCATATAAAATCAATTGAATTAGTAACTTATTCCACAAAGATATCATCATTTCCTGAGCAACAGTATAGGCCTATCTTTTTTCTTAGCTATATCTATTCCTTTCAATTTACATGACGACAGATCTGTTTAATACTCTTTGAAACTTTATATTTCATATAAATAATGCTCTGATTAAAAGAATATTGTTAAAAATACCGCTTCGAACCCATTCTTCATCTGTCTAAAGCTCTCCAATTAATCAAAGATTACACAAGCATGCAAACTATTGACGTTTGATGAGATTGAATTAGTAACTTATTCCACAAAGATATCATCATTTCCTGAGCAACAGTATAGGCCTATCTTTTTTCTTAGCTATATCTATTCCTTTCAATTTACATGACGACAGATCTGTTTAATACTCTTTGAAACTTTATATTTCATATAAATAATGCTCTGATTAAAAGAATATTGTTAAAAATACCGCTTCGAACCCATTCTTCATCTGTCTAAAGCTCTCCAATTAATCAAAGATTACACAAGCATGCAAACTATTGACGTTTGATGAGACAGAGGGGATATTAGGAAAGATCACTTACTTCATGCTCAGATAGGTAACAAGTGTGATCACGAGGCATATGATGGAGATGATACAGCCGATCATACCCAACACATCTAACACGTAGAGGCCCACATCTCCAGATACATCCTACAAAGAACGAAGGAAGCATTGCACGAGAGGGAGAGAGGGGGAGGGTGGGGAAGGGAGGGAGGGAAAGAAAGGGAGAGAGAGAGAGAGGAGAAAGGGAGTGAGGGAGCGAAGGAGGGAGGGGGAGAGAGGGCGAGGAAGAGAGAGAGCGGGGGGTAGAGACAAAGTTAATCACCTAAAAATGCGAATGAATGATCCATTTAATATTGAATATTTTACAGCGCTCACTTCTACCACGTACTGTACCCAAGCCACTCCAATATTACCCCAGCTCGGACTAGGCGAGGCCTGTCGATTCGGTTGCATTCAAGGAAATCCCCTCCATACCGATACCCATTTAACACCTGGGGGAAGAGTGGCAAATAAAGATTTATGTCTAAATTGCCAATTGGCAATAGTGCTACGCGAGGGTTCGAACCCACGACCTTCGTATCTCTAGTCAAATGTTTTAACCATTTGGCTACGCCGCCTCTGTTTACGCCTGTCTTAAAGGAATAGTTGAGTTTTGGTGTGGAGGCGCTACACATAATTTTTTTTGTGTGAGATAATGAAAAACTGAATGTCAAATTTGAAAGACCATACAATTTAAATGACAAAATCATCTTAGTTTAATCAAAATCGGTTCAGAGACGGCTGAAATATCCATAAATATTACCATTTCTAATATTTGTGGGGCCCCACAAATATATGATAATTTTGAACCAGCCGTTGAAAAAATCGAGATAGCGCCTTATACGTTTTATCAGTTCCAGCCAATGCTAATGTTGGCTTTTGTTGGCTCATTCGTGTTTGTTATAATACCCACAACCAGCCGGCCCGTGTATTGTTATTATTAATTAACGGTCACCGTATTTTTTTAAAGTGGAGCTGAATTGGTATGATCGGATTTAATCTAAATTGTACACATTTTGGGCTCTAAAATTACCTTTAAAGCAATTTTAGGTTCTAAAAAAGCACTATAAATGTCATAAATAAGAATATTAGAGCAATAACCATGCACTTTGAAGGTATTTGCGGTCTAAGCAAGAACTCAACTGTCCCTTTAAGATCGAACATCACACTCTGGTGGAGATAATGTTCAATTTTCTACCGCTGTAATGACCCTGAAATCTACATCTTGCAAATCCATTCATGGCAGAGAGATGTACAACAGTAAAATGGATAGTAATAACCGCGATTTTTCATGCACGGTATAATATACGATAGCGGTTCTAATACCGAGAAACATTCCACAGTGACACTTCTACGAAGGTAGCTAACTATTTTTCCAAATATTTCCATGTGTCCTATTCGGGTTTTTTAATGACAAATAACAATGTACCAGTAAAACGGCAAAGCTTGTCAGGTGATCACAAAGACATCGTATCCTATTGATGTCGGGGGTGTCTTCTCGTCGACATCCTTCTGATGACCATCGGCCACCTTGATCAATCTTATCCCAGAACACACACGTCCTGTTATCCACCGCCTCACTGTCTCGGGTCACCTGTATAGAGCAGGACGAAGCAGACACACAATACAGAGGCGGATCAAGATTTTTTAATTTTAAAAGGGGGTAAAATGTTGAAAAAATATACAGTAATTTCAGGGGGCACTTTTTGTTATTGGGTGTCTCTATGGTTCCCTAAATCCACCATCATGCAACATGCCGTAATTGATTAGTTTGCATATATTTTAGGTTGACGATGGGCGCATGTATCAAAAATCCAGATACGGCTCATGCTAAGCAACAAATCCTTAAACATGGGGTATGATTTTGTGCTGCAAAATCCCTAAAAGTGCCCCACTTTTCAGATCTTGCATGGCCTTAAACATGGGATACTATTTTCTTCAGGATAATATCTCAACCATAATCTCGCTAAAGTGAAAATTCCAGATGCAAAATCCCGCTCGATCAATGAATGTAACGTTAAGGAAATGATGCCGCTTGTGCAATCGGCATAATACCTGTAGCACAAAAGGCTTCATTTGCCTAACGCACGGGGTAATAGTACAGGTGATGACGTAATCGAAATGACGCCCCGTGTGCAACTTGCATTAGCGTAATATCGTAGCCCTTTGCGTTTTATATTTGAAAGAGAAATCGGAGAATGTATTTCATATTGGTTCTCATAAAATTCAATTATACAAATGACGTGTTGACAGTGAATAAATCATTTCAGACTGATTAAAGCTCGCAGTTTTGCCGCTGCTCTTTTAATAAATCAAACGAACTCACATTCAGTTCAAGGAAGGCTGTCTCCACTTCACCACCCGGCGGCAAACCTTGAATGACTACACCCTCCACAGTCGCTGATATGACCCGGGTGCCGACCGCTAGTCGACGACTACCGCCGAGATCGTATTCTTGGTCTGGACTTAAGAAGAGCTTACTGGTCTGGAATATGAAGAAAGTCACTGGAACAGTTCCATTTTCTGCAAGGTAGAATGGGAGAAAATTGCTTTTAAAGGAAATCCAACCCAAATAGACAACTAGGCCTACTCTAAAAGAAAGCAGAAAAATCAGAGAAGCAAACTGATTGAAATTTCAATTAAATCTGACTAAATATAAGAAAGTTATGAATTTTTGAAAGTTGCAATCACTATACGTATGGGCACTTCAAATTGGCTGAAGCGGTTATGTCAATGTGATGTAGTGTCATCTATTCCAACATATAAAATGACTAAAATTTAAATTTTTCAAAAGATCATGGCTCAGGAGGTTCGATTCTTTTTAGAGGACCTATAATAATATGCTATCAATAATATATTTTGAGTAGTGCCCTAAGGGAGAAGGAACTTACGAGAAAAACAGAAATTAGTGATATTTTTGTACACGGCAAATGGGAGAGATATCCACGTCCTACGTCACAATTCAATGACCAAAGTACCAATTTGAGATTCGCATACTTTAGTGATCTCATATTTCAAACACTCATACTTCGTTACTATGGTCCGATTCATTTCAAACTTTTGCCATTCTGTTTCTGTTATTTTTCTGCTTTCATACAAATCAACTTATGACAAGGGTTGGATTGCCCTTTAAAGGGATTTTCAAGAAGTGGCATGATTCTAACTGGTGAATTTCTATATTGGTCAAATGGTGACACGTTTTTCCCATTATCTCAGATATTAAAATTATTGATTAATTTAACGTTTTTTGGTCAGATATAAAGTTCTCTTAATCTCACCATAGTACGATGTATGTTGTTGTCGCTGCTGTTGTTGTTATTGTTATTGATGTTCAGGCAGTAGACATGACAATATCACTATTAATTATCAAAATACAAGTTAACATTACAGGAACGTGTGTTGTTAAATGGATTCGCACTTTGAATATTGCTCGCTTACCACCTAAGCCTCATATTTTTAAATGATTGCTAAAAGATTTCATTAATGTTCATTGGATCGAATTGATGGAAACAGAATTTAAAGTCCATGATTGTAGTTTACACTATAGTTTGGGTACAGTTTAATTACGCAATTGTATTTAATGTTTGCACATGTAGTGTTTCGCACCTAATAAATATGGAGGCAACAGTTCAAGGATATCTGGTGGCAAAACAATGGCTGCATCGATTGTTGTCTTCGGAATGTTGTCCGGGTTGAAGTACACCATCGTTTTATTTTCATTCAGCTCGTTGAGCACGTCGCTTTCCTCTTCACCGTCCGGCGATGCCAGGGTAGCGAACCCTAATCCTTCCAACAGACTGGCCTTCGGGAGCTGGAGGGCCACCACAGCTATGCTCCTTCCGATGATGGTGAGGTTGTTGCCGTCGCCCTGGGTCTGGAAGAGGGTGATCTGTTGCTCCAAGAAATCGAGAATCCTCGTCGGAGCTTCGACGTCGACGGCGTTTACGAACTCCTCTTCGGAAGCACCGAGAGCGTTGTCGACGATCCGAAGGGTATTGTTGGTGACCTGGTAGAAAATAATTAACTGATTAATTTTTTCTAACCCGAAATGTATGAATATAAATACCTCATCAAAAGGCACGAGCGCTGGTTGGAAACCTCACAGTATTAATCTTAAAATATTAAAGTGCTTTGGACAGCCCTTGATATACTACTGGGTACTTTTTATTGGGGTGGGTTGTTTCGCAAAACATAACTTAAAGATAAATTGATAGACAAATTCGTAAGAATGGTTTTCGCATGGTTTTCGCACTCAAAAGAGGCATTTGCCGGGAAGCTAACTCCAGTTTGTCACTTTGCAAGTTCACCTCTGAGGGAGCTCGGCGTCAGAATATAGACATTACAACCGTACATTTTTTAATGTGTCATGACAGAACTAATTCATAATAGTCATGATAATAATTTTGTAAAGATGGTGTTCCGGCGACAATTAATTGACAGTTAATAATCAAATTCCTAAATTCAACCATGGATCCGACACAACACCTTACTTACCCTAATCCTATAACCATTAACCTAATATAATTCTAATCGTAACCTATGCAAGCCCTAAAACCAACATATTTGATGTCGGATTATTATTATTATGTCGGATCACGGAAAATCTGTGTTATTACCTCTGTCGATGAGTTCCCTACGTTGACGATTTTCTCCAGAGCATCGGAGATGGCTCGGAGACCTTCCGCGTTGATATCGGCGACATTCGCGGTCGCTTCAGCAACGTCGTAAGAATATTCGGTCACATTCTCTGACGTCACAACTGCCTGTAATTGGACAGAAGCATTATCACTCAGAAGCGGATTCATTATCTTGCAAGAGGGCATAATTCCGAGAAAAAGTTTTGGGAGCTATTTTTGTTGTGTACTTAAGGTATGCCACCAGTTGGGCACGGGGCAAGGGGCATGAACCGCTAATTGTGCCCCCTCATTCGCCACTGCTTACCATTCTGTTTTAACTACATAGAGTACTTCGCGTACGTGTGCTACATGATTAAGTTCAGTTTTGATCAACAATGATGAAAATAATAATTATTTGCTGGGGCCTTGATGATGTGAAAATGCTTTGGCATAAGCAGCTCGATATTGGGACTGAAGGCATATGACACTGCATCATTTTTAAGCCGAATTAACGCATTACAAGAGTTTGAAAAATTGAATATTACAGAGAAAAAACCTTTACAAATATGGTAAGAAAGTTCATCCATCTATTTTCACTAGAAGTTTACCATTGACCCGATGGTGTATTACTATGAAATAAAACAGAAATGATACTCTTTTTTCTCTTTATCTTTGTCGCCCATTCGCTCTCTCACTCCACCCCCCCCCCACCTCTCTCTCTCTCTCTCTCTCTCTCTTCTTATTCTTCCTATTCTGCTTCATCTAATACTACTAATATTACTACTACTACAACTACTACTACTACTACTACTACTACTACTACAACTACTACTACTACTACTACTACTACTACTACTACTACTACTACTACTACTATACTACTACTACTACTACTACTACTACTACTACTACTACCACTACCACTACTGCTACTACTACTACTACTACTACTACTACTACTACTACTACTACTACTACCACTACTACTACCACTACTACTACTACAACCACTACTACTATTATTACTACTACTACTACTACATATACCACTACTACTACTACCACCACTACCACTACTACTACTACTACTACTACTACTACCACTACCACTACTACTACTACTACTACTACTACTACTACTACTACTACTACTACCTCTCGTCCTCCGACCCACCCTGCATCTCAGTAGTAAATCTCTGGCAATATGCAAATCATACTATGATTGCGCTACGTCTTTAAGAGTATGACATACACAATAACTTAATTTCTTACCCTAGCAATGTTGTCCAGAACCTCATTAGTGTCTTCTCCCACAAAGCAGTCTAGGAACACGGGATCGTCCCAGACAGCTGCTGACAAGAGATCCCCACGACATGTCCGTCTAGCTCTTGGTAGGGGGGCTACAATAAATAAATAATTTTGTATATGACTTTAAGTGACTAATTTACATTATCGAATGAGAAAAGGAGAGAAAGAAAGGGAAAATAGAAAATATAGGAACACAAACAAAAAATTAAATAAGATGATAATTATGCACCACATATATTAAGACGAATCCGACCCACCCCTACCAAGACACCACATCACTGTCCGAATATTAGTCCTTTCAGAATTCTCAAGGGGCTGCAACCCCCTTCCTCGCCTTATATGCCCATGCCTTGAGGTTTTCTTCAAATTATTAAGATTGATTTTGAGAAATGTCATTAATTATCCCTAGATAATATCCGTGATGTGATCAGGGATGTAGCTATATACAGGGGTACAGTGTCACAGAAAGGGATGCCAGGACTCCATTTCAGACCCCTCATCGATGACCTTGTTACTATGCCTAGTTAATTTTCAGTGGCCATCCTACAAGTAAAGCCGATCGATGCCACCCCCCTCATTATGCCAGTGCCCCTCAATGGCTAACCCATGCTACATCACTGATTGACGACTTACTGTTGTTACTGTATTCACTACACCGTTCTTGGCTGTCAGCGGTCTGGTCCAGAGGTGTAGCGGGAAAGTTCAGGGTTCCAAAGGTACCCGTGACAACCGATTCCAGGCAGGATGCTAAGCATTTCATTCAGAAAAAGAGAATGGGTTTATTTGCATGGGACAAATTGATGGGATTTACTTGAGGTAAATTGATGAAACTGATTCGTTGGAATCAGTTATTTCGGGAGTAAGCTGCGTCCCATCATTATTTCAAGGTCTCTTATTTCAACACACTTTGCACCCGAGTCGTCATTTCGAAGGCAATTAGCCCATATACGCCGGTAATACAACGATTTGTTAGCACTGCTAATTTTGCCTTCACTTGTTGTACAATGTTACTCTCACACCGTGCGTCAATGACCGCGCCAGTCGTTGACGCAGTCCTACGTCAGATAAATTACGCCTTGTGTGCAACGGCCAAACACCTTACTATCTTGATGTTCCGTCCAGATTATTAATGAATATTAGTGCAATGATAAAGTTTGTATCATTCATTTATACTCATTCTGATCCTCAATAAGGATATCAATTATTTTTCATCTCTCAGTTTGTTTACTATTTTTTATTTTGAGAAGTAAAACATCAAATCAGCTTAGACTTGTAAGGTTCTTATTATTCTATCTACTATAATCAAGGCAATCTGATGACAATTAAAATTGAGTTTTATTCAGGAGTTCAACGTTTCTCTATTGGTGCGTTACGTTAATTACGCTCTTGCATTTTAAACGGCTGCTGAGAGCCAATAGGGCATTTATGTTTATACATTTTGCATTGAGTTAATGCCCTTTTGTGAAACGCTTTATACGATTTGAACTGCGTACATGCACTGCTCACGACGATGCTCCCTGCCACAATGGGTGGGATGCTGCTTTCGCCACCGTCTCCAAAGGGCTGGGCAAAGGCAAACTCGAGGAGGGATGAGGTTGCGTTCACGATCGTAATCACGCTGTCATTCCACATGCTGCTGTTGAAGTTGATGACGTAGTCGACGATCATGCTGCCATTGCGTGTGTTTACGATGGTGGGGAACTCGTTGCTCTCTATGTCATCGAGCAAGGACCTGGATATCAGACCACCGTCGTCATTAAAAAATGCCTCCTGTAACTGAAATGGAATGAGAAGTTGGATTTTAACATATTGTTACTATCATCATCTTCTTTCTTTTCTTTTTCATCATTTCTTTTATTACTATTATTGTCACCGTCGTTATTACTATTATCATATTGATATATATGTCTTTGCAGCATATCTTCAAATCATGATTTTCACTGTAATCGTAAATAACACAACTCAGAAAGAATTTGTTAAATGTAAGTTGCTCATTATCAGTTGTTTTAATTTGACTCTCCCGAAAAGCGTTTGATCTTGAAGTATCATAATGCCCGTTGCACACGATTCGTATGCGTTATTACCTGCGCTAATTAAGCCTGCGAACAGTGGTAAAGGCAATTAGTCCATATACGCCAGTAATTCAGAGAGCAGTGTTTGTACTGCTCATCTTCGAGCGAATTGCAAGCGAATCTTCCCGCCTCTCTCAGTACAATTCACTCAGTACATTCACTTTTTGTATGACACCACTTTCAAATGACTCGTCGCAGACCGCGCATAATAGGGACTTTTAGATTTGCACGTCGACGTAGTGGACTGCAACGTGTGCCATTCTTTCAAGGCACTGGCCCGTGCCCGGCAGTGCCTTAAAAGGACTTCACATTACCTTAAAAGGATGTCACCGTGGCAGTCCACGTTCTCGTCGTGTAAAATCTAAAAGTCCCTATTGACTCGGACCTACGTCAGCCAAGACAAGTTCGGGACGGTTCATTCCAGTGGCCTATCTTGGCTAGGAGGAAGGGGTGGAGGGTCCGAACCAGTGACAAAAAAAACTTTCTTGGCTCTGTATAATTTGCGTAAGAGGGTAAGGGCGACGTTATCTCTTCATAATTTGTAAATCATGATGTTGATTTACGTCATTTTGTGGTGTCATTATCAACAGCACACTCAATCAATACATCTTGGCGAGCGAGCCGAGCGAGAAAAGTAAATATTTGGTGTTTCAAGATGAGAAAAATTAACTTACTGGTCCTCTGAACATGGAAGCAAAAAATATTTCAGGATTCTCAAAGTCAACATAGTCAGTGTCGAACGTAATTGAAAAGGCAATCGTTGCCACTCCTAAAACAAAGAAATTGAGAAATTTGAGAGGAATGAGGGCGATACTGCGTGCGTGTTTGTTAAGCGACAGGCAGAAATAGAGATAGTGCATCAGATAAACAAGCACAAAATGTAGAGGAGTTTGTTAGGCAGGGACTATAGTGCGGGCCTTTGCATGAATATTTTGAATACTTATCTTAAGTTACATGTACATTTGTATTCCCAAAATAATTGCTACGAAGAAAAACAATAAAATTAAGCGAACATATTGGGATGAAGGATTATATAATAAAATGTCAATCTTGTTCCAATAAAATCTGCTGAAATTAATCTAACCATAGGTTTATTTTTACTCTCGAAGAAAGTGCTTAAAATTTATCAGATTATTTGAAGATTATCTTTGATCACATCATTTTTGCATGAAATGTATTGCACTGACTCACTGTAACGTTTTGTGGGGACTATGTGCGGTCCTATGCAATCAACAAGGTAAATCCCAGTGACTGTACAATTAAAAGCAGACCTACAAGGCGGTCCACGACCGTAGGTGATGCGACTTCATGATACCCTCCTAAAAAGTCCCAAACAACAAGATAAATCAACAAGATACATCTCGAATTCAACGGCCCCATTTATCTTTGATCACATCATTTTTGCATGAAATGTATTGCACTGACTCACTGTAACGTTTTGTGGGGACTATGTGCGGTCCTATATTCAAACATCTAAAACTGTCAGGTTCAACACTTTAATTTTTAGATCTTTCAGCCATTGTAACCGTATAGGCACTATAGGGGATATGACATCGTGTCTTCCTCCCAAAGAGTCCTATGCAATCAACAAGGTAAATCCCAGTGACTGTACAATTAAAAGCAGACCTACAAGGCGGTCCACGACCGTAGGTGATGCGACTTCATGATACCCTCCTAAAAAGTCCCAAACAACAAGATAAATCAACAAGATACATCTCAATTCAACGGCCCCATACAAGGAGGCGGGTCCATACAGGCAGGAGTTGGTTAATCTGCTCTGAAAAAACCGTGGCAAAATTAAATAAGATGGGTGCCCTGTGCTTCCCATTTTCAAAAAACTTGGTTCACAATCACAATGCCATTACTTTCGAGAATAAGCTCATCTGTATCGTCTGAATGTAACTTTAATTTTCTAATCATTATGCAAATAATAATGACCATCTGGAGCACATCCATCCCTCGATCCCCTTTCCTAATCCAAATTTAAAAAAATAATGCGCAAAGTTTTGCCACGGCTGTTGTTGAGGTCGACAGCGCAACGTCTGAATAGAGATCTACCCAGGTACCCTTCTTACCCTCAACAGTCAGGAGAACAGGAGCGGTAGCGACTGTCTCATCGCGGTAAGCCCCGCTACCATACCCCTCGCAGTGGTAATAACCCATGTCACCAGCAGTGAACGGTTGGAAGCGTAGAAACGGCGACGGGGATTCGTAGGGGGTCCTCAATCCACGACTGGACATGCGCAACCATTGGCGATGTACAGCGCCCTCTATAGGACAGGGAATATCGTAGTTTTGGAAAAACTGCAGAAGGGGAACAGATACTTCATTGGTGACCACAGGCTCTATCGAGAGAGATGAGGAAAATTTGAGGAATTTTTAGAGATAAGTGAATTTTGGATTTTAATTAATTCAATATGGATAAACAGTCATTTCAATTTATAAATTTAAGAGCTAGGAGGAAAAGGAAGCATCAATAATTACGACAATTCGCCTGATCGAGATTCATGCAGTCAACTTCGGATTATTTTACTAAAATGTACTCCAATTTAAAGAAAAACGATGGGCTGACAATCGTATGCATAATACTTTGAAATCAACCAAAATACAAACTGAGGGCATTAGTCAAATCCAAAAATAAATTCTCACAGAATCCAACGAAACTTACACTGAATGTTCAAGATTACGAATAAATGACATGTGCCAAACATTTTGGTAAAAAATGTTTAGTGGCTAATAATATATAGAAAAGACAAGGAAATCCAAGTAATTAGTAGGCCCGACCCCATGTGCTTAACACAGGTCACTATGTACAAATGGGAGTTGTGGTTTTATCGAAGATGATGCCCAGTAAGTTTTTGTCCATTTGTTTTTATTTCACTGGTTCAAACAATCAATCCACTGCAGGATAAACAATCCAGAGTAAATCGAAGTAATTTCGCTAAAAATAGATTCCCATACCAGAGCTCAAGGTTTAGCTTTAATGTTTGCGTATTATGTTTGGCCTACAAGGACCTGTATTTGGCAATTTGCAATGTCTTCAAAGATTTGCGACAGACGGTCCATTGATAACAAATCAAATTAATGTCGGTTTAAATAATTTGAGACTTACAGAATGTTCCCTAAAATTTGGTCATCATAACTGCCATTTTGGGGAATTTATTTTGACTTACGGGCATCACCAATACGTAGGCATGTTTCGTAGGTGCGGAATGATAAAGAAGCATCTTCTGTACACCCAAACCCGACGAACTCTTCCTCCATGGCGGCCCACATATCCATCTGATCGTAGCACGATGCATTGTCAGTAGGGTTCAACGGAGGCGACAGAGGACACTGGAGGTATGAGAGTGGTCCTTGCACTCCTTGGTTAAACGGTAGATTCAGAGGTGTGTTATCCAAAGTGAGCAGGTTGATGTAAAGAGTTGTGGACTGCGCAACGAAGACAGGCGGTGAGAATTCTACAGTGATGGAACCACCGAGGAGTGTAGCGTTGCGATAATCTCTTTCGTAGAGAATCTTGAAGAGATCACGTTTTCTACGCTGGGGGAAGGGTACTATTACCGGCTCGGTTGTGACCGTAATCCGGAACGTACTGACGGAAGGAACCCCGAGCTCTGGGAGCTCTGGGTTAGGCATGTACAACATCAGGGGCAAGAACTGCAAGATGCCGTCTTGAAGGACGTCGAGTGAGAAGAAAGACTGGGCAACATTTCCTACAACCGGTAATTGAAGAACGGGTGGACATTCCGTCAGCTGGTTCTGCTGGAAGTCCACAAGTGCATCAGCTAAACCAGGACATCGGTAATCTAGGATTCAAGATAAAAGACAGGATGCATTTATAGACAAGATCACAATTCTGCACCAGCTGCCACGGAATATCTCAGCTCTATTTACTTACATAGCTATTACTATATATACCATATACTGCATACTTTATACTACATAGTTTTATTTCAAGGTGGCCAGGCTGTATTACTAAATCTCATGTTCGATTTAATCGTATCTTACTAAAGACAAATGGTTGAAAAGGAACACTGTAAACATATTTAGTAACAATTGCCTAAAAGGTAGATAGCATGTGTCCGGCCAAATGTTGACAATTTTATGCCCAACTCGGGTATTGGTTTGACAATCACGCGTGAGATCCTTTTACAAGAAACTGAGCAAAAATCGCCCATGATTGGCCTGTTATTGCCTCAAAGTTGATCTGACACCTATTTTGTAAAATAAATGTTCATGTAACGTTTTTTACACTGTAAATGTATATATCCAGTTTCTCTTTGGTACGGTCTATTAATTTCTCCTTTTGTTTATATGTACATGTCAGTGGTTGTATGTTTCATTAAATTTTAACTTATTTTCTACAGACCTCTGCTGTGTGCAGCTGAGTCGGACATAACGCATTGAATTAAATAGGAATACGCAGTGGTGTAGCATAGGTCCACGCATTGTGGGGTACTGACACGATGGGGGAGGGGGCACCTGTCTATCTCGGAAAATCAAAGATGCGAATAAACAAGGCTACTGAATGGAGGAGGATGTGGAAGGGTCCTATAGTCTAATTTCCTCGTCGTTTTCCCATATTCACTGCTTTCTTTCTCGCCTTTTTCTTTATTTTAGTTTTTGTCCTCATGCGATGGGGGAAGGGCACGTTCCTCTTACCCCTCTGTAGCTACGTCACTGGGAATACGTAATTTAACCATACCTAGTGCTGTTACTTGTACCCTTGAAGTGGCTGTACCAGCAAAGTTTTCAGCCGTGCAGGTAAATCTGTCAGAACAGAAGAGAAACAATTTGAGGCAGGTGAAGTTGCATATATGTACTCACAAGCAATCCACTTATCATTTTCGATTTAAAAAGATAATAATTAAACAGAAAAACGACAGTGGGTTTACGATTATATACGGATAAAATTTTTATTGTCATTACCATTTGACCATATCTCATTTTGAATAAAAACCTTTTATTTAGGATCAATGTACATATTATCATGTCAGAATACTAATCTATATTTGCCTCTCTCCACCACAGTAAAGTGAAGAGATTAATACTGATAATTCGTACTATAGAGCTGTATGATGTATAGTAACTGGCCGTTATTGCATTCATCAGCTTTTGTAATGTATCATCTTTACAAAATATATATGAAACACGATTGCAAAAATTATAGAGAAATTAACTCTAAGGCATTTCAATACCCTATTGTATATCTGATAGTTAAGAAATTATGTTTGGATTACGTATATTACGTTAGTGTAATGTCATCTCATTTCAATAGGTAATAAACAAGTTTAAGGACTGTAGGTTAATTTGTGAAAGTCTATGCGATTATGTTATGCATTCTCCTTACGTAATGTCTGTTCCGTTTGACAATTGGACTTGTTGAAAGGCTGATGGACCCACTTCAGCCGTCGACTCTGGGTCTACGATGGGTAGCAAGGAGACTACAGGTTGTGGTGACCCGATGGCAGTGCAGGAGATCCCGATGTTATCGCTTGGATAACCAGTTTGGTTTTCAGAGATGAAGACTATTTCTGGCGAAGCTATACGTGCAGGGATTGCAATAACAAAAAATTAGTGAATCATTTTCTGTTCCATTTTTCAAAGAAACAAGTCCTTTAGATATTCGGATTTTTTAAATTTTTAATCTTGTATCATGGTATTATGCAATTTAATGTATGGACACTTTCCAAAAATGTTCACGATTACTCAGCAAAAGCTGGAAATCCTTCGGAAAGAATAGCATTAATCACCAACATACATCAGGTTGGTAATGTACTCATGCCAGAAAATAGTTTGACAGCCAAGCGTAGACTCAGCAAATTGCACATTAAATCAGCACATTAAAATCAAGGTATACGGAAAATCAATGTATTGCAAGAGTAACATCTTATCGAAGTAGGTCGATATGATTCTTAGTTTAGTTTATAAGGAGTATGTAAATACGTACAGATGCAACGTCCATACAGAGAGGACACAAATAGCTTCCTTTCGCGAGGCTGACACGGCGTACGGTTCCTTCTCAGGTAGGGCCATGCTGCCGTTAAGCATTGTATACCATTGTCGACAATTCCGGGGCATGGATCCAAATATCTAAGGAGAAGAAAAAGAGGAGGAGATAGAATAGATTTGAAATTTGAAGGAAAAAAATGAAGAGTACCTTGAGTATTTACTATACTGACAATCGCGTCAAAACAGAGATAGGCCTGCTATCATACTTTAAATATCATTCCGATATCACTAAATAGTACAGATTCCCTTGCGCAGGCAATTTCCCGTGTTTTTTTAATATATATTATAAACGAGTACGTTATAATGAGTGCAAATATTATCTTCTAAGTAGAAAATAATTCTTAAGTGGATACATTACGGCCAAGGCTCGCTGAAAATTGTTCAACCGAATAACAATTTCCATGGCCTAATCTCCGCGGAGACATTTTTTACATTTGCAACATTAAAAAGGGAGAGCAACAATGGGGAAATTCGATAAAGCTATCATTATTCTACCATTATTCTCTCATTTCATTTTTCACAAATGTGTATTTAATTCCAAGAGAATCACAAGGTTGTTTGCATTTGCCAAATTTCTTAAATTAAATTGTAAAGGACAATTCCGACTCATGTATTCATTCAAGCTCAAAGCTAGGATCCAACTAAAGCACGCAGCTTTTCATTGTTGAAAACTCACTTGCCCCAACAAAGAATGAATACAAGCCAGGGACCCGGGTTCGATTCCCTGCGGAAACATTTCTCAATGTTTGCAAACATTAAAAAAGGGAGTACATCAATAGGCCCATTAATACATCCCAAACACTATTTTGATTTTTTTTTTTTAAACTACCATTTACACTACTAGGAACCGTCGAAGTTTGCTCATACCGATTTCGGGGTGAGTAGTATGCATGCGCGCCACTCGTCAGTGCCGCCTGCCCTCCATAATTATATTATACGTTGGAACGGAAGCGAGGCGAGTCACGTGAGCAAAAAACTTACCGAAGTTTGCATTTACACTGCAAAAATCGGTGAAACTTCGGTAGGTGTTTAAAAAAAAACACTCCAGAGATGTATTTTCCGATTTAGAGATTTCATCGTGTTTACCGGTAGTTGCTATGCAATGCTATGCAACTACCGGCAATGCAACGACCGATTATACCTTCAGAGTTGAGTTCTCTTCTCGACCCAAAACCAGTGCGAAAGAAGTGTTGCATTTCAAGGGTAGTTGCTATGCAAATAAGAGCCACTTTCCCCTTCTCATAAATGCCCCTTCTGACACCTCTGATAGAAACCTCGATTAAAATCTCATAGGTGCCCCTTTTTATTCGACAAGTGCTCATTTTCCTTTGTAATAAGTGCCCTTACCATTATCACACGTGCCCCTATTCATCTCAGGTGATTGCCCCCTTTTTCAGGTACAAGAAGTGCCCTTTATCATTCTTGATAAGTGTTCCTTCATCTCTTATAATTGTCTCTTTTCAAATCTGAGCAGTGTCCCTTATATTTTGACAAGTGTCTCTTTTCATTCTTATACTAGTGCCCCTTTTCATCTCCGATGAGTGCCCTTATTCAAATGTGAGAGGTACCCTCTATAACTTTGTAATATGTTTCCCTTTTCATCTCTGATAAGTGCCTTTTTTATTTAGACACCTTTACCTATACTTTCTCATTAGTGCCATTTTCTTTCTGATAATTGCCCCCTTTCCTTTGTAATAAGTGCCCTTTTTCCATGCTCATAAGTGCCCTTTTTCATTTCTGGTGAGTGCCCCTTATCAGGCGCGAGAAGTGCCCCATTTTCTCATCTCATGATTCCCCTTTATACTCTCACATGTGCTCTTTTTCTTTTCTAATAAGTGTCCTTTTCTCTTTGGATATGTGCCCCCCCCCCATTCCTATCACCATAAAACGTGCTCCGAATTTAAAGCGACTAAGAGCAACTTTTTCTTTAATTTCACCCAAAGCTCGCTCGCATTTTTAGTTGATATAATTATGTTTCTTATGAAAAGTTTTTTTCAGTCTTTCATGATTAAATTGTGCTTAAAACATCATCAAGATTGTTCTTTCCTCTTTATAAGATGTAATTTTTCGCACTCGTAAATTAATTTTCAGACCATCACATCCAACTGTATGATGCATGAGGCCGGGAGACCATTATGCCCCCCCCCCCCTCCGCAATGTTTCTGATTGTTCGGGAACGCATACGGATGACGCCGCGCCGCTTCATGACTTTTTTCTCTCGAGTCTTGCGCATCTTTTAAAACAATTTTTTTAATCGGATCTACCGTTACAAAGTCACGTGACCTTTTGTTTTTACATGTCGGCCCGAAAATCGCTCATTTTCGTGATTTGTGTACAAAACATATGGAAATATCATTTTTCCTAAAAAGAGATATAATATTGGTTATTTGGTCTTGTTTAAAGTTTAGGTGCTTGTTTTGGGGGTCAAAATAGTTGAATTATAATTAGAAACGAAATAAAAACAACAAAAACAATAAAATACATAAGAAATTATCAAAACAAGAGATAACATAAGGAATAACCTGGCTTTTCCAATTTTTTTGTCGTATTATTATTCCAAATGGTCTAAAAAATATATTTAGTGGAAAAGATATATGATTTATGGGTAAAACTGTGAACTTTTTGACCTTATTTGCATAATTTACCATAAATATGCAAATGAGTAAATTTTTCAAAAAATTGAATTTACTGTAGTATTCTATACACTTCACTTGACATGCATGCAAATTTTCGCGGCGATCGGCCGTTTCACGGCCGAGATCTTAGGGGGGCATTATGCCCCCGGCCGTATTAAGACCTCAAATAGCCCGGCCTTTTTAGGGTTAAGCAGTATCTTGGACCATGTAAAGAGAGAAACAAACATTGAAATCATCTCTGATAATGTAATCGCAATGTAGGGGTATATACCAATATATATGGTATATTTTCGCATTAAGATTTCCCTTTGTATAGGTGCCCCTTTTTACCAGAAAGTGCTCTTATTTTTGTTCTCCCCCCCCCCCCATTTGAAAGACGCTCCGCAGCCCCTGTATATGTATAGATATACCTATACCTATCAAAGTGTGTACGGAGTTTCTGTTCTGTTTTTAGCCTTTTTTTGTGAATTACCTGACGAATTCTACTTCTACAGTGCCATATTCGAGGAACTCGGGAACAGTATAAGGAGATTCATTGCTTGGTTCTGCATCCCTCACGAAACTGAGTGTGACCTGTATGCTGCCAAATCCAACTTCCAAGGGCTCACGTAGCTTCTTCACAACTCCGCTAAGAGATTCCTGTATGAGTATAAGTATAAGTATAAATAACCGTCGGTAAGAGCATGAGGAAAAGTATAGTTTAAGGATAAGGGTAAGTATTAGTATAGCTCTACTGATAGGGATGAGTAAAATTTTAAGAAATATAGCATTTGAACAAACTTAGTGGCGGCCCCGAAGAATTATAGATAAATAGATCTATATATATTATATCTTCAGAGTTCTCTTCACATTCGCGATCTAAAACCAGTGTGTAAGAAGTGATGAATTTCAAGGGTTTTAATTATTTATAATTATTTTCACTGCAGCGTACTGAAATGCTAGATTGTATATGATACATGTAATGCACTATTGGATTTGGATTGCATCATCTAGTTTGACTTGCTTTCATCTGGTTTCATCTTGATTTCTGTTTCTTGGAATTCTCATCCTTACTCATCATAACATCTTTCAGTGGACATTCCACCACTCTTATTCATTGATAGAGATTATTGGTATTGTCCACTCCTCTCATGACTTATTACAGTCGTACTGAGCAGAGCAGAGAAAGTGGAATAAACACTTCTAGTTTAGACATCAACTAGTCAAGTCGCGCTGCATCTCTGTCCAAGTCTCTTGTACGTCGCTACATACATTTATTATTATTATTATTATTATTAGCAGTAGTAGTAGTAGTATTAGTTTTAATATTATTATTGTTATTATTATTATTGTTATCATCATCATCATTATCATCATTGTTATTAGTAGTAGTGGTACATGTAGTATTATTGTTATTATTATTATTATTAATATATCATTTTTATTATCATCCTCATCACCACCACCATCATTATCATTATTATTATTTTTTATAATTATTATCCATGATCCTGCAGTGGATGTGAGTACCAGAATTGTGTTTTATAATATACTGCATAGGCCTAATTCATACATTTATCGACAAAACATTGGGATGAATGTTCATGCCATTTTTTATTAAATATTCAACTTAACGCAAATCAAGTGGCTCTTTATCTTAATTAAAAACACTATAAAATGGTATAAAACTCGTTCTTACATTTGCTGTCAGTTGGAGTGTAACAACGGTAAAATTGGTGACGTCACCGACGGATGATATATTTAGCATGAAAAATCCTTGTTCTGTCAAATTGGTAGATGGCCCGGACATTTGGTTCCTTCCCCAATCAAGATACACCTAGAAGAAATAAAACAATCAATGTAAAATATAATGGTAATGATGATAAAGAAAACAAAATGATAATAATAAATGTGATGATAATTATTTTAATAACGATAAGTAAATAAATAATAATAATAAAACGATAATGATAATAATGATAATAACATTAGTAATAACATAACACTCAAAATATTAATAGTGGGTTCCTGTATAATTTGACGTCTGCCAGACTTCACACTCTTGGCACTCCAAAGTATTTTTTTTAAAGAAACTTAGAAGCATTTCTTTCCTAATCTACTTAAAAATTGTTATGGTCACGGTTTGTTGCTTAATGCTTTTTTTATTAATGAGTAGCTAGAAACTGTGTATTTTACTTTTAGATCATCTAAAAATGTTTTATTGTCATAATTCTTTTTGCCCTTTTCAGTCTTTGATTGACTAGGCTCTATTTCTTCCGGGTATCATTGACAAAAAAATATGATATCATTATTCCTCTCCAGGTGTTTAATGCCATTCGACGTTTTGCTAGACGAGAGGTCTTTAACAGTTCCAAAAATATGACTTAAAATTATAATTCGGTGACATGTCCAATATACCATTGGGTAATTGGGAGGCAAAACCGGCCCTTGCCCCTTAATTTAAAATCACTGTGGCATACCTCAAGTACACATAAGAAAACATGTACCCAACCCCCTCCCCTTCGACTAAAATATTCGACCGAAATTGCAGATTTTCCACTTAAAATGGCACGTGGAAAAAAAAATCAGACTTTTAAAGATTGTCTGTATGGCAATGTTTTTTGTTTTACCAAAAATGCGATTTCCCCCTTGCTATTTTGCTTGTCAAAGTTTTTTTTTCTCGGAACTGTGCCTCCCCCTCCTCCTTCTGTTTACAAAATCATGGGTCCGCCCCTGTACTAGAACACAGCACACACTGGCAGGTGTTGGAGATTCCCAAACCCTCTGGTCTCAGTGTTCGTTTCGTTTCAACTTACTCTGTCAATCCATACTAGTACTGGAGACTCGGATTCAAAGAGTGGTATGTTGAAGAAAAACTCCCCGTTGAAAATGAAGTCTCGGCCCATTGAATTAAAAGTCCCGTTTTTCCTTTCGGCACTGCAGTCGCTATCAAACGAGGCATATATTGTTTCATTGCATTCATCTATTGGAATGAGAATAGAAGTGACAAAAATCATATCACAGAAACATCGTGGGGGTGTCGTAGTACAATGCGTATCAAAAAAGTGTACCCAACTTTGGTAGCTTCTAATTAAGAAGTCATAACCAATATGACTTTGAAATTGATTTCCTGATGAAGAGTTACTTATTTTCTGTTCAATGATACCCTAATCATAATATTTCCGCCACGGATAAATGATCATCAGGGTCTTTAAAGTGTTGTCAAAATCGCCTTGTTCCAAGTTTGGGCTTAAGGAACCAATGTGGATCAGACCATATGCATGTGCTTCTTTGGTCTAAATCCTTTTAAAAGTTAAATTCTTCCTCGTGTTCCAGGGCCTTATTGTTTAAAATGATGCAATGCATCTATAGGCTTTCACAGGACCTTGTTTCAATTCACAAGATAACCTTTAAATATTTTAAACAGCTTACTAACTTCTTGTCTCATGATATGAGTTGATATTTACACATTTTTATCTTCTTTCTTCAACTTCCTAATAGTCAATGTAAATAAATGAGCATTTTTTTTTGGAATTGGTATAAGATAACACACGTAATGACTTTTGACCCACATTCATTGACCCACATTCATTGCTTCAGCCCAAATTTGGTACAAGAGGATTTTGACAACACTTTTTGAAAAGCCTGGTGTTCATTCATCCTTGGAAGCACATTTATGAGGATGGTATCATTAAACAGGGTATTAGTATTTTTTTACAATAAAATATGATTCAATGTTCCATAGGTTATAACTCTTTAATTAGAAGCTACCAAAGTTGGGTACACTTTTATTTTAAACGCACTGTACAGTGGTTCATTCACTTGACTCTCTATCCAAGGAGTGAGGGTTCGAATCCCAGTCCGGTACTAACGTCTTTCCACATTTGCCACTCTCCACCCAGGGTACCTGGCAATTGGTGGACTAATAATTTTTGGGACCCGCAGAAAAATCAGTATTAATATTAACGAGGCTGCCCTGGGGACATAAGAGTAAATTATCAGGTGGGCTGTATATAATACAGACCACCTTATGTTTTCGTTAAAATTGCCTTTATTTATTTCTTTATTTTTCTTATTTCCACCCACTTTTTTGTTAGCAAGATAACTTAAAAATTGCTCAATCAAATGCCTTGAAATTTGGCACACACATGTAAAGGCATATGGACAAAGCATAATAAGGTTTTCAACCTTGACCATGACTGATGACGTCATCTAGGTGCCATTTTGTGAAATTTTCCGAAAATCAACTCATGATCATATCTTCATGGCGGAAAGTAATTTTTCAATCATATTTATCATGATCAAGGTCAATATCCGTCCGGTCAATTTCAGGTCAAAAAACCCGCGCGTATGCGTACGTCCGCGCTTCAGTGCGCGTGCAAAATTTCAAAATGCTCCAAATCGTCTCAAATTCATTTTGAATAAGGGAGTTAACAGATACGTCTGCGCTTGCGCGAATCTCCGATATCAACTTCCGGGGTCAGGTCATTCGTACATTATGGTACATAGAATAGCTCTGCCAACTGTGATCAACGTGCTCAACCCGCGAACGGACAAGACTACAAGTTTGTTTCGGAAAATATCTCGCTGTATATATCTTCTTATCAATCTATTTCATCTCCTTGAGTACTTGTGTATAAAACTGTGAGTGGCGGGAAATTAATGAAAGAGAGAAAGAGATTACAGTACAAGAATAAAAACAGAATAATATAAGGAAAGATAGAGAGAAAATTATAGATAAAAATAGAAATAGATAGAAAATTATAGATAAAAACAAAGAATAACATAATAAAAAGGTGATAGAAGGAAGAAACAAAGAATAACATGAAGAAAGATAGAAAGAAAAATGATAGAATGATAACAACAAACAATTACATAAGAGATGATAGAAGAAAAAAAAAGGATAACATGAGGAAAGACAGAAAGAGAAAATGATGAAGAATAGATAATGGAAAGATAGAAGATAAAAAATGTGCCCATCTCTTGCCTCAGAAAATATAAACGTCATCTAATGAAGGAATTTCATTTCATCTTAATTATGTTTAATTAGCCTGTACACATTTGTTCATGTACTACCCACTCTTTCTTTTCTCTTTACTTTGTATAATTATCTGCGGCCATTGGAGCCCAGCCTTTGAAAGGCCAATGGCCTCTACTGGCTCCTCCATATTCTTTGTATTGTTTATATATTTTCTTATATGTATAATATATTGTTGAATGTATTTTTTACGAGTATTGGAAATAAAATGAATGAATGAATGAAGAGAAGATGAAAGATGGAAAAACAAAGATTAACATAAGAAAAAACAGAAAGAGAAAATGATAGAAGGAAAACAAAGAATAACATGACGAAAGATAGAAAGAAAAAAATGATAGGATAATAAACGAAGAATAACGTAAGAAGTGAAAGAATTAGGAAAAACAAAGAGTAACATAAGGAAAGACAGAAAGAGAAAGTGATAGAATGATAAAAACAAAGAATAACATAAGAGAAGGTGATAGAAGGAAGAAACGAAGGATAGCATACGGAAAGATAGGAAGAGAAAATAATAGAATAAAAACAATGAATAACATAAGAGAAGGTGATAGAAGGAAAAACAAAGAATAACATGACGAAAGATAGAAAGAAAAAATTATTGGATAATAAACGAAGAATAACGTAAGAAGTGAAAGAATTAGGAAAAACAAAGAGTAACATAAGGAAAGACAGAAAGAGAAAGTGATAGAATGATAAAAACAAAGAATAACATAAGAGAAGGTGATAGAAGGAAGAAACGAAGGATAGCATAAGGAAAGATAGGAAGAGAAAATAATAGAATAATAAAAACAATGAATAACATAAGAGAAGATGATAGAAGGAAAAACAAAGAATAACATAAGGAATGGTAGGAAGGAAATGATAGAACGATACAAACGCTATGAGCTCTTCTTTCCGACGTGAAACTGGCAGGTTTCTCTCTCTGACAAAGTTCTTCAATTGTTGCATATTCCAAAGTTTTATATCATCAAAAGACACCTTCGATTCGTCATCCATATTTTCACAAGTTCAGCGCAAAAAATGAAAACAATACTTGAAACTCAACAGAAATACAGCAACCGTCAAAAAAAGAGATATCCATAGAATTTACACACGTTTTAGGGTGCGTTCAATCGATTTTTCGAAGCTAGAATCACAAACATGAATCACAATTCAAAACGCCGATACAAAACACGGTTACTGCGGGAGATCGTTCAAGCGATTTTCAGCGATTTTCCATCAACGCTGATTCTCGCTCTAAGCCCACCCAGGAAGAATAGAAATAGGTATCGATAATATAAATAATAGATAATCACGTCATAGAATCATGATTGAGATCTCCGTTCGTTCAAGCGAATTTTAGCGACCGTGATTCTGCAGAATCATGATACAAAACGCATCTTTTTCAGCGTTTCATGTTTGTGTTTTTAAACACGTTAATTTTTACGACCAACGAAAAATCGCTTAAACGCAACCGTGTTTTAAACTAAACGTCTTTGAAAACCGTGATTCTAGGGTGAAAAAGTGTCGATTGAACGCACCCTTATTCGCATCGCATTGTGTCCGGAGTGCGTGTACAGCTGACCCCTGACACAATGACGTCACAGACGTCCAGTCGGTAACTGTTAACTCCCTTATTGGTTTCAGGCCATTTCGAGCATTTGTCAGAAAATCGCGCACACGCGCATGCGCGCGCGTTTTCGCGCGTAACGCCATCACACAACATAAAATCCGCTTTTTTTATTCTTTCATGATATTTCCCATTTTTTTCCAAACAATTTGATACCATGTTTATCTCTTTATGACTGTTAATAACGGAATGAGCGTCCGTTCAAGATAAATGTCGGTGCGCGCGAGCTCTTGTAATACATAGCATATATGGGCAAAAACATGCCTATACAAAATCCATTGTAACTCTTCAGAATGGATGGGACCCCCAATTTTTTTCATATTTGGATAGATTATGAGTCGGAGATATGATTTCATGTCTCATTTGACCCTCAATTAACTCATGACGTCATCATAATGGCCTCCGAACTCAAAATTTCAATTTGCATATTATGACGTCAGCATATTTTTCGAAAATTGATTGTATCTCTGTAAATATCGATTTTCTTCCAAATTTTGATATGTTCTAGCTGAGACAATTCTCTACAAGTATAGTATCCACAATTTTTCATTTTGACAAAGGCATCATTGCGTATTTTTGCGATTAAAGGAGGCATGTCAATTTTTCACATTTTTTTTCAAAACTGGATTCTACATTCCCGTCTTTCGCGAGCAATATCTCCGTCGTTTTAGTTTCGTTTTCGCTGAGCTTCGAGTATGTTGTAGCTGAGACAATAAGCTATCACAAGTGTGCCCTTTATTTTTCGATCAGATGCCGGGATCATGCTCATATTTCACTTGCAAAGTGGGATTTGAGAATTCCATTTTCCGTTCACGTGTAATGTCTATGTGGATTATTTTGGTATAGTGGTCATAGCACTTGCCTCCCATTCCGGCGACCCAAGTTCGATTCCTGGTGGGTCATTTTTTTTTTTTTTTTGGCCGTCGTTTTAAATTTGATTTTATGATCTTCTTCGACTATTATAACATATTATCATATACAATCACAAACAATGTAATAAAATGCCTAATTTTGCGTGTTATATCTATGGGAGAAGAATGTCAATCGTTTGAGTACAACCCTATGGGAAATATGAGTCCTTGTCGTGTATTAATTTTTTGTATTCATAGTTGGATGAAGTATGAGTCGGAGAAATGATTTCTTATAAAAAAACAAAATCGGAAAATGCATATTTCATTTTGATATTTAGATTTGAGGGTCAAAGGTCAAATATACTGTACATGGTTTCTGTAAAACCATGCATTGTATAGACTTGAAATTTGGCACACTAATAGACCTGTATAAGAGGATTATTTCAAAAAATAAGGTCAAATCATGCCAATGTTATCTTAACTACTTAGTATGTCACTAAACATGTGTGGCATGCACTTGGAACAGCCCACCTATACTTGTTATAAACAAGTATTACATGTCTAGTTATCATTTGTATTTGTTATCATTGTTTAAATCGACCAATCTAATAAGCTGATTGGAAAACAATCAGACTATCTGGTATAGGTTAAGCGACTATACAGTTGACTATACTTGCACTATTCTAATGCTTCTAGGGTGCATGCAATAATCATATCATGAACTGCTCTTCGACAGGCAACTTACAGTTCCACCCCGGCCCCTGCTCTCTGCGACGTATATTTATTGGCCTGCACTTTTGTTTTAAATGAAAAGCTTAATTGCAACTCACTCCCTTTTTTGGTAAAAGTGTGTCCTTATCGCTTTAGGACTTCGCTTTGCCTCATGTTGAGATTAACTAACACTAATTCACGTGACTAAAGATGGTTATGGCGATCCGATCAGGGGCAGAAAGTGGTTTTTCAGTCCATTATACCATTACCTTGATAACTCTGATTAAGCCATCAACATTGAGGCAATTTAACCTGCCATAGCCATAACTAGATCAAGTGAATTTCACACAATGTCGTTCCTGATAAAATCAATCCCATTCCCAGCTCCAGTGGCGGATCCAGGGGTTCGGGGCCCCCCCCTGGCAAAAATAATAAAGCTCACTACACCCCCTCCCAACTGAGCGAAAAATCGGCCGGCATGATTTTCGAATTTTCTCACGAGGTGGGCCCCCTCTTTGGCCCCCTCCCTTGCCGCCGGCTGGATCCGCCCCTGCCCAGCTCTATCATATGACATATGCAATTTCTTTAACTACAATTATGGTAGGAATACTTGAAAGTGAGTGGAGGTAGTGCACACCTTGTTTGCGTGAATGAATCCAGGTAATCATATACGTAAATCATTAGCATAGTAACAATAATAATCAAGCCATCAACGTTGAAGCAATTTATTTTGACATAGCTATAACAAGCACATGTGAATTTTATCACAATGCTGCTTTTGATATCAACAATACCATTTCTACATTAAACAGAAAAGGCTCTATAATCATATAATGTGGTACCAGAAATTGCGTTTACTATGTTTACGTTGGAAAATCATACGCATGGCAGAAATGTCAGTGATTTAAGATTGACTTGGATTCTTTCAATAAGAAAGCATCGGATAATATTTAGAGATTACGAGTAAAGATTAATGAATAACGTCATTCAAATAAGTGAATACTTTGCGCTTTCAAATTATTATGGATAATGCTTTTGTAGCATTTGAACAAAAATTTAAACGATAATGGCAAGCAGTTAAACAAATATGTGAATGCAGTTTGCTGTCTGACATTTCCTATTCATACATTAAAAAAAAAACATTTAATGAATCTGCAGATCATATACAAATTTTGACCTTTAGATGCAATAGTAAACTTACCTAATTCTGGGCATTCCATTTCATCGAAACCAGTACCACAATCGTCATAAGAGTCACAAACAGCTTCAGGGAGGTAACAAGCTTTGCTGATGGGGCATTGAAGGGTACCGTTGGTACAGGGAGCTATATAGAAGGAAGAAATACAATAAAGTAATGTATTAAATGGGGCACGAAGGGGGTGGGGGTACAGGGAGCTATAGCGAAGTAAGAAACAGAAAATAAAATGGTGTATAAAAGTCAATCCAACCAATCCAACCTTGGTAATAAGTTCATTTTAATGAAAGCACTGAGCAAACAAGTAAGAGAGACAGAATGACGACAGTTTGAAAGAAATCTCACCAATAGTAAAAGATTTATGAATGTTTGAAATATGAGATCACTACAGCTATGGGAACCTTAGATTGGCAGTTTTGTTAGTGTATTGTGACGTAGTCACGAATAACTCTCCCGTTTGTCGTGTACAAAAATATCACTAATTTATGTTTTTCTTCTATGTGCCTTCTTCCTTGGGGCACTACTCAAAGTATGTTATTGATAATATATTATTATATTTCTCTAAAAGAAAAGAGACCCTGAGTCATTCATTTCGAAAAGAAAAATATAGTCATTTTGTGTGTTCGATCAAATGGGAAAATTGTTCGCCACTACATCACAATGACATTACCGATTCAGCCAATTTACAGTTCCCATACGTATAGTGATTACAACTTTCATAAAAGTCATAACTTTCTTATCTTTTGTGCGATTTCGTTCAAACTTTCACATGTCTGTTTTCTCTGATTTTCTGTTTTCTTTTAGACTAGTTTTCTTTTAAGGTTGGATTTTCCTTTATGTTCATGATGGGGCAAAATTCAACACACAGACACTCACAAATGAAAGAGATGTTGTAGATGGTTTCACTAAAATAGTGCCACTTATGCACGTCTAAAGAAATCGTTCGAAATTCTATGGCTGAATTCACATTTCATGGTTACGGTAAATGGCGGGAATGCGTGACTCCACCAAACTCCAACAAAAGTCGGAACAATAGCATGGAGTACTCTAAGAACCAATCAGATTTGCATAACAGAAGAAAACTGGCATATATTTGTCCAGTGTGTTCACTGACCGTGATTTCGTGTACACTGCTTTCTTACCGCAAGGTTAACAGAAAGATCCCAAATCAAAACCAACGATTCAACAGAATTCACCTATTGTATGACAAGAATGAATCAGTTTCAAGTGCAGTGTACTATAATCTCTCTCTCTCATGATATATCCTTTGATTATTTACGTATGATATATATATATATATGTGTATATATGAGAGAGAGAGAGAGAGAGAGAGAGAGAGGGGAGAGAGTGAGAGAGAGAGAGAGTGAGAGAGAGAGAGAATGTGAGAGAGAGAGAGAGAGAGAGAGAGAGAGAGAGAGAGAGAGAGGGGGAGGTAGAGAGGGGAGGTAGAGAGACGATGCAGCATTCCATGGATGAAACTTTTCTTTTCAAAATGACAACCAAGATCGATTCATGTAGCACCGTCATGAGGCTCCACCATTCCGCCATGTTGGGAGCAAATACGTATAAAAGGCACGAAGTGGGTCATATCCTTGTTTAAAACATATGTGGATATTTGGTGCCAATTTACAAAGTCTAAACCAGGCCTTGACAGCAAAGGACACATAATGAATGACTACCCTTAATGTTCACACGACTTCTCAGATATCCGACATTATGCTCTGCCTACCTTTGCTCCTGGTTGATCATTTCGTCGGACAAAGTTATCGAAGGTATAAGATTGCGATTAGGTTTTAGATAAAGATTAGAGTTAAGTTTACAGGTGTCGTGTTGGGTCAAGGGTTGAGGTTAGGAATTCGGTTGGGAGAAGAGCAGTAATTGTCGCCAAAGATTTTGTTAGTACTAATTAAGAATTGACGTGCGATGACAAACCCAAACATCTTCTTTTTACATCTATTTACAAACAGGCGAAATGGAAGAGTAGGAAAAATTAAAAAACCGGCAATACTTTTCAAAACAATGGAGATGCATCCGCGTACGGGGGAATTGAGATAATGTTGGTCATCCCACTGGCCATATCCTGGTATTGTGGTAGATTTTAGTGAAATAGGTCGAATTACCACTGAATGCAGTACTTATATACCAACAAAGAAATTATCTCTCCAACATCTTAGCTTAAATTTCCGTTCTTCGATAATCAATCCACGTTGACCATAACTCTGTCCCTGGTTCTTTTGAGCTTCCGCTTTGCACGTCATTTCCGAGTTAATCAAAGAGTACAAGTCCCGTGGTCATTATTTGTGGGTTCAGGGTCTCCTTTCCGGATTGATCAAGGTTGGTTGACGGTATGGTTTCCATCAAATGAGACTAAAGGTAATGTATCAAATATATATTTGGCTATACTTGCCTATCAGTATAATTGTCAATTCAAGAGAGCATTGATAGAGCAAGGTTCATGTCATTAAAAATATAGCTGAGCTGTGTATAGATATTCTGTACTCGTTTAATGTACTGGGAATAATGAAAAATCAATTAAGAAAACACTCAATATTTGATTCTAAAAGAACAGTAAAGAAACTTTTGTAAAATTGAAAGTAGGACCTATATGAAGTGTCTTTAAGTGACTTCACAGATTCGTATAGCAGGGACTGATATTATTATTATTATCATACAGAATAAAGTGAAATACTGTTCGCGATACAAATACACTAGTTACCCTAGAAAAGAATGGAATAAACAAACACAAGGACAACCTCCGGTGTCAAAAGGAATTACTTGCGGTGTATTAGAATAATAAAAAGAAAACATGCACACAAATACTACTGCTGTATATTATCCGCACACAAATAATATGTATGCTACTCTTTAATCATAAGTGTATACGTTTAATTCATTGTCATCGCTCATCCAGTTTAGTAATCAAATCTAGAGCATTTAGGGTTTCAAGTTTCTAATTTTTATTCGTTTCTACAATACCTTTTTTTACAATTAATTATTGTCAATTTTTAATCACGAAATACATTTAAAGTAGACGTCCACACAACACATGCACACAAATACTACTGTTGTATATTATCTGCACATAAATAATATGTATGCTACTCTTTAATCATAAATGTATACGTTTAATTCATTGTCATCGCTCATCCATTTTAGTAATCAAATCCAGAGCATTTAGGGTTTCAAGTTTCTAATTTTTATTCGTTTCTACAATACCTTTTTATTACAATTTTTATTCACGAAAATACATTTAAAGTAGACGGAGTTGAATCACATAAGTATTTCAAAAGAAAAACAAGGCGTATACTTATGTAACCCAACAAAATAAATAAGGCATTCCAAAGTGATTACAATATAAGAACCCTTGTGAATCATTTTGCATTTGTTTAGGGAAATTATTGTAAAATAGAGTTCAAACGTCATTAGTCACTTTTCTATCGTACGTCCATGACATCTGAACACAAGAAATAATACAATGCAAAACATAGTATCCTGTTTTCTACCAATATTGTGTGTTTGTTTCTAACGTGTAAACCAAAAACTTGACATGAAATGTTGTGATCTTAATCACAACATTCGATTTTGTTTTTTATAACTAGACAAATTATCACATTGTTTAAAAACACGTATATAGGTACCTAGTTATTATAGGCAACAGTAATTGTGTAATTCAGGACCGCTTTTCAACCCGACGAAATACTTTCTTTTTACCGTAAAGGTGTTTAGTGTATAAAAAATTGAAGACCTAGAGTCAGGTAAGACCTACGCCAGACTGACGATAACCCGAACTAAATGTACATTAAAATGAATAGCCTGGAAACAATCGGTGTGGAATCAGTTTGGCGGTGTGACCGGGTAGACCTACCTCAGACACAACACCAAACCGATTCACGACCGACTCCATACCGACCTATTCTTGGCCATAGTGGGTAATGTAAATTTTGAAGTCCGTCTAATATCGGTCTCGTTGGCATGGCTTGGGTATCAGGGTAAAATGTATTGTTCGTTTGGTCTGTTGTCGATCTGGTGTCGGTCTCGTTGGCATGGCTAGGGTATCATGTTAAAGTGTAGTGTTCGTTTGGTCTGTTGTCGGTCTGGTGTCGGTCTCGTTGGCATGGCTTGGGTATCAGGGTAAAATGTATTGTTCGTTTGGTCTGTTGTCGATCTGGTGTCGGTCTCGTTGGCATGGCTAGGGTATCAGGTTAAAGTGTAGTGTTCGTTTGGTCTGTTGTCGGTCTGGTGTCGGTCTCGTTGGCATGGCTTGGGTATCAGGGTAAAATGTATTGTTCGTTTGGTCTGTTGTCGATCTGGTGTCGGTCTCGTTGGCATGGCTAGGGTATCAGGTTAAAGTGTAGTGTTCGTTTGGTCTGTTGTCGGTCTGGTGTCGGTCTCGTTGGCATGGCTAGGATATCAGGGTAAAGTGTAGTGTTCGTTTGGTCTGTTGTCGGTCTGGTGTCGGTCTCGTTGGCATGGCTAGGGTATCAGGGTAAAGTGTAGTGTTCGTTTGTATAAATGTCTGCTTTGATTGTATTCCGCGCCATGCCTACCAAGCTGAAAACGAAATAGAACCTTGAACCTTGCCACAATAAATAGGTGACCCGTCATCCGATGATAATAAATGAAAAATCTCTCACAGGGCCAAGTTAATTCCCTTGGGATAATCCAACTTTCTGACTGATTCATACAAACTACATGGACTTTAGAATTGAAGGTTATGATATCAGACTATACCCTGTAGATTGACCACGACAGATATGATATACAATTTGAAACAAAATTATTCTATTTGCAAAATGCGCAGTAGATATATGGACCTGGAAACTATAGCAGACAATATATATAAACTTCTATTTATATCAGTTTAGTGACTTCTAAAAGTGGTCGATAGATTTATCGTGAATCAAGAGCGACGCGAGTTAAGTCAATAATTATGATATTCAAATATGAATGCATATCAACTTCGTGTTAAGATGTAGCTCATTTGCAAGCTAAAATTACTCTCACGATGTTGATAAGTCATTATCATGGTGTATCCAAAGCCATCACATTTATTTTTATTTATTCATATTCCACAAATTATTCTAGTTTACAACAAATAGTTATATTGATTTGAGAAAACAATACAGAGCATAATAAACAGGTTGACGTCTAGAACAACAAATACGAAATTAGAAAATGTGGAGGAGTCTACTGAAAAGCTCAAAACTTGTCAAATGTAGACCCGCCGACTATCAAAAAATATCGTAAGCATTTTATGATTTAGCTAAGCAAATTAACAAAAATAATAGAAAATAAAACAACAAAAACCATTATATGTATGTACACTATATGCAGATGAAATAGATATAGGGCCCTCTGGGAGAACAGTGTATGTAACTGATGGGGCTACCCTGTATATATAATAAGAATAATAAAATACAGTTACCGCATGAGAATAAAATATGAATTATTTAGAGTCATAGAGGTGAAAACAGACAAAGTAGAGAGTCGATTAAATTAGTAAAAAATCCATTATAAAACAAATTAACAGGTGATTTAATTTTTTTTTTTTAACTAATAATTTCCAAATTTATGTTACTGAGCAAAATATAGTTTTGCTAGAAAAAAACCGTTTGCTTTGTCTTTTCAAGATACTCAAATTTAAACGCGTATTTGCTGCACGTAGTTTAATTTATTTAAAAAAAATACTCTTACAACCGGATGCTAGTAGAGAAGATATAAAACTCACCGGATACAAACCGAGATGATATCGCACTTGTTCAACTCAAAGTACCCTAATTAAACTGACCTAATACGCGTCCGTTTATGGTATACTTTTATGGTAGCCCTATATAGTAGTTAATTGCGTGCAATGTTGATTTGGAACACTCGATGATAATAGAAGGGCGTATCCGTATGCGTATTTTTGAATTGTAAATGCCATGGAATAAATTTAAGATATAATCTTATATATTTTATGTACAGCAGTAGTAATTATAATGTTAACAATAAGTATTATGCCCATAGTATTCTAACTAACGTGTTATAAGTAGGCCTAGTAGGCCTACACAATATAGCGAAAGGTGCAGTAGATTGTAATGGTAGAGTAGTTAGTAATAGGAGTAGTATTATTAGTTGTTGTTGTGATGGTAGTGATGGTATAGTGGTGGTGGTGCGTGGTATGGGCATATAGTAGGCCCAATATAGTAGCAGTAATGAATAATGGTGATGGTGGTGGCCGTGGCGGCGGCTTGAAAGGTTATAATGAAAAGTAAATTAGCAGCAGCAATATTATGTCAAGCGTGAACAAGTAGAAACGAGTCTTTTGCGCCTGTGGACAATTATGGTTATCCTAGGCCTTTTCGGCCTTTTTACTTTCCCCCTAATGATTTCATTAGGGGTAAAATAAGCGAGAACTAGCAAGTTTACTTTCACTACGGAAAGATCTAAAAATTAAAGGGAGGGAGAGCGGGAAAGAGATAGATAAATGAATATATGGATATATCGATAGATAGATAGATAGATATATTGATAGATAGATAGATAGATAGATAGATAGATAGATATAGCAAACGCGCGAGAAAGAGTGAGAAAGAAGGAGAGAGAATGATATGGGAAAAGAGAGACAGAGAAAAAAAAGAGGGAGAGGGGGGAACTATGTCGCATGTAGATTTAAGCAAAACATAATTTCAACGTATTTAGACATGATAAAAGCACAATTTGAAATGGTGACCTCACTTGGTAGAAAAGTAGAGCAAATGAAATCAAATCGACAAAGTTAATTTTAAAAAAAAAAAAGGGAAAAAGAAACTGATAAAGAACTTACGAGCATTGTCCCCTTGAACAGCCAAAAGTTTGGGGCCGAAGCTCAGGGCTGCGAGTCCGAGGAGTAGAAAATCCCCATAGCTCACTGGCCTAGGTAACATATTCGGGTATTCTCTGATCAGTGTATATAATTATGAAGTCTTTCAGTATTTTTTTTTTTCACTGTCAGATACACACTATCGTCGTGATGAGCTAGAGAGTTACATGCCAGCAGAGACCACTCAACTCAACTTGACGCCACGATTGAAGTACCCGTACTAATATCTGCTTTCATAACAGCTAGTATATAGTACCGTACTAATGCGTTGCCGTTGGAGGGCACAATATAAAAACTGACCCATCTACATACTATATGTAAATATAGCAAATATACTTTGTTGTCCTCATCGAGTTCTTTTGAAGTCAAATCACTGAACTGTATCTGCGTTGTGGTATATCTTACCTAATTCACGTTGGTTGAGCCTCTCTGCATGGGCAGGAAGCTGTAATGAATGGGCGCATATAGCGGGGGCTGTGATTTAAGTTTTTGATTTGTCCTAATTAATTCACCTATAATTCTGACATAGGCCTATTTGTTCATAAGAATGATTTTTACAATAAAATCTGGATTTACTCATATATCTGTCTGCGAATTTATTCTTAACGCCTTTAATGCAAGGCCTGTTGCATGATTATGAATATAACAGTTTGTGTCATAGGAATGCAGATAAATAGAAGTAGAGAGAAATAATCATATGTTGGACGAGAGAGGGGAGGGAGGATCGAGGAAGGGATGGAGGGGGGAGGGCGGGGGAGGGGGTAAGTAGCTAGGGGAGAGAGGAGAGAGGACAGGGGTTTAAGCTTCATGGGGTTTCGTTTAGCCACTATCAAATTAGCTGTCTGTCTCTCTCTCTCTCTCTCCCTCTCTCTCTCTCCTCCTCCTCCTTCTCCTTCTCCTCCTCCTCCTTCTCTTGTGTTAAGTTGGGGAGATGAATTGCTAGAACTACCCAAAACTTTCATCGTAGGCATTCGCTTCAATGAAAATTTGTATGAATTGCAGGCGGTTGCAAGCGAATATAAAATTATCATGTTCGAGGCCAGTTTGTAACAAATATGAAGACGTATCCTTGGCCTCTTCAATTTTGTCATGATTATAGGTAAGAAATGAATGATGTTCTTGATTGGGAAGGGGTGATTGAGGGAGGAAGGGGGGGGGGGTAAATAAATATACATTTTTAATTTTTAGTAGTGTTGAAACGCAATTTTATTATCGACATCGGGATGATTTTGTTTATACAAAGCATGCAGAATCTTTACAACTGGATTTGTATGATGCAAGCAAACAGCCTTTTTTTATTTGCTGATGTCCTAATTATGAAAAATATTATACCTAATTTAACTTTAGGCCTACACTTACAATGGTTGGGTTTCAAGACACAACCAAAACCAAAGACATATTAAATAAATTATAACAATCGTTATTTTCCTAAATAACGAAGAATTTACTTTCTATAAAGTGATTTCTGATTTGCTCTATATTCAATCCTGTACTAACATGACTAAGTCGTTGTCGAATCATGACATAATATTGAATAAGAGGAAGAGCAAGCTGTTCTCGGATCAGCTTCAAAATTGTGCGTTGAACCAGGGAGATGTCTCCCTGGTATTACAAATGTACGGGTACCATTCTCTTGCCGGTTACACTAGCCCCACCCCACCCTACCTCTCTCTCTCCTTCCTTCTCATTGTCTCTCTCTCTCTCTCTCTCCTTCCTTCTCATTGTCTCTCTCTCTCTCCTTCCTTCTCATTGTCTCTCTCTCTCCTTTATCTTCCTCTCTATCCTTGTTTACATTATCTCTCCTTTTTTCCTTCTATCTGTCCTTTCTTTCTTTTTCCCCCTCTCTACCCTTCCCATTCTCTCTCTTTCTCCCTTTTCCTCCTTCTTCTCTCTCTCTCTCTCTCTCTCTCTCTCTACCCCTTACACTTTCCTTCTCTATGAATATATAAAATATGTGTTCAAAGGCTATGTAAAAATATAAAACAATCGCAAGGACTTTAAATTCAACCTAAGGCAATTTCAATAGCCTTGTCCACTAATCTATGTACAAACAGGGAAATTACGTATTTGACGAAGGAGTTATTACATAATCTGAACATGGTTTCTATTCTAATGGGATATACAATGGGGTATTGAAATTGCCCGGCTGATTTTCTTTTCAAAAGACTTTATGATAACATTAAATAACTCTTTCATTAAAAAAATATTAAACAAATACAATACTTTCAATATCTTACACGAGAGCTCTTTGACTCCCCTCTCATTTTATTCATTGATTACAGCCATTTGTTAAGATCCATACAGATATATTTTGGACTCTTCCAAAATAAGACGCTATGATATAATCCTGTTAGATCATATAAAAATGTACATATTAGAAAAAATGACTCAGAAACA
The DNA here is from genome assembly GCA_037976565.1 of Mesocentrotus franciscanus. NCBI lineage: Eukaryota > Metazoa > Echinodermata > Echinoidea > Camarodonta > Strongylocentrotidae > Mesocentrotus > Mesocentrotus franciscanus. Next base: position 59,177,643 of record CP137666.1, on the reverse strand, counting down.
TTTACTTTAAACACATTGGAAAAACATACACAGCTAACGAGATAGAGAATCTGTATATTTGAAAATCAAAAGAGCTAAATAAAATTCAAGATATATTTTATATAAATTTGGTCGAGTCTTGAATAAAAGTCTGGACAAGATATCATAAAATCACAATACTCATCTGACTACAATGATGAAAGCTTTATATGCTCCCATAGCATTATAAAATCTTGCTCAACAATGAATATAATAGAACATAATAGAAACTTACTTCAATTTATCAGCATATAAAACAAGTACATTGGAAGGCTCTCATCATTATCAATTCTTGTACACACATGTATTGATTAGAAGAAGAAAAAATTATTGGAAGCATAATTCAATATTTTAGATAATTACCCATCAGTTTCTAGTTGAAATGAAACAGCAAGTGGAATGGATATTTCATACTAGGAATTAACTTGGAAAAGAGTGACATGGAAATTGTTGATAGTATGGAAGTTTGCCTGTTCATAATCTTTATAATAACAAATGTAAATCAATAATATAACACTTTGTATAACAGGTACAGTGTGCTTAAAGTGCTTCAGTGGAATTACATGAGGAAAGTATAGAGAAGTGAAAATATAACAGAGTGGGTGATCTCATTCACTTCGTTGGAGCGGTCTAACTAAGACCCGTCGTTCCTCAGGAGCGGTTCTTAGGTGAGTGAGAACGGTCAAAGTGGTCCAGGAAGTGGACTTCTGGACCACTCCAGAAGACCACCTCGGAAGGTGGTTTTGAGGAACGGGTGTTATTAAGAGTGGTTTGGACCACTCTAACGTGCAATGTGAACGGAAGTGTACTTTGAACGAAAGTGAGCTAGTGACGTTTCGCGCGGAACATCACTAGCTCACTTCCAACGAAGTGAATGAGAACGGGGTCGTAACTAGAAAATGTTGCACATTCTGGTTTTATCTTTACTTTGAGCCTTGTAAACATAAAAAAGGAACCATAAACTAATTCTCCTCTCGAAAAGTGATAATTATTCTGTTCATAAATGACTAACTGAATTTAAAGATTAAGTTGAGTTCTGGTCATGCGCTATTGCATTGTGAAAGAAACAGTGTTAAACGATCAGAAAAGGTTGATCATCTAGCATATAAGTATTGGTGTGTACTGCAAGGTTCTGGAATCATCATCAAATTGATCAAAATTATAAGAAATTTGGCCCAGTCTTGGTACAGTTACAAGCACTGTACACAGAAAGATGTATATGGGACTACACAAACATGTGGCATAAAAATCTTTCCCGATTTTTATGCTGTTACATGCCATATTGAGAATATTAAGGCATTTGAAGAGCCATGATTTTTCAGGGAACATTTTTAATCTGACGTTCTTCCACACTTGCATAATAAGAATGATAACGCTCACAAATTATTTTTTACCTCTTCCCAGAACTCAACCTTCTCTTTAAGGAAGGGCCTTCCTTGTTGAGAACACCATGACAACTTTTTTGTTATATTTTGCAGACATAAAGTAAATCATATACACAACACTCTTCCTCTTAAAAATTACAGGTTTTTCTTCTCCTTGTGTACATGTACATGTTGCATACATTAATGACATAATGTGACAATCAATTATTTTTTCTTTTTCTTTAAACAAAATTGCTTCAAGCATTTCAAGCTAAATGAAATAAACATTACAATATAATTCTATAGGATTTGGATCATTTAATACAAACTGATACGCAGAACAAAAGATAATTATAACTAAAATATGTGAAAAATATACATTATCGAGTACTGGGTTGAACATAAATGGAAAATGTTTTGCATTAGGAATGGATAAAGGACAATATAATGTCACATTTTAATTCCAGGACTATAAAAGTTGTCCCTCGTCTCCCTAATAGCAAGAAAGTAACCAATCTGGCTTGCAAGACAAATAAATGTTTAAAGTAGCAACCTGGCTCATCCCTCACGAGCCAGTCATCAACATAAATTCTTGACATGATATAGAACTCTACATAAACAAAACAATTCCATATATCGTCTTTGAAGAGCCAGAAGGGCATTAATCCTTATACAATTGATACCTACTTTAGGGACCAGTTATACAGAATGACCAATTGTCTATAAAACCGCTTTGCTCATCTTACACAAGTGGTCTATATTAGACAGGTTTCACCGTACTAAATACTACTACTACTACTACTACTACTACTACTACTACAGAATTAACACCCTTCTGGCTCTCAGCTCACAATAAATTGTCTGTTTGGAGCCAGACAGGTGTTGACTCACATTCTGTAACACAGAGATAATACTCTTCTAGCTTTCAGACGATGATATATCAACTCATCTGCAACCAAGACTGACATCAGTTTTTTTCCCACTTTTAATCTAATATTTCAAAAACCATGTAGAATACTCTTTAACTATTTTCTTTCTGCAAATTATATAAACACATATGGTCTGCTCTGAGCCAGGAGGAGGCTAACTTGCATGATTTTACACAAAGCTATGTCCTTCTGTATCTCAGTAAACAATATGCCCAACTGAATAATTATTCTGTTTCCATAGTAACAACTGACTAAAGCTTTCATTAGCATTTTTTACAGTATTCAGAAACAGTTTGATATACACAAGCCCTGATCTAGATAGCACATCATCTGCTGAGAGCCATAAGGGCATTAAGTCGTATGCTTCAACAAAGAGTGAATGCTCTTCTGGCTCTCAACAGGCACCTGGTGTCATTTGTAAAACTGAAATGACTGTATGCAGAGTACTGAAAATAAGCAAAGGGCTTCCTTCACGTGTAATCATAATGTGGTACATTTCCATAGGCATAAAATCAACATCCTGAGATGGATTTAAATGGTTAAATATGTGCATCTCCCATATGGAATCAACAACATTTCCTTGCAATGCCTCTCATATGCGAGATGGGAGAAACGTATGCTTGAATAATGTCATAATTTTTGGTGGAGTAACAATTCATACTTTCCTGGACTGGACTTATTTTTTCCCTCTTGAACTCAGGATGAATGTAAGCATTAAAACTAGATGGACAACCCGAAAACATAATGCCTCCGGCTACTTTGTAGCGGAGGTATAAAAATTTTCATTTGAAATTCTTAATTCACTTCTAATGGGATTTGCACCTAGATCTAATTTATTTGATCTAAACATTGTATGCTGCTAGCTTTACCTTTGAAAGGCCTGAACTACCACATTCATACAGGAGCATCAATCCATCATAAGAATTGAGGGAGAGGAGTTGGGGGGCAAATGAATTGTTCAGAAGCATAATAATAACAATAATAATAATAATAATAATAATAATAATAATAATAATAGTGGAGTCTTGTATAGCACTCATGTCTGGCCCTTGTCACTCCTAGCACTCCATTATTACACCAGCTTTAGCACGGCTGCCATTACAGTGCTTGAGCATTTGAAGGAATTAATTCCTGCCGGGTATCCATTTACCTCACCTGGGTGGAGTGTGGCAAATGTACATTAATTTCTTGCCGATGGACATTGGTGCTGCGATTTGAACCCCGTACTTTGTGGTTCACAGTCCAGAGACTTATCCACTGGACCACAATACCTCTACACCTCTATACACATGTAAAAGAAAAACAAGTTGAGTTCTGGTCAAGGTGAAGGTAAGTTTAACAATTCCAAATCCTCATAATACCAATTGCTTCAAATTCACAACATATTCAACCATCTTCATATATAATTACTTGTTGATTATTTCCATCATAATGCAACTGCATGACCTGGAGAGTGTTTCACAAAGACTACGATCAACTTAAGTTGGGCTTGAACTATGGCAGGCCGTTAATGCCACTAGTTCATCTAACCATTCCTCTCAAGGGACGTACAAATCGTGGTCACAAATCTACAGAATTTACATTTTTTGACAGTTCATTGTCAAAAAAAAGGAAAAATTTTATCTAAAGATCATAATTTCTAAGATTTTTTCTCTCTAACTTCACATCTGGTTCAAGACTTTTTAAGGGCATAAATCGCATACCGTAGTATAAGTCCAAGTCTTAAATATAACTTAAGTTTACAACATAAGTAAATTTTTTTCTTCAACAATGAACTATCAAAAATGTAAATTCTGTAGATTTGTGACGTCCCTTGAGAAACCAATGGTGAGAGCGACCAGTGGCATGAATGGCCTGCCATAGTTCAAGTCCAACTTAAGTCTATCCTAGTCTTTGTGAAACACTCCCCAGTACTCAACTTCATCATTAAATCTGTCAACTATTGGGGGCAGCTACCCACCCCAAAAAAAAAAAAATATATATATATATATATATATATATATATATATAAAACATCCTATTCCCAGTCCTAACAGGATTGATGATGCATTGTATTCATGTTTAGAGTAGGCCTACTACCACAAGATATTTCACTATATTAAAGCATACTACAGATTACTTGTTTGTTTTTTGCTCAACTACACTCACTTCTTTATTCATCCCATATATCCCTTATATAAAAATATACAAAAATGTCTTACCCTTACACCACAACCTATTATTCAAACTGCACAGAAGTGCAACAAGATTGACAGTTTGCATCTTAAAGTTGCCTGACTGGCTACTTTAAAAGGAGAAAAATAATAAACTTGTTTCCCTTCTCCTAAACATGAATAAAGTCTTTGACTAACGCTTTGATAACCATTGACCATGCATTTCAGTATTATGATAACGCATTTTGTAAATTGATGGACCCCTTATATGCAGCAATTAATATGCCTGTAAGTTCCGAGTGCCTAATATTTACATGTAATGCATTGAATACTAAAGGGCTAGTCATACGTCTCATATAATGCTAACAATAGCTATAATGATAAATTGTTCCCAATTTGCTCAAGAATGTATGTTGAAATCGAAAAAGAAAATCACTGTTGTAGGTCAGTCCTCAATGTTTTATGCTAAAGAGCCTCCCTGAGTAATCTGATCATCTCAATGCAATCACTAGACAACCATTTTTCTTAATTCATACCTCAACAAAATTTTCTGATAGCCAATCAATTTCGCTCCTTCCATGGAACATCAGTTAAGTAGAAGACATGTGGGCAGAGTACATCGTGCTTGACTGACAAAACCTCGATAATGTTATTGTTCAGGTGTGACCACTTTTATCATCATCATTGGCATGTTATACATGGGCATACATTATCATAATGGTAATCAGTGAGGTCTGATCAGCCCTTAAGCCTGTGATAACTCAGGATGAAACTCATTACACTGTAAATAATGTGTAACTGTAAATGTATGTTGCAAGGCGATGAAATTTTCTACAATGAGGTAATATTCTTATATAAGAATTTAAGCTTTTTTTCAATTTGTGTATCCAGGTTCATATTACAAACTCCCATACAACACCAATAAGTACAGTCATATGTTTAACTTTTTTCTTACAAAAGGACCATAAACCCCTCTTAAAAAAGTACATAAATATACATAGGATAATATTCACTTTGGGTTTTGTCTGCACTTAAGAGCAGGTTGGGTTCTCAGAAGGCCAAAAATCAACAGTGAAAGTTTTTGTCCAATTATGCATTGATAAGAAACAGACATTTTTCTTGGCATGTATCTAAGCAACATGCAGATCTAGCAATACTCTGCAAAGAGTTTTTAGTACACAAACTATTGTGACTCAAGTCTCAAGTTTATTAGTTCTTTATTGCTAATACCTCATGTGCATACATGTGTTTGTGCAATTTAGTGCTGGTAATTTTACAGTTTCTCCAGAAGATCATTTTCCTTCTTTAATAAAGCTAGTGGTGCACAACTTAACCTATATTATACTCTATCCAACCTTACTCCTGTCTTAAACAGGTATGATTGATTCAAATTCATTGCAACTTGACATCAATCACAACTCTGTACTAATGTGATAGGAGTTTGTAAGTTCACGACTGATAAAAGGACTTGCGATCAATCCGGATCAATAGCAAATCTTTACAAGACAAGATTCTGGTTTGTAACATTGATCATTTCAGATCAAGTATCAGAGAAGCTCGTATTCACATTTGTATCACTTCAATGGAGTTAATATGCTCAAAAATATATATATTTATATAAATACTCGTCAACTCATCACTCAGGTTTATTTCTATTTGACATGGAAGATAAAGAGGTGTCCATCACGACTTTCCTGAACCTGATCGCGATTTGAGTGTGAGATTCATGAATTCAGGCTGAAGCGCAGCTTTCTCCAATGTTTCTAGGGCCTTGAAGCTCTCCTCTTCCTCCTAAACAGAAAAAAATATATAACCAGATTCATTAATTAATACAAGGATACATAATTAGTTTCATTGATTAATACATCAATATTTCATTCCAATAATTGATGAATGTTTGGAGCCAGAAGACTATTCATACATTAATCCAGAGTTAATGCCCTTCTGACTCTCAACAGATGAACTAACACCTTCTATTCCAAGAACATGTCGTTAAATCATCTAAGGGTTCCTATAGCAATTCGATAACTAAATTCCATGACTTTCCACAACCCATTTTTGCCTTTTTCCACGACCAGATAAGTAACATTTTGGTATTGGTTGTGGCATACAAGTGGCATACGAATACCATGCAGTGATATATCTTATTTCATGTTTGTGATCTTTTTGATGGCCTCTGCCTCTCCTCACAATTTCCACAACTTTCCATGAATTAGGGAGGGTTTTTTTTTTCTTCCTTTTCCATGACTTTCCAGAAATATTTATTTTTCCATGACTTTCTAGGCTTTTCAAAAAGCTTGGGAACTCTGTCACCTGTTTAAAAAAAGAATAGCTACATTTACTCCCTGAACCAGAAATAGGAATCTAAACGATTTTGTTTATTTAGTTAATTCCCATGAAATATATTTTTGCCTCATCTAAAAAATGTAAAATAAAACAAAAAACTTAATCAACTCATAATTTTAGTCAAAAATAAATCAGCATTGATCTTAATCACCGACCATGCCACACACTTCATAATTCTGTATTGACTTGTATTCAAAAAAATTAGAAGGCTATAATTTTCAACCAGACAGGAAAATTTGGAGCAAATATACCATTATTTTGCCCTGACATTTTGCTAAGAATCAAAGATACCTTTAAAATCATACATGATATTAACCCATTAACTACTGGATTCTCTCATTACCATAAACTGAATACAGGAGCCCCCATTTCTGCTGGCAATGGGTTAAATTTACCTTTGCCACTCTCCACCTAGGTGACTAAATGGGTACCCACTAGACACATATCCCTTGAATTCTTGAGTGTCCTATATGATTGCAGGGCCCTCAGGAAGTTCAATTTTACAATGGTGAGGCTACCGTGGGTTAATATGACCATATTTTTACAATCATTACCATTATTGTGAAGTTCATGATAAACTACAATATCCATTAGTGAGTGAGTACCCATTACTACATCTGGATGGGGAATGGCAAACATAAATCAATGTCTTTCCAAGGAACAGTACACAAGTGATTATGTACCAATGGCAAAACAATTCTGTTACAACAGATAGTTCAAGAAATTGAAATTCAATTTCAAATAACCATCAAGGTCTAATGATCTGATGGAGATGTTTGACTTGTTGTGGTCTGGTGGATAACTCACCAGACTGTGAACCACAAAGATAGGGTTCAAATCCCAGCCTTGCAATTAAATCCTCTTGCAATACATTAATCTACATTTGCCTAAAATTCAACTGAGGTTAGGTAAATTGCAATGTCAATGCTGGTGTAATAATTGTGGAGCACTAGAGGTGTTAAGTTTGACAGACATGACTGCTATACAAGAAACCCTGTTTATCCTTATTATTACCGTCATCTTGAGACGTTCTCCTAGTTTGACATCAAGACTGGTTCTCCTGGAGTTCCTCTCTGCCTCCATGACCTTCAGGGATTGCTTGTGACTCCTGTCTCGGAAGACCTTCTTCAGCTCATCTTGTTTCAGGACTGACCGTCCGCTGTGAATTGCAAGGATAAAGGTTGAGGACAAAGGAGAAGTGTTAGAGCTTCAGTACGTTGTGTGTAAAGTACTTTGAGTTTTAAACACAAAATATATACACTAACCCTATAAACCTTATTCCATTTAACTTTTTTAACAATTTTCTTTAGTGTTTTATCCTTCTAGACAATAAAAAAATGGCTCTGTTTAGGGCACAATGCTTGCAGTGTCATTGAGGATATCATGAAAGAGGGAAGAAAAAAAGTGTATTAGCTACACTCTATAATGTTCAATGCATGTAATACGACCATTAAACTAGTCTTGCCAGTCTTGCTGATCTTAACTGCACCATGAATCCTTATTGAATGCAGCTTTAGCCAATCAGAAATTACCTTTTAAAGAATTATTAAAACCTTGTTTCTTATTGGCCAAGAGTCTGGTTGCTCTTGATTGCACTTGCAATGGTACAGACTCTCTGAGGGAGCATTCTGGAAACCCTGTTATCTTTTAGGTTATTAGGAGGTATGGTTATTGTAACAACAAAAAATATTTACAAAAATCACTTATTATTGCCATTGCCTTTCTGAACTGCATGCATGCTCGGCCAGTTATAGACAGCAATTAAACAGTGATGTTTCCTTAAGTTTGATTTGTTTTGATAACATACCACTCACTATTAAACATTACACATTTTCCAGAACACCATCTTGGCCATGAGGAAAAAATTCAATTTCCACTTATCAGTAGTATTGAACAAACATTACCTTTGCATGTACATCAAAGAGTAAATCTTATAATGAGATCATGCTGCAAACAGAGCCCATGAAAAGAAAAAGGAATTAGTATAATATTATACCACATAACTGTAGGATCAAGTAGACCAAATAATAAATAAAAACATTAGCTATCCATTAGCTTTCCATATTGTCACTTTGTAAAGATAACATGAAAAATATGAAACCATCTATGCAGCTTTCATTTTTCATAAAATCTGAATCTGAACTTAATCAAGGTTGTCACATATATTTCTATAACATATTATGAGAAGCAACACTAGATTAATCAACCTTTTAATAAAAATACAATTCAGCTGATAACCATTACATTTTTTAAAAAGTTTTTTTCTTCATATAATGATAAATGCACTATGACTCTGATTTCAATTCATATTTCAATTCTGTGTCTTATTTTGATAGATTCAAGCATGATTCAAGCATGATTCAAGCATGATTCAACTACAAATACAAAATCCTAAATGACTGCAAACCTTGCCAAAGCCTAATTTTTTCTCAGCTCTCCATCACTCCACATTTTCTCTTGAAATCATGCCTCTGACCTTACAATTTAATCCTTCTTCAACCGTTACCTCTGACCTTATGACCTAATCCTTCTTCAACCGTTACCTCTGACCTTAGAACCTAATCCTTCTTCAACCATTACCTCTGGCAATTGATATTTTATGCTTGGCAAGTGCAGGGACAAGACTAAGAATCATGAAAATGATATTTGAGACACTGGCTGATGAAAGTGAAATGATGCTGATGATGCTGTTCCAATGGAAATGGAAAAGTTCTAGCATGGTTCATCTGTTGAGAGCCAAAAGGGCATGAACTCATCTCATTTAATACTGAATAAACACCCTTCTGGCTCTCAACAAACAAGATCTTATTTTTGTATTGCTTCTTTGAGAAAGTTTCTCCTTGTCTGTTTTGAAACACACAATTCCATCTGTGCAAAGCCAAACTGAAATTACAAGGAAAAGAGAGAAAAGGGCACAGAGAGAGCAGCTAAGTTATAGACACCGGTAGCCCATACTCATAAAACCTTAATTACTATTAAGCTAGTTGTCAACTAATTACATAGTTAGTTGACAACAAGGCTCAGTAATGTTTTATGAATATGAGCCCAGAAATACCTGGATATCTTATGCTTGTACCAAGGACAACATAAGTCTGTATTTAAGTATAAAGTTAATGCCTTTTTGGCTCCAAAAACAGACAATATGAAACAGATGAATGCTGAGTATGAGATACATTCTGAAATACGGTCAAACCTGTCAATCAAGGCCACCTGCAGAAAACTGAACACTTGGCCACTGTAGATAAGTGGTCATTCCTAACAGGTTCTACAATTAACATTAATTTATTTCTGTTGGGATGTGATGTAGGTAACCACTACCGACAAGTGGCCACTAAATTATTCAGCCACACCGCCACAGCGACTCCACACCAACTCCATTTTTATTTTTATGTTTGGTTCAGTCTCTTGGTAGTCTGGTGTTGGTCTCGCCAGTCTGACTAAAGTATAAGACAGGTTTGACTGTACATCATGCTTTTTAAAATCCGCGCATATCACAAAATATGCCATAGAACAAAGAAGCAATATACATGTATCTGATACAGAAATAAGATAGTAAAGAGGATAAAGTACTGGAGAAAATAACAATTGAAAGGAATACTTGCTATACTGAGTAAAGGCAATGCTGGTGATGTAACAATGATGACGAGAACATGTAATCTGATTTATCTTTTATTTTTGGTACAAGTACATGTACAACTTTCTACTCATCTACATCTACCTTGCATACTTGCAAGTGCATGAGTGTTGATAACTCTTTCAGTCTAAGGCACACATTGATGATATTTATTTGAGAGTGGCAACATAAGCACATACAAAATGTTTTAGCATTCTTTTTCCTAAGGACTACAAATGGAATATGTCTGATATATACATATGACAATATAAATTCAAAATGACAGGTAGAATAGATCACAAAGATCCATTCAGTTCCATAAGCAAGAAGGAAACAAACTGGTACAGGCAGGCTAGTCAAGAAAGTGTGGTTAAGGTGAAAAGGAACAGAGATAGAATTAAGTTAGAGAAATGAAAGACAATGCAAAAATGCAATTATTGTGTTTTTTTAAAGTGCCAATGTAAACATCAAAATAGTATCAACAACAACAACAAAATTGTTTCTTTATTTGGCTCCACCATGGAAAGTCCATATTAATTTGAATTTGAAGGTCACACAATTCTCAAATGGGTATGAAAACATTAGCAGTACCTTAACCCTAAAAAGGCCAGGCTATTTGAGGTCTTAATACGACCGAGGGGGGGAGGGGCATTATGCCCCCCCCCTAAGATCTTGGCCGATCGTCGCGAAAGTTTGCACGCATGTCAAGTGAAGTGTATAGAATACTATGGTAAATTTAATTTTTGGAAAATTCACTCATTGCATATTTATGGTAATTTATGCAATTAAGGTCATAAAATTCACCTTTTTACCCATAAATCATATATTCTTTATATTTAAGCATTCTTTTTTCACTACATGTATTTGTTAGACCATTTGAAACAATAATACAACAAAAAAAATTTGGAAGAGCTAGGTTATTCCTCATGTTATCTCTTGTTTTGATAGTTTCTTATGTATTTTATTGTTTTTGTTGTTTTATTTCATTTCTAACTACAATTCAAATTTTGACTCCCAAACCAAACACATCAACTTTAAACAAGACCCAATAACCAATGTTTTATCTCTTTTTAGGAAAAATGACATTTCTATATGTTTTGTACACAAATCACGAAAATGAGCGCTTTTCAGGCTGACATGCAATGACAAAAGGTCACGTGACTTTGTAACTGTACGTTCGATTTTCAAAAGAATTGTTTTAAAAGATGCGCAAGACTCGAAAGAAAAAAGTCAGCGAGCGGCGAGGCGCCATTCGTATGCGTTCCAGAACAATCAGAAAAATCGCGGAGGGGGTTATTAGGGTTAATACCAAATCAATCAGTACCATTGGTATAGCCTCACAAAATACATTTTGAAACACTCGCTTTGTTGCAAAATGAAGAAGTCATTTGGAAACAAGGAAGTCTAAAACATCAGAATTATTTAACTTCAGAAGAATGAATACTAATCACATTAGACTATTAAACAGATTGTCCTTTGAAACAAAGTTTGTTGCAGAATGTAGAAGCCATTGAGAAGCAGAGAGAATTATTAAAATAGCCAGAAAATAACCTCAGAAAAAAAAACTCATTCAAAGATAAGCCAAGAATTATCATTTGTGCTTGAATCTTAAACATATCCAACATCCTCTTTCATAAGAGCATTACTTCAATAATACTAATAACAAAAGCTTTCATTCTACCAGGTAATTTTAAACTATACAGGAAAAGGACACTAAATTGTCCAAAAATTTAATTCCATCTTAATAGCAGACACATTAATTTTTGTAGTTAATTGAAAAATGGTAATAAGATTAGTGGACTGGAAATCCAAAGCTGGCAGAGAAGGCATAACGCTCAGAGCTCAACATACGTCTTGCAAGAATACTAGACAGACCGGAAATTGTGTGTTATTCAAAACAAGAGGAGAATGATCAGAAAGGTCGAAAGATTTGCTGAAGATTTTTTGTCTTCCCCAAATGAACCATTTCAATTCCTCACCTGGCTTCTAAAGGTCCTGTATTCTCCGTTCTAGGATAATGGGATCTTCGGGGGGATAAAACAGGGAAATTCACTACTCTAATCTTCAAACAGATATTGGAGGGCAGCACGAACTGATTGGCGACACAATGGTACTACATGAAGATAGTACACATCAATCACAGGATAGAATGGTTGAGTAATATATACAGGGGGGTGTTTCACAAAGACTAAGATCGACTTTAAGTTGGACTTATAGTATAGCAGGCCGTTCATGCCATTGTTTGCTCTCATCATTTACTGGCATTGGTCTCTCAAGGGACGTACAAATCATGGTAAAAAATCTACAAAACTTGAAGGAAAAAATATTATCTAAAGATCATAATGGTGAGAGCAAACAATGGCACGAACGGCCTGTCATACTTAAGTCCAACTTAAAGTCGATCTTAGTCTTTGTGAAACACCCCCCAGGACACATTACATGTATCATCTGCTTAAAGCTAGACGGGCATTAACTCTGGGTAAAATAAGATGATTTAATACCCTTCTACCTCTCAGCACATATATTATCTGATGCTGATATTAAAGCTGGATGGAACAAAATACAATAAACAAACACATATCATACTACATGATGAAATTTGCATAAAATTGTGTCGAGAACAAACAAAAAGGAAGTAACTCCATGTTATTGATATGATTTGATGCCCTTCTGGCTCTTAGCCAGCTTCATTCTATATATATATATCTAGGCAACCCTGTAAAACAGAGTTTGGATGCAGAATTCTCCTCAAAGTATCAACCTTCTTCAACCTTTTACTGCTCACAATCACAACATTTGAAGTAGACTACTCATTTTACTTGGCATCCATCCCAAGGAGTATTATTTCTAGTAAGATTTTGTAGTGAAACTGAAAATAGAGGCCCTTGTTGGGTTGCAGTTGAGAGATATGACCTGACATAAATATCCGAGACATCACATCACAGTTCCATTGCATGTTAAACAATGGTAATTAATCAGTTAAATACTGGGATTTTAACCATACCACAATTCTAATAACTGGCTGCTGTCGATAGAGTTTTTGTGCTATCATTTCATGTGTATCCTGGGCATCATTTCATGAAACCGTCATAGGTACAAGTTCACTGATATCCCATTTAAACACATGTTAAATTTAATACACATGTTTCAATGGGTTGCTGGTGAACTATTGAATACGAGTTTCGTGTAATGCTGACCTGATTGCTAATAATTATATTAAGCTTCAATGATGCTTCTTCTGCTTAAGATTATGAGCAATGATCCATTTCTATTGGGAAGTTGACACAACAACTTATCAGTATTTGCACGCAGTAAATTTACTGCAAGTATTGAGAGATCTATATTGATGAATAAATCAATTTTACATCATTTGAGATAAGCACCTGTCAGGATTAGTCTTAGTATTAAAACTCAAATCGATTTAATGTCTGTTGATTCTGTACCATCTTTTGCTATTTCAAAAGGTATCCACTAGGTCAAGGGTACAAAGAAAAAAAGGGTACAACAAGAAGAGAAACAACTACTACAAGAAGAAGTTAAAGAAAAAGAAAGAGATATGGAAAGAGAAAGAAAACAATACGTAATAGAAGAGAAGATAAAACCGAGAAAAAAAATGAAACTCCCTTGATTGATAAATGGTCCTTCTGGTAGCACTACTATCATTCAAAGATCACAACAAGAGATTTTTCATTTTATAATAATACAACTGGATGAAAGTCTTATGTCAATTGAGACACACTGCACAGCATAATTGCTCTGACGATTAAATTCCATTAATGCAGTATATATCACCTGTTTGAATTTGTTGGATATGAGAATATCTCATACTTTATCAAGTTTCAAGATACCAAAGATGAAGACAGAAAACAGAGTTTACACATTCATGTGAAACAAAGACAAGAGCTTACACTTGATACTGGATCTTTGATTTGGGTAATGTCCAACAGAAGATGGTAGAATCTGGCACAGAGTTTGGTTCTGCTTTTCGCATCAATCTTAAACAACATGTTGCCAATGTATTTCTATGTAGTTTGCTGCCAACAGATTTCATTGCTGAGAGCCAGAAAGGCATTAACTCTATAAAACAAAGAAGGGCGTTATCCTTCTGGCTCTGTATGTAACGTCTTTCTGGCTCTAAGCAGACAATATTCACCTTATCCTCAGCTCTCTGTGAAGATTCTTATGCATGGAGGATTCCATGACAGGGTTGGGTAGAGGCTTGGGCTGGATGAGTCCATCCTCGTCCACCCGTCCTACCAGGGTAGGCGGTATGTTGGGGGGATCGTCCAGGTTGTCGTCGATGACCTCGATAAAGCGACCGGTTTCCTGCCTTCCAGACAAGTTCACTGCATCATGAATGAATTATCAGAAAATGAAAACATGCTTATGGGTGGTGTAGTACTTGTGGATGAGGTGTAAACGCTCATTTAGATATTACATTACACGGTAAACTGCCACAATTTTAAAAAATGCCCGCAATTTTCTTTTAATGCGCAACAACGGCCCTACGCATATTTACCCAGGTCTGTGTTATAACATACAGAAATATGAAGTGTATTATATTTTACGTCATAAAAAAGTAGTGGTTATCACAGTATATCTGAACAAGGCTTTACAGTGAAGAAACAGTTACCAATAAATGATAGCCATCAGCACCAGTGAGAGGTACTTTTCATTTCCAGGACTCATCCTCCAGCGACAATTGCTGCGCCATCAATTACCTACCTTAACCAAATTTCTAGATTGAACCCTTGACCCAACAATATGCCTAACCCTTACCTTAACCCTAAACCTATACCTCACCTAAAACCAAAATTTGCATTCCTAATGAATATATATATATATATATATATATATATATATATATGACAAAATAAAGCCTTAAGCAGATATTACCAGACAAAATGTCAGGCCACCATTTCATCTTCAAGATTTGTCGTGTTTGTAAAGTTTATGCTTTGAAAGTTTATGGTACAAGTTATAAAATGTGTGGATAGGGTGGATAGATTTTGACTTCAGGGTTCTATCTTACAGAGTTGCATTGATCTAAATCGATGGCAAATCCTCCTATCAATAATTTGGAAAGTTTTTATTTTTTTATCAGGTTTTCAATTTAATGTTTTCATTTTTCTTACGTTTATGGTGATAAGGCACTCCATTTGGTGCATCTTCATCGTCGTCGAAATCATAGTCTGGTGGGGGTGGACTGGATACAGGAGGGGGAGGGGCTGTGGAGCACACAAAAATAATTGCAATATGTCATTATCTACCATAAATAACATAGAGAGAAACCTGTGCATAAATACTACTCAAGGGATATGAGAAAGGTTGTATTTATATGTAGGAAGTCTTTATGTATAGGCTACTTCCAGGGATCAATGAGAAACACTATTCCAGAGAAAATTTGGTCTTATAAACATTTGGTCACTAAAGTAAGATTCACTGTAGTATTAGAGAAATGCAGAATATCATAGGGGAAAATCATGTAAGGTTTTTGCAAATTATCTAGATTTTTCTCGTTCAATTAGATATGTTACAATGACATTTCAGGATTATCCTGTTGAAAATTGACTTTAGAAATGTAAATATTTCTATCCTGAACATAAGAATATTTTGGCACAAATACCTTTAAAGGTAGGCAGGTATAAACTAATTGTTACAGTTAGCAGCTGCACTGTGAACACACTTTTTAATTTACAGTGCTTTTATTTTTACTTGCTATATGGTACAAGCAAATTTCAGTGCACTCCTTTTTATGTAGGCCTGTTTTATCTCTTTATAGCACCACTCTTTTGGCAGTCTATTTCATATTATTTTTCTTTGCTTAATAATTAACCTACAATGTATTTGCATAATCTTAAATTCTAAACTACAAATTTGAGGCAAACGTCAATATTGATTCAATTTCTAAATTGAAAATCAAATCATGAGTCCATTGGATTAAAATGTTAGTAACAAGTAAAAAGTCAGTTAAAGTTTCCTGGGTGACTAATTGTAATCAAAGACACACATACATAATATAAAAAAGTTGCGCTGAAGAAATAAAGGTTATGGTTAATGAAGCATGTTTCAACAATTCCTGTGCAAAATCAGATGTCTCATTTTCCATGAAAAATTGCAAGCAAAATTAGTCTGTACTCTGTAATTAATATAAACATAACATCATATGTAGAAAATCTTAGAGCAAATAATGGGAGGTTAAAAATTGTAAGTAAAAGCACAATTGTAATAACAGTCAGCAGCTGCCTACGTGTTGATATGAGATTAAAATATTAGCATGAAATGTAAAATGTTTTTCAAACAAAAAAATTGTTTTACAAATGTTAAAGGAACATAATAAAAGTAACATATAATATTAATTTCATAAGTCATATAAAATAACAGCAGAACTACAGGTATGAAGTGCTATTAAACAGTTATATTGAGATAACAAAATTGCTTTGGATTTTTTTTTGCACAGTATAGCAGCAGTAGATGAGCTTTGTCCATAACTACAGCAATAATAAAATCAATTTTGAATCACAGTCATGTGGCCTATCATGCACTTTGGAAAGACAGCATTTGATTATGCCAGACTAATGTGGAAGAATTCATACTGAAATAATAAAAGGATTGCAGTTTAAGGAACACCTATAAAAGTTCTATTTTTACATCAACTCCTCATGGATAATACAATCATGCTAGCTGTCTTTTTCTTTTATCATGCCCATGATAGAACTGGTCAATCTGAAAATGTCATCATCCCACCTGTCATAAATTTTATCCCAACAAAACAGACATTGCAAGTTTTGCAATCTTTTCTTTTTTGTGCAAAATTAAGTGTCATCATCATCATTGCATGTACTGAGAAGATAATTTCGTTTTTAAAATGTTATTAATCACATCTTAAACAATCAAATAATTGGCAGTTAGTGATCCTTACTCATTACAGTGATACCGTACCCTGAATTCAAATTGCTAAACTACATATATATTACTCAAAAAATTATATTTAATTTATTCATTATCCTTTGCATCTTCTTCAATAAGCATATAGTATCAAATAATGTAGTAAGAAAAGATCATCTATAAGTAACTTCTGTTCCTTCTTCTTCATTTTTCATTAGTATTTTTTAAAGAATTTCTAAGACAAATCTACAACTATTTTCCAAACATGTAGCATCTGTGTGTCATATCCACACTGGTTTATACACAATACAATTATTACAGCTGCAACTTTTCAACTGCAAAGCAACCTGGAAAAGAACACAACAATATATCAAGCAAGGCATTTCAAGCAAATGAGATTAATATTATACAACATGTATCACTACATGGATGCATTCATTAGCTGTATAATACTGTTAAACAATTCACATTTACATGATAACTTTATAAAAGGATTGTTAGTGTTATAATAAAAACACTGTGGCGAAGGTGCTACAATCATTGCTGAGCAGCAAATGCAGAATTAAAATATCAATAAGCACACATTGAGTTTTTTTTTTAAGCAGATTATTTGTTTTCATACTTGTTTATTTTAAAAGCAAACAGATAAAATCAATTAAACATAATATAAATTGCAGTTAATACATAAATGCCCTCTCCTTCAAAACACAGGATATATGTCAGTTCAAAAGCAAAGGTTTGGACATCTCAAACTAATCTACAGTGTGCATCCTAAATTGATGAAACCATACTTTCTCCAGTATCACCTTATCAAATTAACACATAATGCAAAGGAGAATATCTTCTTCTTTTATATGACACCACATTTGTGACGATGTCTTTCAGTCCCACAAGAGCTTATTATATACTCTCATCTAATATCAAGGTTGCAAACATGTTGAATCATGAATATAAAAATCATAAAAGACCAATTATTTTCAAGACTTTATCTAGTGTTTTGTTGTTGTTGTGTTTGATTGCATTGTACTTGATCACCATTTAAATTTTCACGGCCTATGTGTGCAAACTACATGCAAGCTACTCATTTAAAACTATTCATATTCAATCATGCATGACAAAATAATAATGAATTTGGTATCAAATTTCATGATAAAATTGATAACAATATCATATGAAAGAGGACAAATTGATTTAGACATGAAAAAGATGCAACTTTCTAAATACATTTTTATAGTAATCGATTGGAAAAGTCCAAACAGTCTGGTTTATTTATTTTGAAGAAACACACTGCATCATCAAATATGCAAGCCACTGTATACATGTTAATTCACACCCTCTGAACAGCTGTTATCAAACTAGATGAATAATCATCCAAAGGTTAACACTTTGTATTATGATAACATGATAATTGGCAATATACTGTCAACACAGGAGTAAGTAATCTTCACAACTATGTGAAAATAAAAATAGCTGTTAGAGATTAAAGAGATGTTAGAGATTAAAAAGAAACTCAAGATGGCATTAATGTAGTTGGTAATAGCTGAAGCCAAAGTTTCTCTTTTCCAAACTCACTCGTACGCAGGTGTGGGGGAAGTTCATCTTCGTCGTCTTCAACTTTCGTCTCTACCGCAGCATTACCTAAATGCACAAAGAACAGTCCTTTCTTTTAACCCACAGAATACAATGCTTTTGCTCCAATTGGTTTGCAGTTTGACAGTGGATGGATCGCCAGAATACAGGGGATACAGATCTATATTGATGATTGTTCTAAATATACAGATATATCAATTTTGAACCATTCTACTGATTCCTTTTTCAAAAG
This sequence comes from Mesocentrotus franciscanus, assembly GCA_037976565.1. Taxonomy (NCBI): domain Eukaryota; kingdom Metazoa; phylum Echinodermata; class Echinoidea; order Camarodonta; family Strongylocentrotidae; genus Mesocentrotus; species Mesocentrotus franciscanus. The sequence goes on along the minus strand of CP137666.1, from coordinate 59,158,510 downwards.
GCTCAAGATGGTTAATAATTGAATTAAGAAATCTTTTAAACAACAAACTTTCAAATCAATGCTTGAAATATCGAGAAAAAAAAAGTATAAATATCCCAACCCCCGGTAGTACAGAAACTTTGTTTATTCTGTGCCTTCAAAAAAGGGCTACTACATGTAGACATTAAAGTGAGAGAAAAAAATAGTATCTGCCCCATTTGTAATATTTCATGCTTTCATCTTGTGATACAAGGATATCAATTATGAATTGTTATTTATACTTGATTTTTTCATGTGAGCTGTATTTTTGTTGTTCATCTTTTAAAACCCATTTGTGATAATCAAATGTACAGAAATGTCCTATCCTGTTGTGTATTTTTTATGCAAACAATATCTTTTGATCCATCCACTTCAAAATGACATCCAGAAATACCCGATTGCAATGACTTAAATCCATATCAACCAACCAAGAAAGGTCACATAATCTAGTCACTTTCTCACATGCCTTTCATGAAAATGACAGCATGCATGGTAAATATATATCTATTTCATAAAGACAGGGTAAAAATTGGAGATTTAATTCATCAGAAGTGAAAAATAACAGAAATTTGGTAAAGTCAGAAGTCATTTGGGCATGTGCAAGCAGGAATATTTGTTCTTCTTTACATTTGGTATCATGTAAACTTGTCTTCGCATAAATCTGAGCATGCATGTTTTTTTAAACCAATTTCTTAATTTGTCAACTGCATATGTTCCTTTTAGTTTCAGTTTATAACTCTAGTCTTCCCTATGCTATGTGGTCTTTATTGTTACGAATGTTATAAACAGTATAAACTCAACATTGACTTCATAGATATATTAATGTGACTTTTGATCTGTTTTTGTTGGTGTAGATTTGGATTTAGGGGTCATATGAAGCATAGTTGCAGAGACATCCACCCAGTTGATATATAAAAATGACTTACATTCTACAAAATGTAGAAACAAACATAACACAAATAACACAAATGGGCAATGTATACAAAACAGGACATCTGTTGAGAGTCAAAAGAGCATTAACCATGTGGTTTCATTTATGAGTTAACACCCTTCTGGCTCTCAGCAGACTAAATAGTGATATACATGTAACATTACCTTTAAACATTTATTTACAAAAATGATACAAACAAAACAGTTTTGTATAAACATCAACCATCCTCTGTAGCCGACATATGTTGCTATGTTGGATATATCTTAAACAAGGTATTGAAAATGCCTGAGACCAAATATAAATGAGTGCTGTGAATCTAACCATGTCTTGTTAGAGCTGAAACTCATGACTTTAAAAGTAAACAAAAAATACAATTGTAAATTCATATTTTAGCCAATTGTCAGAAATAAAGCAGCCAAAGCACCCATCTTTAAAACACAATTTGTATGACCTTGACCCAAACCACAGATAACCCTGACAACCTTTATGAACTAAGCATACAAATATTTGCATATAGCTTAATAATAAAGTGCACAGCACCCACAAACAATTACAACTGAATAGAATAAATATTAAATCTTTAAAACTTTATTATTGTATGGTTTAGACAAAATTTATATAAACACACAATAAATGTTAATTATCATTACCATTTGTGTTAATAATTATTGTTTTAGGAAAGACATGTTGATAGCATGAGCAAGAAATACACTTGAAAGCATATTATAGCATAAATCATCTGATGGGAGCCAGAACGTTATTAACTCATAAACTTCAACAAGGACTTAATGCATATCTGACTCCCAACAGACAAAATACCATTGATAGAATGCAGAGCCATCACCTTAGAATACACAATGATATATATGAAACAAACTTATATCTGAACAAGAATGTTAAGAGCATTTTAGGATCAGCGACTATTGTTGATTGCTGAGGAAGTATAAAATGCATAATTATGAGTAATCATTTATGATTTAGAAAACTTTTCCAAGTACCAAATATTAAATTGCAATTAAAACAATAGTACATCCACCAAGACGATAATCATAAATTCATTAAAATCCCCAAGAATTTAGTGCTCTTGTCCTTTACCTGAAAGCTACTCATGTGCATTGCAATTTTCAGGAGCTCAATCCACTTATACAAAGTATCCTTTCCTTTTGAGGCTAGACGATGATAACAAATCATTATCTGTAACCCATCAAAGATGGTTTCACTTTCATGACTTGTATTTCTAAGAGGTTTACAACAAAACAGCTATTCCCAGTCATTCACCCGTTTATCTTGCAAATCTAGTTTTACACCGAGGCTGTACCAGGAAATATCTGTTGTGCTTATAAAGCCAACACTACTAACTACTGACATAGGTTATGCAGCATCTCACAGCAATCTCAAATAAAAAGTTACAAAAGCTCCTTGTAGAGGCATTGTAAAGTGTTTAGCAGGATGCAATGCAAGTTAGAAATATATTTGTTCTTATCAAATAAGAAAGGATACCATTCTGGAGTATAGCTTCAATGGCCATAATATGTAGAAACTTTTCCATGAGAAAATATTTTGTTACACAAATATTTGACAAGAGAAATTTGCTGAACTACAAATGAATTTGTGATTCTCCTTCAAACACCTGAAGATGAAATGTTAACGTTTCTACTGCAGATGGAGGGTCTATCGTAATTCAACGAAACAAGTTTTAAATAATCACATGATGTGATGTCAAATCTAATTCCAAAATGGAAATTTTTTTCAAGGATGTTATTCCATAATGTCAACTGCCTGTGTGGAAAATTAATAATAATTCCTAGTTCCTTCTTATGTCCTGATTTCATATGCTGATCTTATGGAGCATTCTTTTTTAAACAAAATAGTAAAATATCAGAGTACAGGAAGGTTCAAACTCCATTTAGTATGAAAAAAGAAAAGTAAACACTTCTACAATGCAAACATCTCAAGTCTTCTCAAGAAGTATTCCCAAGTGTAAACCTTTCCATTTTAAGGTGACACCCGGTCCGGAAGTAGCTGAAAAGAGCATGTGGTGAGAGCTTGAAAGACATTAATCCATTGAATACCGGTACTAAATTCTTGCAGTCCCATAGACATAACACAGGATCCAGCTGGTTCCAGTAGGTAATATGTTTATAAAATCATTTTATTTCACAAAGAGATAACAGTAACACCCTTTTGGCTTTTAACAGAAGATATCTTTACTTGAAGTCTGTTATAAATAGGAAGGTCAAAGTATTCCAGTATAAATCTTTATGTATACTTATTATAAAGCAGGCCTACATCTATTTTTTGTCTTATTGCTTTGCTGAATGTTCAGTGAGGAAGAAGTTAGTTGTCTACATGGCTGAAAAAACCACTGCTTTCCCATCAGGTGCTAACATATAATAATTGAATTCAGTACTATGATCATCAACTGAAATTAATGTTCCTTTATTTGAATAATTTAGTAAATTTGGTACATTGTTACATGGATATACGCAAGAGGACAAGACATTTTTAACGTAACCCAACATTTAACTGGTGCAACATCAATACAAAAATCCCTTTCCTTTTTAATATCAGATGAGTCTCTTTGAATCCCATCATGGGGCTCATTTGATAATAAATCCATTCTACAAACATCCATCCATGCATGCATTTTCGTTGAACCACATTGAGCAATATTCAATGTGATCTATTATTCTAGAGATATTGAGCAGAGAATATCTTATGATAGATATTTGGGGTTTTTTATTCATTGTGATGATTCATTCCCAACACTCCCTCTTTCCAATTACCTAAATGTACTCTGATTTATAGAAAGCTACATTGCTGAGTACTATAAAGAAATTGTATTATGCACTTGCCTGGGTATAAATTTAATGGATAACTAGAGCACATCCCATTAATCATAATATAACCCCCACTCTACTTTTAAAGCCTGGAAAGATGATTTTTCAATCACCTTGTAATGGTTTCTAATTGAATTCATGTCCATACTTTCTCAAGACAGAGAAGTATAAATCTACTTTTTTACAAGTCACAGGGATCACTCCCTGTGGTATTTTAATCCACTCCACACTAGTGGTTGAATAACTCTTTTGATAGCCGATTCCACTATAAAAAAGGGGTATCAACACAGTGACTTCCATTGCTGTGTCTGCCTCTCTGCATAGTTGCTCATGTGCCACACATGCAATTTTGCACAAAACAAGAGGTACCGATTAACGGAAGGATTGCTTTGTGCCATTAACACAATGGCTTTGCAGAATGACCCATTCTCAGTCTGGATTAGCTCCATGATAACCCTTTGAAAATACCTGGGGGGTGTTTCACAAAGACTAAGATCGACTTTAAGTTGGACTTAAGTATAACAGGCCGTTCGCCACTGTTTGCTCTCACCATTATGATCTTTAGATAATATTTTTCCTTCAATAATGAATTATCAAAAATGTAAGTTTTGTAGATTTTTACCATGATTTGTACATCCCGTGAGAGACCAATGCCAGTAAATGATGAGAGAAAACAATGGCACGAACGGCCTGTTATACTTAAGTCCAACTTAAAGTCGATCTTAGTCTTTGTGAAACACCCCCCAGCATTGGTTGATCTTGCACTGGAAACAGTTCAATAATCTTGAAGCCTTTGGCATATCTATCCCATGATAAATACCATGTGGCACAGTGAGATTATTTGTGTGCCATATAAAGAATTAATCTTTTCAATTGAATGAGTGCATGTATTTGGACCATTATGATGTATTGATCAACAGATACATCATGCACACTGTTCATTCTGTTCACTGTCATGAAAAGCTTTTACCAACCCATTGCATATCTCCTGAATTAACTACATGTACCTAGATGACATGATTATATACACCTGCAGGGATATGTGATACAATGAAAGATATGATTGAGTTATCATAGCCTGACCCTATATCACCTCTCTGAGGATCTCTTTCACTCTAGACAATCAATTAGTTTGTCACTTGGAATGTTTCCTATCACAGCTTTGGAGATATCAAACTACTTTTCTTTTCTTTTAAGAAAATGACTGGCTTCTAATTTTCCTAAGTGTGTAAAATTTGACTATAAAAACTACATACATAATGCATCTCACACATCATTATTTGTAGGATCAATTGATGAATCTACCGATGTTACACTAACAAATTTAAGTACAACAAAATTCATGTCACCCCAACAGAAAGCAAAAGAACATGTGTACATACTGAATGTATCAATTCAATTTTAGACCCCGTTCTCACTCACTTTGAAAGTGGTCTTAGTTAGACCGCTCCAGAGGAACGGGTCTTGAGGAACGGTTTGCGAGGGTTCACACTCCGAGCAGTTTTTTATGGCTCAAACCGCTCCACGAGTCAAAGTGGTCTTGTTGCTATGGCAGCTCAGGTCAGCGGGTAAATTTTTCGCGAATACTAAGCGTATGTACCGTAATACATGTTTCGCACGCAACGTCACTAGACCACTTCCGTTCAAAGTACGCCCGTTCACACTCGCACGTTAGAGCGCTCCAAACCGCTCTTAATAAGACCCGTTCCTCAAGACCACCTCCCGAGGTGGTCTTCTGGAGCGGTCCAGAAGTCCACTTCCTGGACCACTTTGACCGTTCTCACTCACCTAAGAACCGCTCCTAGGGAACGGGTCTTAGTTAGACCGCTCCAACGAAGTGAGTGAGAACGGGGTCTTACAAAATATATTTTGAAATTACTTTTAATCTGAATCAAATCCCATTTTATTGAATGTGTAGAGTTGTGTACAAAATACTGACATACTAAAACTAATCATCATCTTGATCGTCTTTGTCCACACTAACTCTATACTCGCCATGGATCCAAACCCAAGACTACCAAACTGTTTGGAATATACAGTAAACATACACTGTACGTGTGACTGTGGCAATCCACCGTTTGCTTCATAAGTCATACAGAGCCTGTACAGAGTTAACAATGCTTATCTCATCAGCCATAAACATACCTACATGTACAGGTATAAACAAGATATGAAACCACAAAATATCCTAATAAGATTCCAGAAGTATGTTGAATCCTCTCCTTCTACCCCTGTCACCATACCACCCCCATCCTCGCTTCTCCTCCTGCCCTCAGTGTCTCAGAAGAGCAAAAGATCATGAGTCAATCCTACATGAAACCTTGCACCTGCAAATGGTTCCCATGGTGAGAATGTTTACACATATAACCATGACAACAGGGCTGTTCACTCATGTGAATGTGGCCTACGGATCAGCCAGTGACATGAGGGGCATGTTAATGCACTTCTCCTCCAAATTAAAAACAGATGTACACACAGAAGATGACTTCCAGGATGTAATGATATTTCCTTTCATGCAACATCTGTAACAGAGAATCTCTTCCTTTCAATTTTACCAGCCAAGGTTGTTAAAACATTTGAAATCATCTGCTGAGTACTTTGGTTAATTGATTGTGCTATATCTCAGCTGGATATTTCTTCTTTGAATTGAGGCAAAGCAAAATTGTCAGCCTTCCCCATATTCTAGACTTTGGGGTACACCAGATTGATATAAAATATTATTCCAACTGCTATTAACCGATGTAGCTCCAAATAGTATAATATACATACATAGTTTAGAGCTCACAAATTAGTAGATTCACAGGTCCAAATGAATGCATATGCAATAGTGACATGATAATACTATTGCAATTTATATCTATAAAACAAAGCAATACATTATACACAGCAAATAGTGAACTTTCAAGATGATAACAATTTTGAAAATATTAGTTAAACAAAGCACTATTAAAGATACATTTTACAGTGAAAATGCAGAAAGATTATGATTAACAGAATATAGCAATAGAAGATTTATTACCGGTATATATATCTCATAATATGGCACTTAGGGTATATAGCAATGTGCGGCTGTGAAATTTTCTTTCTCCACCTTCTCTTTTCATATAGGTGAACTCCTCATTTTTGTTTTCATTTAGGCTCTTGAAGCTTGTACAAATGAAAGAAATTATATTGTCAACTTAACTTTCATATTTACATACATACATATATCTGCAGGCTGCAGCAGTGTCTGATATAGATAATTGGTGCATTTTCATTTAAATGAATATGGAGGTGGGAAGAAATTTATCTATATTCATTATTCAAATTCAGTTCATTATTCAAGGGCAAAAAATAATATCATCTTAAATAGATTTAATGCCCTTCTTGCTCTGAGTAGATGACAGGCGATAGAGTGTAGTAGCCATCACCATGAAGAAATTTATCTAAGATATTAAAGAAATGTGCAGCCTTGGCCTACTCTTTAAAAATATGATTTCAGTATCCAAGTACCGTTACTGAGCTTTATACACATGCACAACCATCCTGTTAGAATTGAGAAAATGTCAAGCTACATTTGACCCATGAGACGAACGAACAGCAACTGAAAGCACATTTTGAAAGGTGAAGAAGGAGGTCAAGATTAATGTTTAGAAACAGAAAGAAACCCATCACCTTCACACTTCAATATATCCTCTGCTGAGAGACAGAAGGACGTTAAATTACAGCACAGCAAATGCCCTACTCACTCTCAGCAGACCAACTGAAGACAAAAAATTATAGAAATAATTGTTTTAAAAACAGTTAAAAGGGCATTATAGCTAGGTTTTTCTGAATTCTTCATAATACAATGTCCAGCTGAGCATGAAATGAGATGATGCAATTCCGCAGAGTGTATTTGGATCATACTAAAGAAATCTGGTAGAGACATCAGAAAGAAAAGACTAATATAAAGATATGATAAGTACATTTATTGAAAGGTTACAGAGACTGGTTACACGTTCCCATGTTAGGTGAGGCAGCAGAGTTCCCAGCACAGCAAAAGAGGCGTGGTTGGAAGACGAGAAGTGATATCACTCTCTGTCTACTTACATTTGTGATGGTAAGGGAGGGAATCATCCTCGTGTCTGAATGACCCGTTCTTAGATTTGGGTTTGGGGAAGGGTTGAGGGGAAGGGCTCCTGCCCCGGGTGGATACCACCCTCAAAGCTATTTCGGGGTGATCTGGAGGAGGGTGATGTAAGAGGGGGTGGAGGGCTGCGGAGTCTCTCACTGATCAGCTCAGGCTCATCCACATGAAAGTCTGGTATCTTGACTGGAATTGGGGAAAAAAAACTACCAAGTTATTGCTTGAACCACTTTAACTGAGCTCAGTTGGTTTTACTCAGTAAGGCTGGAGAGAGACCAAGATATATTGTAGCCCTATACATTCTGTAAATTATATCTGTAGAGCCTGGAACAAAAATGTAGCAGTGCCTTGAATCATGCAAAAAAGTCTGAAAAACTGGAATCCTTAGTTTACTTACTGTTGTGCCACATGTTAATAAAATAAGCACAAATATGCATTTCACACTTTCTTTTGTCATGCTTCTTGGTAATTATTTCAAAGCCATATTGAAAGAAAATGACTTTTTCATGCAATCAACACAACAATACAAAAATAACTCATTTGCATAAATGAAAATAGTATTTGTGGAAACAAATGTCTGTTTCTCATATCTTATTCATCATGCTTAAACAGGTTGTGGAAGTAAAACATAAGAGAAATAAATGAGGATAAACAGAATGTAACTAATGCTGCGGCTAGGCTCATGACATGACTTACTTTTCTGACGTTGCTGATTTGTAATGTGCTGAGGGGCTGGGGTGGGGCTCCTTGGGTACATCCACTCCGAGAGCTTGACCCAATACATGGGCTGTACCAATGAAGCAATCACAAGATGATTCAAAATGGGGTGAGGCAATGATGAGGGACAGACATGAATAGAATACAAAAGAAATGTGGAAAATGATTAATGAATGGTCAGCATTTGTACATGTAGTTGTTTCTTTACTTGCTATTTGATGGATAAGAATTATTGTAAATCATGATGCATGCCAATCTGTATACCTAAATTTCAGATCCCATACCAAAGAAAATGAGGGGTTTGTCAAAACCAACACTATTGCAAAAGTTAAATAATTTGATAAAAGAAGATAATTTTACTATACAGTGAAATTTTGATGCATTTTGCACAAAACACCTGCTCAAAAATATTGATTTGATAAAGTGCAGAAATCTTGAAATTAAACACAAATGTACACGTTTGATGAAGTCTTTGGGAAACAATTGTTCATTTCTATATGTACAATGCAACACTGTAACAACTAAAGTGGATTTTGTGTTATAAGAGCCTGCTAGGTACTGCTGCATGAAATTCCATTTTGAAATTCATCTAAACATGGTGCATAACAACATATTTTGAGAGAATTTTTTAATAATATCACATTCAAACATTTTAGCATTAAATAAAAAGACATACTGAAGAAAAGCAAAACAAACATGAACATCAACAATAGTAGCTTGGGACATTGGACAAACAAATGCTACAAAGAAACGGCCTTTAAAGAAATATGTATCATTAACAAAGCTTTTTGTAGATTTTCATCGATTAGCACAAACATGTGAATTCAAACATAAAAAAATAGGAAACCACTATTTTACACATGTGTTATTAGGGATTGCTTCAAAACAGGTCTCATAAAAAAACTCAGAGAATGACAATGTTATACAAAATCATGCATGTAGCCAAAATAAAATCATATACAAAGTAAATTCATCACGCAATGGTTGCAAAATTATTTCATAACAATGCATTTTTTCCTCAAATTGCTCATTTACACACAATGTAAGTAGTTTTAGTACAATACATAAACATGCAAGATAGTCAATAAATTGAAATGGGGATGTTGAAATGACCTCAATTTGCACTTGGAGAAGAAAATTTTTAAATCATGATGAAATTACATCAATTAATTAATATAAATAATATCTTGTCAAACAATCTTTCAAACAACATACATTTACTTTTGTAATTCTATCCTGATACCCAGAGGAAAAACAACACACACAAACACATGCCCAACCCAACTTAATAACAGCATGACCGATTACAAGAGAAGTGCATTCAATATTGTCAGCTATTAATGATGTGATGATGTCAATGCAAATTGATGGTGAAAACTGAAAATCCATAATAAAATCATTAATACCAGGTACCATTATCATCCCTGTCCAGCACAAGTGCATTGAATACTCAATAACATGCACTTAAAATAGAACACTCAAGCACTTCAGATCATTTTGAACCCGTTAATGCATTATACACAGTATGACATGGGGGTGTTTCACAAAGACTAAGATCGACTTTAAGTTGGACTTAACTATGGCAAGCCGTTCATGCCACTGTTTGCTCGCACCATGGCATTGGTCTGTCAAGGGATGTACAAATAAATGGTCACAAATCTAAAGAATTTACCTTTTTTTGATAATTCATTATTGAAGGAAAAAATATTATCTAAAGATCATAATGGTGAGAGCAAACAGTGTCATGAACGGCCTACCATACATGTACAGTACCTGTAGTTAAGTCCAACTTAAAGTCGATCTTACATGTATATAGTCTTTGTGAAACACCTCCTTGGTGAGAGCCACAAGGACATAAACTCTATGAAAAAAATATAGTGTTAATACCCTTCTTGCTCTCAGCAGACTATACAATGCATTTGTGGAAAGTTAAATTGAAATTGTATTCCTCTTAATTTTGGTTAGGAAACTACCGGTAATGTAAAAGTACTTTGGGCTAATGAGTGATTATCCACAAATTAATAGTTCCCAAAATGGGATGAAATTAATCAAAGAACACTACAGTTGAAATTTGTTTCAGTCTGAGAGGACAATTTCAGCATTATTGGACAACACTGATCTGGATTAGATGACAATTATGATGGGAACTTAAATAATGTCATTGTTTCATATTACCAATTCATATTACAAAATTTTCTAGAATAGTAGAATTATGCAATATTATATTCAGAATTTGGGAAATTACTACGCCTTCATAAAATAATGTATGATCTATGCAATAAAAACAAACTCTACCATCTACAGAAATAAGATTATGTATTCATTTATACCGAGAAAAAAATGTATCATCTGCTGAAATTTACGACAGTTTTATGCCTTACTGGTGTCATTTTACAGAAATGGTGTAACAGCATCACATCATCCTGCAACTATAACCCCAACTTGAAATGGACCTCCATCAAAGGCTCTGGTCAACCTATATGTCTGAAATTGACTTGTTATTACTACAACCAGTGCATCATGCAAACATACATTCTGAATACAATTACACATAAACTCATAATCAGTACAAATGCAATTGTTTACCACTGGTCACTTTAGAAAAATGTCTAGAAATTTGAATACATTTGAAAATGGGTCACTTCTCCTTAAAATAAATGCCTTTTGAAAATTAACAGTGCATTCATTCTAGCACAACAAATTTCTTATCGCTTACTCATCCACTCGCTCCTGAATGACAACTGAAGCATTCAAAGTCAGTCACCACCAAGAATATTGCTTTGCCAAAAATAAATGAGGCAAGGACAAATCCTATGAGGGCCTTCTCACATGAATTCATATCTCCTCATTCAAGAAGAAAACAAATTACTAAAAAATCTGCCAAATTTCTCAATTTTCAGATATGCCTCTATGATACATGTATAAACCAAGTCTGACCCCCCACCAAAAAAAAAATACAATCATAGGAAACTGTCTGATTAGATTTTTGAACATGTACACTACAAGTTAAATATTACATTTTGCAAGTAATAACATATGAATCTCTACCAAAAGTACATCATGCACTGCAAAAAACACACACCAAAGAAACCAAGCAAAAAACTGCCACAATCCATATATATGCAAAGCCTCTTGCAGTACCCAATGATCTTTTCTTATATATAACCCTCTCAACACCACAGCATAACAATTGTCTTTTCTGGTATTAAAAGTACCAATTAGTATTCTCTTTGTAAACATTAAGATGCAAATTTGTGCATGAATCTGTAAAACGAAAGTGGTAAGATTCGGTCAAAATATCAATGTTAACTGGCTGTTTTAAAAGAGGAGTTTGTCTCTTTCCTTTTCTTGGTTTTAAGTGCTTTTAAAAACGTAATAGAAAATCAAGAATATATAACCTACCAATTATTTCATTGGGTGTTTGTTGTTATCATTATATCAAAGTTACCAAAACATGATATTTGTTCATAGCCTGAAATGTGAAATGGTATTCTAATTATCAAATAGATAAGCCAATAACCCCAAAATATGAACGTGAAGTTTATGAAAAGATGATATTGTCCACTGGGAGCTAGAAAGGCATTAACTCTATGTAAAAGTATACAAATTAATACCCTTCTGGCTCTCAATAGATGAAATGTAAATAAGCATGTCTGCTGAAATTCATTACCTGATATACAACACTGAGGAACATATCTCTTTCCCGCTTATTTTCAAGTATACATTCTCTTATTTCTTAAAGGTACTATGTCCCATTTGCAGGCCAAAAAAATGAAAACGTTAAATTCCAACGGCATTTGAAAGACAATACTAATTTAGAACTTCCCTAAAAAAAAAAGGGGGCTTGAAAATGTCTGTAAGTGGGAAAATAACGACTATTAGTTGTCAAATCGACTTAGGAGCTATAGAGCCAGTAAGTAATAGTCTGATTTTTCAGACCATTGTACCGAATGGTCGTATGTTTTGTGCGCAAAGATTCAATCAGTTTAATTTTGGCCATTACAAGAGGTGGGTTATTGATGTAGACAAATGCTCATGCACCCTTTACAGCTCATTTTATGTATGTTATTACCAAAGATGAAAAAGCCAGTCAGTCACTCAATAGTGTCTGACAGTGAAGTCTAGCAAGTAAACGGGTTTCCTTGCATAATTTGAATATTAGGACACTGCTAACGTTTAAATTTCACAGATAGGACATACATGACATATTCATAATTCCTGCAAAGTTCTACAGAATTTGATGTTGGCTGCAAAAGGGACATAGTATCTTTAAATCAAAATAAATATCAAAGGATCATTTTTTTTTCAAGGCAAACAGACTGAACTCAATTCAACATAGCAAAATGGAAATAAGAAAATATACACAAAATTACTTCTTAGTTATTACCCCATATATCTCATTCATCAATCGCTTAAAATACCCTTGATTGCAGTTAATTATATCAGCATTACTTATAATAATTTTCAAAGAAAACAATATTCATTTGGAGAGATTTCTTGAAGTTAATGCTCTACAATTAAAATGTTCAGTCTACAAAAGAATATAAGACTTGGATTTTAATAACAATATGTGTATATGTAATCTGGTCTCAAGTTGTAATTTTGGTACATATTTTAAATAAAACATTGTTAAATTTCATGAACAAAGACAGTGCCTGCTGACTATAACTCATGTGGGCTAACATACATACACATTGTACTTCATTAAGATATGAACATTGTACATGTACATGAAGAACTATTTCAACTACCTATGATGGTTCAGAGTGAAATTAAAGATGACTCTAATTTCTAAGAATCCCAACCATGTGCATTTATATGAAACTCTTTTCTACATAGTACATTGATAACTTGGAAAGTACGCTTCACTTAAAAAGATGAAGTCCTGCAGAAGAAAACCCAGTGCAAATCAATATTACAACCATAACACAAAGCTTAATTATAGTTCACATCATGCAGCAAAAAAACTGTTAAAAATGCAACAAGTTTTCAAACATGCGAGAGTAATGAAACACAGAAGAAGTCATACAGCATGCTGAGTAATAAATGGTTTATCACAGAAAGAGCCACACCAAAAGTTCAAAAGAATAAAAGAGAAACTTTACAGTACCTGGACAGCTCTGAGATAGTGTTAGTCCTTAAATAAATGGGAAAAAAAAATCAAGGAAGACTTGCGTTAGTTTGCAGTCATTCCACAGAAATGGAAAAGAATCAGGGGGTCATCACAACTGAAAGTGAAAGGAATATATTAGACACACCTCCTCTTCAAGTCACTATACATTCTAGAAATGAAAGAACATATCAATTATTTAAAACATTATTCCCAGTGGTCCATATTCTACTAATTCAGTATGCTAAACCTGACCTTTGGTCTAAAATCACGTTTAACAAAAGAAAAACCTGGACCTGAGACTACCTCCCTTTGTTGAACCTGATTTTGTTCAAAGTCTAAACCCAGCTACCGGTGTACATTTTAGCGGCATACAGGCCATGGAGTTGTCTATGCTTCATGGCAGATGGTGATCAATTATTGATAACTTTTGAGGAACAAACCTGTGAAAGCAGAATGAATGAAATCAGATTCTTCTGAAAGGTACTCATGATTTGTTCTTGTGATGACAAAAAATTCAATGATCAGTTTCTAAAAATATCTGACAAAAGCTAAACAGAATATTTAAAACTACTATTAAGAAATAACTAAAGGAAGGTGTAAAAGTATTCCTTTAAATAAATTAAGACATGACTGTGCCCCTTAAAAAAGAACGACCTCTAAGATGTGCCTCCCAGTTGTGCATCCAGGATTATCTGACTGCATGGTGGAAGGGAGGATGCAGACACCCTGGCTCTCAGGTCCATGGATCTATACACATAAGCCCCTATTGGCCCTATATGAATTTGATAGACACAAAAGATATAGAGCAGGTAGTGGTAAAACCCATCCCTTCTGGTAGGTGGCACATCTTGTTGTTCCCCCTCCAAACCTAGATCAATGATTTGTAAGGTCAAATCAATATGTAATGGTGTCTTGTCTCATAAGGCCTGTCTTCATCAGACCGAAGTTGCAAATAACCCGCTATTTTAACTAGCCTGATCTCAAATTAGCCAGCTAATATGCGTCTTCATCAGCCGGCAGTGGGAATTAGCGGGCTATTTGGTGGAGAAAATATCCAGAGAAATCTTGGTCTTGTTTCCAAAATAGCCCGCTATTTCCCAAATAGCCGGCTAATTTGCGCCCGTCTGAGCTAGTTTGTGATGAGCATATCGGTCTGGGGAAGTCGCAATTTTGAGCTTCGGGAAAATATCGTAAGTCTGAAAATAGCGGGTTATTTTGCTACTTCGGTCTGATGAAAACAGGCCTATATAGAACCTTTGTAATATCATACATGCACTGATGCACATTACATTATAAGCACAGTTTATATACCGGTATATTGAAGTATACACATGTGCATACTGCATGGTATGGGCGACAGCTGGAATACAGGTCTATCTACCTACAATGTGAGCGTATATGCCTGCTTGGAGCCAAACATACGTTTAACTCTGTGAAACAGACGACCTCCTTCTGGCTCTAAATAGACAGTTTTTCACAAGTATCACCTGTCATAATCTTTTCATGGGACCTACTCATCAAAATCATACTGTACATGTATGTGTATAGGAAAAAGAACAAGTGACATGCCTTTCTCTACACAATTCAACTATATTTCTTCGTTAAAAAATGCATATTAAATAAAAGAGAATATGAAACAGTACCAGGTATAAAAAAAAAACATGCATACAGTGCTTAATTATTATCTCAAAAAGTGTGGTGGATACTTCTAAAAACAGGAGGCCTTGAATGTGTATATTTATGCAACATGTATTGCATACATATTAATGAATTCTTAAAGGTATTACAATGTTTTGGTATGGGGTCATGAATTTGGTTCAAATTAACATATTGGAAGCATATATGCGATTCTACAATATTCAATGATCGTTGCCGCGGTTGAAATCGAGTCTAAAGTGATGAAATTGTAAATAATAAACTCTTTATGTTGTATAGCGCCCTCTCAAGACTGATGTTACTTTAGCTTTAAAACAATGTTTCTTGACTACAATCGACCGATTTGCTATTCCTGTTTGGAAATTATATATCAGAACTGCATATTCTGAGATTTTCATGGTCGCAGCTACCATGGAATGGCGTTAGGCGCTATATGAAATATTTGAAATTTACTGGGAGCAGCGGTAAATTTTTATTATTCAATTTGCTCGAAAGCAGAAGTGTTTTAGGGGCTAAATTTTTTAGTGGCTAAATTTTTTAGTGCTTATAATACATCCACAGGGGCATCCAAATATATCAAAAATTTAAAGAATTACTGTCCATCCAATTTCAAAATTTCCCAACACTTTGCATTACCTTTAAGCAATTAAAGATTATAAATCCAATATAACAGTATCCTATGCTTCGACACTTTTGCTATATAATAATAATAAATTTATATAGCGCAGCTTTTATACAAAATATATTCAGCTGCGCTGGTTCAGAGCTCCTTTTTACTAAATTTCAAGAATTTCTATACCACTAGTATGACCACTGATGATTATGCCTTTATATAAAGCCTACATGTATATAGCCACATGTTCCTTCTTTGAGATGGCACACTTCCCATCATGTGTACATGTATTCAAGCTTCTTCTATCGTTGTGTTTAGATAATGATCCTTCATTTATACTGGCAAAGGCATTCTTCTGCTTCCCAGAAACATGTGATTAGTTCTGTTTATTTTTGTCATGAGTTCAAACATTTCTCTCCTTGAGGGACCGACCATTACATAAGGTTTGTTATGTAACTACATGTAAACTATTTAACTACAAGTAATCAGTGCAAGCAAAATAGTTACATGTAAACCTCATATGTACATGTAAATAACAGTGTATACAGGGCTTTAAATATCTGACTATAAAATTAGTATTGATTAAGGGGGAAAATCAGTATTTAAATATAAATAAATGCATGTATTCAGTTTTGTGGATACACCCTCACAAATTAAAGGTAATAGAATTACCAACTATTTGGTGAAAATATCTTTTATTTGGTTAATTAATCTAAATGATCTCAGACAAAAAAGATAATCAACTACATCATCGAAAGCTGTAAAAAACAACATGTGAAGTCTCTTTCTAGTCAGACAAATCTGTTTTTATCTATAAATACAGAGTTCTCCTTTAGTTAAAGGGTTCCCCTATGGGAATTCACAATCTGTGTTTATTTAAAGAATTATCCAAACCCTTATCTACAGAACTGAATTGAGTTTTTCTACTGTATCACAATAAAATCATCAATGAAGGATAAATCCAAAATATCAATACTAAACACAATATTTCTCCAAGTTTAAGGCAAATATAAGACATTACAAATCAATTTTAGGATTGCATTCTTTGCTCAAAGTAAAGAGTACATGAATATTTTTAAAATGTGAAAAGGGGGGAAATATATTAAACCCATTTGAATTTTACAGACTCATTGCATTACATTTAGAAAGCAAGAAATAATAAATATACATTTGAATTGAAAATATCACTTGACACTTCAGTATGAGTCCTTCAGTCAGAATAAGTCTTCAGTCCTTAGGAATGTGAAATGCCTACTGCAGTGTAATATATGAAAACAATGATACTATAATTACCACACGAGTACTGATTAACAGAATCTTTTAAAACAGATTATGATGTGCTTATATCATACATCTTGGCTGCTTGTTGGCATGTATTAAAGTAAGGAGAGGTCTATTACAAAGTATGGTCTGACTGGTCTCCAGTGTTTTCTTCTTTCACTATTTTTCATATTCAATGAAATGAAAATAATGCGAATGGTCCCACCCATTTTATTGACATAGGAAATTATATTTGCTCACAAGAGAGGTTGTAAAACGTGAGAGAATTCTCACCCAAATTGGATTGATAATGTTAAAGCTTTTGCACGATTTTAAATATTTCAACATTTCTAACACTGTTGTAATCTGTGAAGAAAACACAGTCTGAATTAAAATAACCTTTACCTTTAATCAGGGGGAGATCCAGGATTTTGTTATGGGGGGTAAGGCACAATTATGACAATCAAGTTTCTGACAAACAAAAAATTAAGGTCTTGGTATCCTTTCCTCTCTGATAGGTAGCATGTTGTTCTGCCCTAACTGTGATCAATGATCGTGAGGAAAGTGCCTTTTGGGGTAACAATTTTCAAAAGGGGGAGGGGGCACATTTTCAAGCTTGTATAGTTACAGTAATCCATATTAGGTTATGAAAGGGTGCATGTGCTGGTTGTGCAACCTCCCCCACCCCATCTGCTGTTGCTTTCAATGCTCCATTCATTGAACTAATATTATTCTTTGTCCACTCAGTAGGTAGAAAAGGTAGGTTATACACCAATTGGTCAAGGAAAGAGAAAATAAAAGTCCATTCAAATAGCTGCTATGGTCAAACATTAACAAAATTTTACTTGTATAGTAAAAATTGTAAAGTTGTTTGTTCTTCTAAAGTTTGAGAATAATAGCAAGGGTCAATGCTATGACAAACATGCAATTCATCAAATCAATATCATAAATTCATTACAGGTGTTGTTTTTACATGTATATTAAAATAGATATATACTGCATTTGTTTTATTTCTGTTTTTTAATTCCTTTTCCCATCAAATTTTTAAGCCATTTGGGAAATTGTAGTTGTTTCTTTTATACAAATGTGTTTGAGTAAAATAATGAATTTTGTACTAACTTGCTTTGTACAATGTTAACAAAGATTTGCATAGAGTAAACTGCAAAAAGATACGCCTTCTACATGTACTGTATACAGATCTATTATTGTATGGGGAAACTTGTTCTCCCACATGAATGTAATATCCTATTTCAGTGATATCCTTTGAACTCTGTGTATTTCCATTAAATTCAATTAAATTAAGTTACGGTTAAATGCATTTCAATCAAATTGTGAATGCAGTAGAAATGTTCATTGTGATCACTCTTTTCTTAAAAAATATTCCTCAGTGAGGCACAATTTTGTAATCTATTGATCCGTTATATTCAATTTTGCAACCACTTATTTTCCTGTTCAAACAATTAACCTGCTAGTTTCATTTCAAGACATTGAAGGTGAGGTAGGCCCTCTAACTTTATTTTTGACAGTTCGTGTTGAAACAAATAATGCTGGCATTTTCAATAAAGATATTCAATATATGCCTGTGTATATCCCATGTTTGTTTATCCAATACTTATAAAATGTGTTGACGTTTATTAAGATTAATTTCTCATGTCAACCGTTGAAAAAGATAAAAGATAAAGGGTAAACATCTGAAGTATAAGCTACACAAACAATTCCACAGCATGGCCGTTGGCTATAATCTACAGACACATTTACATGAACTTCAAACCAAATTCATTTCAATGGGGATTTCAGACTGGGAGGAGCTTGTATCAATAAATTCTTTGCGGTCTCTTTCCAATAAAAATGGTTCAACCTCATCCTGTAAAATTGTGAAGAAAGCTGCAATGGCATAGTTTGGTCAATGCGAAATGAGAAAATGAAGTTTGAATGCATGTGCTTTACATATTTGTCATTCTTCTTCTGATGAGAAAAATGAAACTTGAATCAAGATCTCAAATTTGTGTTTATTCTGGGTGTTCTCAAACAAGTACATATACATGTATTAAAATGAAGATTCAATTTGAAGTTTCTTGGCTTACTGCTGTGTAAGTCTAGTTTTCTCAATATAGTACTTGCCATTATTATTTCTTTTCCCCAAAACATGCTCCAAAAGCAACACAACAACAAAATGTAATCCTGCAAGTAATTGTATCTTCTTCTTAATCATGAAATACTTAAATCTTCTCCATTTTCAGGATAAATTCCACACATTAAGTTTAACATATAATTTTCTATACACTTTCAGAGATCCTACACAAAATTCAATTAATGTGAGATTTTCCAGCAAATATCAGGACTTTATGTTAAGCACACTCATAATTTGAAGAAAAAAATGACTTAAACAGCTATCTGAAATTACAGATAACTACAACGTAATAAGCTAGAAAATGAACAATTGATACCTTGAAGAATGATTAAAATCTTTAAGCTGCAGCAAGCAATTCTCTGATTCATCATAACCCCAGGCCTAAGTTAAGATCTACATGTACCCGGCCAGTTAACCGGTGAAAAAAAATACACAGGAGCGGTGAGCTATTTAGCTCTCGAAAAGCTCCAAATAGCTATGATAAGCTAAACTGCAAAATAGCTCCTGTAATGTAACAATAATATACTTAATATTACATTTTTACCACACCAAATTTTAAGAGTTCCTGCAAAAAGAGAAAGTACACTGCAATTGATCCATTAACTACTGAGTTCTCCCATAATATAGGCTTAATATACAGGACCCATCCTGTTCCCGAAGGAATGGGTTAAACCCACATCTTTGGGACACCGGAAGAAAATCAATTTATTTAGTGTACATTTGCATTGGTGGTCAGACCAACCAGACTTTAACTCTGATTTTGGAAGAGGGCAACTGTTTGCTTCCTTTCTATTGGTGTACATCAAGCATGGCAAAGCAAACAATGGCAGAAGACTACAAAAAAGAAGCTTTTTTTGTTTATTTCATTGCACTGTTATTTCTCCTTCTATAGAAATGGATCCATGGTTGACTGGCCATGCTTTGAACTAAGTTACACTATACACATAACAGTATAGAGTAGTAATAATGCAATCATGTGATATGGGGAGCTAGCTTCCTGCAATGATATTTGGGTACGTCATGGAATTTGGAAAGATATTTAGATGGTAACTACAGTACTTGATCCATTTTATGTCTCATAATTTTGTGGTGTTATTACATCTAACTTTGTGAATATTTCAAAGTCATGGGAGCCATAGCATTTGTAGATCATAGAGAATGGACATAATAATGGTCACACTAGTAAAATTAATAGTATAGTGATACTAAACAAAAGCTGTTTAGCTATACTAAAGCAAATGTCTTATTTCAGTTTGAATATTGTGTAGCAAATTGTTGAATAATAAACATTGTGTATAGCGAATCAGAGGTCTGAGCATTAACTCCCAACAAAAAACAAAAACAAAGAATCAGGTGCCATTTTAAAAATACACAGTGCACTATGTATGTATACATTATCATTATCTAGCAATGATAATTTATGTTATTTCAAATTGATTGATATTTGTTAATAAATACAGCAACCGTTATATATCAACTTACTATGTTGTTATTGTATGCCATGATAAATACACACCCTTTGAATCTCAGTATTATGATTGATTCTACAAATGCTCTTTGAATACAATAAATTTATATCGTTTTGTGAAATTGATACCTTTCATGGCTAAGGTGAACTGACATATGAAAAAAGATTTTTCAGAGATAAAAAATGTACCCCTTTCAATCTTTGTTCAGATTTGTATTTTAAAGCTAACCCCCCACTCCCAAGATTAACAAAGAAATTGAATACAATGGTAGCTGCACCCATATTTACAGAAAACCGAAAAAAGGGCAAACGTCAATCGACAATCAGGCTATACAGGTAGTGTAGTTTTTAGAAGAGTGTGATTTTCAAGGTGAAATTCACCCTGACATTAAGTTGGTTTTAATAGAAGCAGAAAATATCAAATAAGAAAGCTGAAAAGGGACAAAACATCATTCTAACAACAGCTGTAATTGCATTTGTATCGTAACTGGTTTTGAAATATAGGCCTACTTGTACTGTGTCCCATAACATTACCAAGTCCAAAATGTAAATGTCTGTATAGGTATAGGAGTGTGTATTGAAAAGTCTGATATTTATTTTTTTAATCAAACTTTACCATTTCAGGCTTTCAGCACATCAGACCATTCCTAACACAGGAAAAAACAATATTTCAACTTTTCAGATTCTAATTAAGAGAGGGGGAAGAGGGGGTTAAGAATTAGAGAGCAAAACAGGAAGTTTGAAAATCATAGAAAAAACAAACACATCCAATCAATTTCCTTTTCTTCAAGGAAGTTTTCAAACAGGTTATATTAAAAAGGAAAGGAAATAATGTTAGTGTAATTAACAAGATAGAAAAGAAAGAATCAATTTTAGTTTCTGCCGACTCCATCAGGTAAAACAAAATCAATCCTCCTATAATGTATTCTAATGACAATAATCATAAAACTGAAGGATAAGGATAAGGTATTTAAGTACATAACTAATCAACAAATGGTTAGATGGGGTCATTATTCAGATACAGAGAAATGTCATATTAATTGTATATACATGTATAAGAATGAATATGTACCATTATTTTTGCAAGTCATAATGGACTTGGTTCAGAAAAGAAGAGAAATTTAAATGAAATTACTGAAGCACACTGACAATGATCATTAAACTAATGGAAATGATATCAAGGTATCTAATCAACAATCAATCAACAAAGATTATATGGTTGGCATCATTAATCATATCAAAGGAAAACTGGTCATATTTTCCATCATTAGAAGGAATGGGTAGGGCATTTTGCAAGTCATAATATCATACAATTCAATGGGATAAAAAGGAAATTGAATGAAACTGGATCACACTGTCTAATTTATGAGAGATGGATACTTGATAGTTGGGTATAAATTGTCCATTGAAAAGGCAGAATGGCATTAGCTCCATGAAAAAGAACAATGCCATTCTGGCTCTAAAAAGACAAATCTATGGATATTTACCTGGTAATGGTTTGACACGTTGATGAAGTTCGGACAAGGCTTGCAGATGAATGTCATGCTCCCTCTACAGTTGAGAAAAAGCAATTGAAAAGATTTATATTAAAATCCAGGGTTGTCCATCAAATCAGATTGTTAGTTCAGGTTTTACTCTCTAGATCAGTTTCTATACCTGATTTGAGGAGAGATAGTATAGTTTTGCTTTCTGAAACACACTGGTTATTAAAGATTGATTATCAACTGGTATTGAATTACACAATTGAACATAGCCATTATAAAATTGTCTGCTGAGAGCCAGCCAAAAGGGCATTAAATCATATCACCTTCTTTTTTTACAGAGAGTTGTCACCCTTCTGGATTTCAACAGACATACCCTGCCTGTATTCAGACTGTCAGCATTTATCATATAGTCATGTGAGTCTTAATTGTCTATAGCTATACGATAGGTAATTAAATTTGGTCTTGTCTGAACTTTGTATAAAGAAATTTCATTATAACGAAACATTGTATAGCAAAATGCCTGTTGAGCATCATTTCAAAACTCGATAAGGAATCAGGGTCCCACTCCAGCCTGAACGTAGTATCGTATGAAAATCGTATAACTGGGCAGGGCGAGGTCATGTTAACTGACCTCATCTTAATTAGTTTCTTTGTACAACATTTCTTTAATAAAGGATGTTCTTTTCTAGTGTGTACGCTCCTTTCACTATACGATGATTCAATAGACATTTCTTTATAATCCTTTATAGTTTCCTATAAATGTCCTATAGTCTGATCAGGCTGAAAATGTATTGTTTCTGGTTTTATTTCATTTCAAGAGCTGGGCATCCTTTCACAAAACCATCATGAGTACAAGTTTACCGACATCACATTGAAACGCATGTTAATTTATTAAAAGCATATAAATGAAATGTCGTCGAACTTGTATTCATGATGGTTTCGTGAAACGATGCCTTGTAATCCATTCAGCTTGAATAGTACACGAACATCATATACCGAAATGGAAGTATTGGAAATATTTCACTGCATGAAAAAAGTAATGAATGATCCAGGAAGTGATATATATGACCCACAATTATTAAAGAATTGAAAATCCACACTGTCTTCTAAAATTCCACCTATTTCAAGTACATCACATACATGTACCTTTCATTTACGACATACAATAATACGCAAAGGCATAAAAAGTGTTGGACTTTATGTTTATAAGGAAGTACCCTGAATTACTGAAGTGTCATAATCTCTGTATGAACTACTTGATCAAGTGTAATAAATTGGAAAGAATCTGCTGTATTACAAAAAAAATGGTTGACATTTGCTGTTCTTATGATTCATAACTTAAGCTCTGGTTCCACTGGAACAACGGGGAATGTATTATTAATCCTTGCCTACCACAGCAATGAGGGAATTACACAGTTCAGTAGTTAATCGATTAAGAACTGAAGTTGATAGATTTGTGATTTAATCTCCATCATCAATACAAAAACACTGAATATCAACTGTATTGTATATATATATATATATATGTATACACACAATTAATTCCTTCGCAAGTCTTTCTATGAACCATGGGTAAAATAATGCCTCGTAAATTGTATTACATTTACAAAACCATTTGATACTTTTACTACAAGGATGCAAATTATGTAGTGAGCTCATTATGTAGTGCATACATAAAATTAAAAATTCATTTGAAACATGCAGTGGTACCCTGATACAAGTCAAGTGTAATCAATATCAACTTCTATCACAACTTTTTCAAAGCAGGAAGACAAAGAGGTTATTGATTAGGATGGCAAAAACATTACATAGTCCACATGCAGAGGTTTAAACTTTAAACAGACATTCTGAGACCCATTAATAATCCTTGACACAGACCTTGGCCCACATTCATGAAACCTTAATACTAATCTAGCTGTAAACTAGTTACATAGGCTATAATACAGTTAGTTGACCATTGTGGTTTAGTTAGGTTTTATGAATATAAGCCCTGGTATTTGAAAGTACCCAATTGCATCTTGATGCTTAATACTTTAAAAGAGACATTTTGAAATGTGAATGTGCGAGAAATTCCTAGAAATTAGAACTGAAATTGAAATTCAGTGATTATTTTCTTTTAACGTTTATAAGGGGATATTGACTTGACATGAAACCTACATGCCCAGGATACATCTAAGGCCAAATAAATAATTTCTAGTTTCTCTTCCCCTCCTCTGTCCTTACTTCAGCCCAAATAAACTGTTTTGTTATTTGAAATTTGTGCTCTGAAATAACATAATAATATAATACTACTGGATAGTTTATAGCGCACATATCCACCATACAAGGTGCTCAAGGCACTCCAGTATTACCCCAGCTCTGCTAGGCTACTGTTTTCGGTGCTCACAGCATTTAAAGAATACCTCATACAATACCCATTGAACACCTAAGAGAGTGGCAAATGTATATTGACATCTTGCCAAAGGACATAAGTGCCGCGACGGTACTCGAACCGCGAACCATGTGATCCACAGTCCGACGTATCCACTAGACCACGACACCGCTACATAGCCATGTTATGACATAAAATCGGCTTATCCCTAAATTGCTAATTACATGTACATGTTTGTTCATTAGGGTTCTGTAGTGTTTACAATGTACAACTCTTTTCTCATATAGACATAGGCTTTAGATACCCTTTGTGAGAAGTTACTTGAAAACATAAGCCAGGAAAGCTGGGTGATAATTGACTTGTAAACTGAATCAATATTGAACTAGGATGACAATTGACCCTGCATTGAGACTAAAAGAATCCATCGCATATGAGAATCATATGAGAATCATATAGCTATACTTTAATCAGGGTCCCACTCGAGTCTGCATGAGTGTGCCCTGATGATTGGACAGCTGTCATGTAAATTGGACTCTTCAAAATTATTTTCTGTAAACAACATTTCTTTTTGTTTTCTAGTCTGTACATGTATGCCCTCTTTCACTGTACTATGATTCTTTATATGAACAGGGTATAAGACACACACAGTAGGCCCATTTACGCATCTCAAACAAAACATTTTTAAAAATCATTGATTTTTTGGTCTACCATTTACACTATACTGAAAAAACCCATACCGGTAAATAAAAAAACATCAAAATTTGCTCATACCGATTTTTGGTTTTTTGCGCATGCACGACTCGTTGGTGCCCTGCATGAAGCGAGGAGAGTTATGTGAGCAAAGATCTTACAAAGTTTGCATTTACACTGCAATATATCGGTGAAACTTCAGCAGGCTTTTCAAAAATCCAAACTCCAGAGGTGGATTTTTTTATTTCGATTTTTTTTGTGTGTGTGTGTGTTTGCCAGCAGTTGTAAAACATCGGACTGTGAGAAAAATCAACGATTTTAGGTCGCAGTGTAAATACAGCCAGTAGGTTGGTTTGGTGATGACAAAATCTGCGCTCCAAAGTTGGGGCATTTGGTTCGACTACAACACTTTTTTTTACTGCAGGGACAGGCGCAGCGGAGCACCCCAATTACCGAGCGATCGACTCTCGTCCAGTAAACATCATTTGCATAAAATAAACAATTGTGTACCGATTGATGCGAAAAAAGTAAACAAATTTCGAGGGCAAATTCTTCATTAATTTGATGAATATCAGCAATCAAAGCTACTAAATCGATTATTTAAAAAATGTGCAAGACACTCATGTGTACAACAAAAGTTATTGATGCACCGAAAATGTGAAATTTAAGGGATAATTTTGACGAAAAAAACGAAAAATGAGATACGAAATCCCGTAAAATTCACCATTTTTCGAGACCGCCAAGAATTGCCTCATATGAACAGAAAAGAAATTTAATAATCTCAATCCTTCTGAAATATCTCTTTTTATAGTTGCTGGATAGGGTAGAGTCAGAGAAAACATACCCCAACGTCCGAATCTCATTGAACAAAAACAAGCCTTCGTGTGCGCAATATGTTATGACCAGTCCTATTCATTCAAATGTATGTTATGTCAGGGAAACTTCGCGTGTGCCTGAGTTCTACATGTGCTGCCGGCCGAATGCACTGAGCCCGAAGACGCATGCGCAGAGAATAGGGACTTTTAGATTTGCACGACGAGAACGTGCACCTGCTGCGTGGACATCCTTTTAAGGCAATGTTACGTCCTTTTAAGGCACTGCCGGGCAGACTGCCAGTGCTCGACAGTGCCTTAAAAGGACGTCACATTGCCTTAAAAGGATGTCCACGCAGCAGTCCACGTTCTCGTCGTGCAAATCTAAAAGTCCCTGAAGCCCCATGAAACAGAACTTATAACTATAAAAATACTCCATCGGCCAAGCGAAAATTTCGCCCATATATGGATTCAACCCTCATGAACATTCATACTAAGTCTCTACTTCCTGCATTGCTGGATAGGGGAGAGTCAGAAAAAATAGACGGCGTGTTTATCGAGGGGTGAAGCTCATATCTCGAGTTTTATTCCATGGAATTTCATATTTATTTCACTGATATCAAGTTCATAATAATTGTAGTTAGTATGGAAAGTTTCATAGCGATATTGGCAGTAATAAAGGCGCAACGCGAATTTTAAGATTTTACATTCTAGCAAACACATGTTCGGATTCACGTAGATGTCCGTTGGTTATTCAAATAGAACGGGCCGTTAATGATATGCTAATTGGGGTGCTCCGCTGGGCCTGGGGAGACATATTAATGACCACTATAGACTGGTGGTCTTTTTAGGGATGAGGTAGCCAATATCATCTTATTAGAGGCAGAAGGTAGTAACTCTGTATATATATATATATATATATATATATATATATATGTAACAATACCCGTTGACACCCTTCTGTCTCCAAACTGATGATATGACAGGTTTGCCTGAAGGTTATAAATGTGTGAATTTAGGTTTAATTGCTCATTCACAAAAGTGCTCTGGAACAATTTATAAATTTGTGAACGTCCACCTATTTGAGCATATTCATCTAAAGTTCAAGACAATACAACCATCCACTATATTTATCAGAAGAGTGAGGAACTTGGTGATCAATACAATTCTAAACACATTTATACATGTTACATGTACAGGTACAGAATCCATTGTTAGTGATTATTACGGCTCTACTGCAGAACAGTTACTGAATACAAAATGCTCAAAATAGGCAAACAAATCAAGCACGTACCGCCCCTTAAAGTGGATCCTCGTATCAAGCTGGTTGGCTAATTCAATGAAAAAGTTTTTTTTTTTTATTTCAATGGAGAATTCAACCCTAATAGCAAATTTCTATAAAAGGAAAGAAGAAAAATCACAGTAGTGGAATTATCAAAACTTGAACAAAATCGCAAAAACAATATGAAAGTTATGAAGTTTTAAAAGTTGAAATCATTTTACGTATGGGAATTTCAAACTGGCTGAATTGGTAATGTCACTATGATGCAGTGCTGGTCACTGCTGGACAACTTTGCCCATTTTTCCCCCAACACCCAACACACAAAATGACTTAACTCTTTGCCCGCTACGTTCGGCTAGCGGAACATACAGCGGGCTGCCAACTTCGACTCAAGTCACATTTCATTCACAATACACACGGAACGCATTTAATTCTATTGTACGCACACACACACAATAGTAGCTGCGTGCATTGTATACACATCACACTTCATTGCACCGCCGCAGACATTGTTTACATTGACATTTTCCGAGAAAAATTGAGTTTTTGAAACTGCTTTTGCAAATATTCTGATGAGCTAGGATGGCCCCTATTAGGAGGAGACGGGACTTCTTCACTGCTGATCAGGTACGAGAACTTGTGATGGACCCTGTTCCAACAGCCGACTCTGATTCAGAGGAGAGCGAGACTGACTCTGACGAGGAAGATGAGCCTGGTCCCACACGTACACTTTTGCGTAATCCCACAGAACATGATAATGAACTAACTCAGGACATAAACCTCCATAACAAAGTATTAGATATAAGAGGTATAGAATACCCTTCTAAACGAAAACTTGGATACAAAATGTATAGTTGATAATCTCAAAATTTATGATAATATACATTACAAAAATGATACCATTGGCAAGACTATTAATTTCTATACAATATTGCTACACAAAGTTTTTCATTACAGTACACCAATCAAAAGTTATTGCGAGTTGAATAAGCATAGTCCATGCAGAACCCCTCCTAAGGTGGCACCCTAAAAACAATGTGGCACAGGGGGGATTGTGTACGTGGCGGGCAAAGAGTTAACTGTCAATTTTTAAATATTTATTACTCCGGAAGTGTTTTTCCTTTTTGGAGAATGGGAGAAAGAGCTAAGGAGAAAAATAAAATTTAATGATATTTTAGTTAATGACAAACCAAGGATAGCTCTCTTATCATTTGTCAGAAAACTCAGAATTGTATCAAACTTTTGCCATTCTGTTTCTCTTATTTTTCTTTCACACAAATGAACTTATTACAAAGGTTGGGTCACCTTTTAATAAAGGTAACTATTATAAGCAGTCAGACCCTGTTTGGATTAGTTTACTATACAAGATATAGTCTCCACAACAAATATAACATAAACATGCACTATGGTCTACTATTTCAAGTTTCACTAGGAATGATATGAGATAATGAGATATAAAACATTATAGAATGACACATGCATTATTATGAAATTGTGAATACATTAAACAGTAAAAGGAATAAGAATGGAGCATTGATGAATTTTCAAAATGCTACAAATGATTTGTTGACAGACAATGGACAATAATGTAAATGAAATAATGAAAATTCAAGGAATGGACCTTACTTTTTTCACTCTCAACACACAATATATAAAGAAAACTCAAAATAAACTCATTATCTAATTTTGTTAAAGTCAATCATAGGTTCATTATAATGTTGTTTGGTTCATTGTCGTTCCAGACTATATACATATGTAAGAACACACACACAAACACACACACAAATATTTTTGTTTCCATAAACTTTACCCTCTGGGTAACTTATTTCTTGAAGACTCACAAAAGCTGTGTAGTTGAACTCGCTTGTAACTAAGATCCCATATGGGGTTCAAAAGCAACTACTAATCTAATCATTTGGATGAAAACACCAGCCAACTAGGCACAAATGGAAAATCTCAAATCACCATGGCAACTGTCATCAGTGTAAGATGTCATAAGATGACAAATCCTTAATTGATGTTACACCTGGTCTGATAAACACTGTTAAAGGGGAAGTCCATCCTGACATTCAGTGGGTTTTAATAAAAGTAGAAAAATGAGAGAAACAAACCAATGAAGGTTTGATCAAATTCTGACATTATCAATAATGACAAAATTATGACTTTTTGAGTTAAAATCAATCAAACTGAACTTGGCAAATCTTTGACATGTCTTATGAGGTCCACTCCCATTTGCTCTGTGCAGACATTTTAATATATTTCCATATTCTTATTTGTTAAAAATTTGTGGTATTTTTTGTTGACAGAGCAGATAGGAGAAGGCCTACCATGATACATCCCAAAGTTGTTCATTTGTGTTTAAATGATTAAAACTTCACATATTCATAACTTCCCTACTTTTTATCAGATTTTGTTCAAACTTTCACTGATCTGTTTCTCAATGTATTACTACTAATCCATAAACACTACTTCATATCAGGGTGGACTTGCCTTTAAACAGGTCTGGGAGACACCTACCATTAACCATAAATTCTTACCCTTACAGAGCCCCCAAAATAGCAACGCGTAAACAGTTTACTAATTACATTCACCCTCCCCCCCCCCCTTTCATAACAAATTAAAGGTGGAGCACTAATTATGCTCTCCAGTCTCCACTACTTGAATTTGATTTGTAAAATGAGTGAAGATTGCCTTGACATTTCATCTACACAAATGTATCACTAAGTATAATTTCTTTGAAATTTGTTTGCAGTTTCAATTGATTTGTTTGATTTTTTTGTTAATGGTACAACCTGTACCTCTGCCGTTACTTCTTCAATGGTTGCTTTTATTTGTTTTTCCTGATCTCGAAAATTACATTAATTGACACTTCACATACTTATAAAGGTTAACATGCACTAGGCCAGGATATATATTCCACATGCATAAAATACAATAAAACA
Organism: Mesocentrotus franciscanus; assembly: GCA_037976565.1. NCBI lineage: Eukaryota > Metazoa > Echinodermata > Echinoidea > Camarodonta > Strongylocentrotidae > Mesocentrotus > Mesocentrotus franciscanus. The sequence continues at coordinate 59,128,074 of CP137666.1, read as the reverse complement.
CCAATCATATTACATTAATACACAAGACCACTAAAACCAAAATTTATCATAACAAAGACTGTATGCAGAAAAGTATAACAAGCACATGCAGGAACATGCCATTTCATCACACATTAATGAGATATAATATTTTGCGGGTCTATCAAACATATTTAGAACATTCAACTTACATTGTAATTTTGCCGACTACTTTCTTTAAAGCTTTAACCCCCTCCATTTATTAATCACTGAAAACACCCTCTGCTTTTTTCCAAATTGGAAGGGAATCATCACAAGTTGCAGGGAAATACCCTTTATATTACAAGTCTCCAACCTCTAACTTTGTCACAGGGAAATACCCTAGTAGTACAACCCATAATATCTCTATTGTGCTATTTACAAGCATCCTTCCTTCTCAAAAAGGGAAATAATAGCTATCAATTTGTATCCTTAATAACAATGCACTCTCATTCTTGACAGCTCTTACTACATGTACACTACCTGACACATACATTTCAGAAACCCGGATTTAGATTCACAATGAATTCATCAACTTAACACATACATGCTGTAAATGTCTACTAATTGGAATTTTGGTTGGCTCCAGTGTGAAAAAGCTGTAGGCCTACTTGTATGCGTTAATTACCTTTAGAATAGTGTTGATTATACTTAGTTTTTGTATAATATTATTAATTTTATCTTTGAATGTATTCTCGTAAGCTTTATGTGATAATTGTTTGAACATTGCCATGTATTTCCTGTGATTTTATTTAAAACTGAATGTAATTCAGCTCTAGTCTCGGGCTCGGGCTCCTATTTTCAGTATATTTAATAAACCATTCAATTCAATTCAATTACATTACATTACATTCAAAAGAACAAATAATCTATAAATCTAGTGCATAACCTCCATCACCACCCATCCTCCTCTCATCCTTCACCCCCCTCCCTCACTTACATCTTTATATTATCACTGTTTTTTCTTCTTCTCTCTCTCCCTCATTCTCTCTTCTTGCCTTCCTGCTTCTTGTAACCTTACAATGTAACCTATTTCTTTTGGAGCGTCAATATCTTGATTTTAGATGAACATTTACGTGAGTCAGATTATTATAAGCCTAAACACGTCAAACTATGTTCTACTCTAAATACTTCCATGATTATCTACAATCAACATTCCCCAATGTCGATGACATTTCTGGACTGACCGTATTAATCAATAAATGAATAAGTAATGGGGTCACATGATCACTACATGGTGCTATGTAATAAATGGTTTATACTATAGGTGAGGTATGGAATGTAAGGAATGCAGTAATTACAATGACAATTATGACCAGGGTACTATGGGGTGAATGGAATGTGCTTACCTTTGGCATTGCTCCTGACTGCTTGACATACATGTAATAATGTGAGAAATGGCAACAGACAATATCAAATGAGACGAGTTTGTTTGACAAGAGTAATCAATGTTTGCAGTATGACCCAAGCGCATGCAGGCCAAAGTACTACACATCATAAGACTTGTTTACGTATAGTTATGACTCTTTAGTTTGGAATTTACCATTAAAAAGAATTTAGAATCAAATGTAAGAGGAAGAAATCATTCAATCATAACTAGGGCTACGAGTTGAACGAGGAAACGTGACATAAAATGAAAATGCAAATTCATCTTAATTCTTAAATATGGAATACAATATGTAGATTTGACATGAGTACATGAATCTAGAATAAAGACTAATGTAAAATTGTAAATAATGGAAATAATGGAAATAATGGAAAATAAGTGCCATAATGTGTTACCCTCATGCAAAGAATCAGGAAGAGATTACAAATACATTTATCTACTGACAGAAGGAGATTCACAAATTACATGAAGTCTAAAGTTCTAAACAAATGTTTTAATACAAATTATACAGTTCAATTAGTCTTATGGAGTTATGATAAGTATATCTCCTAGACTCCTACACTACATAACATTACAATAATAATTGTAATTCTCTTTCACAGTAACATCACATTTTCATCAAAAAGCTCTGTTGAATGTAGATTTAAAGATAAGTACATCCTTTAAATGTATCAAATGTTTATTTTAAACACTGGTACATCATGTGCATGTGACCTTATTCAATCGTCTTTGAGATTGACGTAAAATATAACCATTGAATTAGATTACATTCAACATCTAAGATGAAATCAAATTCATATGATGCGCATTGCAGAATAACCACAATGGCACCTTGCCATTGCTGGGTTAATATCATACATGATGATATTGGTATCATTTTGTTTGCCCCCCACCAAAAAAAAAAAAGTATCATCAAAATATTACAATACATAAATTGCAAAAGGGCTAACTGTCTACAATACAATGAAGGATAAATTCATCAGGAAGGGGGAGGGGTAATGGGACAAAGACACAAAGTGAAACATTTTTTCACCAAGGAGACCAATTGTACAGCTACAATGTAGAAGAAACATACAAACTACAGTATAACCTGTGCCTTCAACTCACTTTATAATCAAGCTGCTCAGCATGCCTGACTGACTATAATTTCAATATTTCATAATTACTGACAAACTTTTCTCAAAGTACATGTACAGTAACATCAAAACAGAAGTATGAATAGGTCCTGTCAATATATTTCACTTATCACTATCAGATTATTTCAGCTATTAGAGTACAGGCCTTAACTATTTCTCTGTAACAAGATTGGCCTAGTTGGTACTGGCTTTGTAAAACATATCACTCAAGGGAGATATGAAGCAATGCAGTCTTTTGCAAAGGTGGTCTTTTTGTACAGGTCACTTTCAAAAGAGTTCCAATGAGAACACATTCCAAGGGAAAAAAAATGTTGGTCTTTATGGACAGGTATCACAGATGACTTTCAAACAGGTTCAGATAGGAAACACTATTCATGGATTACAAATCTGCGGAGGTTTATGGACAGGTGGTCTTTCTATACAGGGGGTTACAAACAACACTTTATACCAGGACTGTGCTTACTCCATAAACTTCACTGGCACAACATGCCTGTGTAGGTTGAGTGAGTCGATTCCCATAGTAATAATAGGGATCGTATGAAACATACTGGTATATCCAAGGCTCCAGCTTTTGGTATGCAAAGTAACGATGAAGGCAAATAGTCAAATTGAATTGTAATAAATATTTATTTAGATACATCGAATCATTACCACTTATACACATCACTGTCTGTACTCGAATGAAGATTTAAAAATAGGATAATGTGTAATCCATTGCCTTGGCTAATGTACTGTCAGGAATAAATGTAGTACGCTGCTGTACATGTGAATATTCTAAATTTGCAGTTAATTTCAGTGACAAAAATTACATACAGTAAGCAGGTTTCATTGTTTTTCTTAATCTGATCAATCTCATCTGTTACAGTTCCACAAACATGTAGGCCTCAAACTAAACCAAGGCCTACATAGAGGCTAACCTAGTCATGTAATTACAATGTAACAACTAAATTATTCATACCCTTACCAAGTTTTGTATTTTTCTAAGTATGTGACAAATTGATTTGTCATTTTGTCCTGATTTATGTAAAATAATCCCTCCATTTTCAACCCTTTACAACTGCAGAGGAATGTGTGGACATTTTAAATGCAAACAAACTGTTGATCATCAGCCGCCATGTCACATGTACTTGTATCTCTTGGCAATGTTGCTTACAGAGTAAATACTACAAATACAAAGGAGGTATACACATGTATGCAATGGAAGAGTCTGTACAGCCCCCAAATGGACAAGATACACAGAATCTTATGGGTCTATATGTATCTGGCAAGGTCCCACAAGCATACCATGTACCTTTACGTTGGGTATAATTGAATTGGTCTACTGAACCATATCTGCTGAGGAATCTTTGAATAGAACTACCTTACAATACAGTTTATAATAGCTCCTGTACATACAGGATGGAGATTTGTACACAGGCTTCAGTAAGCACAAAAAACAAAACTTCTGAATAATCTGCAGAAAAGAGGGTGACATCATCGAGTCTAAATAATAAAGTCGGGAGAGATTTCAGAAGAAGAAGAACATAGATTAGAGTACCTCCAAAGGCTCCCAGTTAAATTCTGTATGGCTGAAAGCATGGATTTACATTTAATCTCTCACTCTTTCTTTCTCTCACAAAATAAAGTTTGTACAAGAATACATGTATGACAAGATTAAGACACAACTAGATTTGTTTTGTATTTTATACCTATGAATGTAGCTCTACTGGGCCAATTATTGCTGCCAACAAATATAATATTCTGCAGTTTCAATTGCTTTCAAGATATACATGGCATGAATGTTCTATTCATTTTGCATATAATATCCATGTATCTTTACAAAGTGTACTAATCACCCAAAAAATTGTTTTGTATGTTAGCAGTTCCATGTTGTAATACTGTCTATATTCAACATATGAGCTTCTCATATTACTTCTTTAAAGGGATTTTGAAAGTTTAAATACACTCTCATTTAACATAAATTAACTTTAAATTTAGTCAATACTATCGCAAATTTTGTTAACAAAAAATCTTAAAGTCAGAATAGAAGGTGTTCATCATTTCATCAGTATGAAAAACAAACATCTGATACCAACTTCAATGCCATCATGTTTATTCCAGTCATAAAAATGGTCATTACAAATTCATCTAAATTGTCACCTCTACACTCTTTCCAAATTATCACCTACACTCTTGTGCAAACTGACAGCTCTAGTGAAGTTGAATAATATATAATGTAGGCATAAAGCATAATGAAGCATTCTAGTGTATTTGTGATATTCATAGTTCACTAGAGCAAGCCTGAAGCATCTGTTCACTTCTGACTGCTAGCTACAATGCAATCTCCCTCTCTTTTAGATAATTACTCAACATAATGAGAGTTAATCGTTATTAATACTAGTGGTACTATTAGTATAGACCAGTTTGGAGATTGCACTTATGTCCAAATTACCCCCAAATATCCACAGATCTTTGAAAGATGGAGAAGTCCCACTTTGTGAATTTGTAGAATAATCACTGACAAATATATATGATGGAAGTGTTTCAATGTATACCTTTTGTTTGCCCTCTTGAAAAGACTAGTTCCACCTGTGTATCATGGAATGTACCATCGGTGCATGAATAATGATTACATAAACTTCATTACTATGTACCAGGTATTGTCTCAATGGGTTTTACAGTTTTGTACAAATCTGCCCATATATATGTATCTGTGAAGTGGCTTATTCTCACAGACCACAACAAATTCTTACAGACAAAAATAAATAAAGACTATATTAATGAATGATAACAATCTTGGTAGGAAATGTAAAAGAGGGGTAATAGAAGCAAAGAATGGTTAAAAAATCAAGATAGTTGTCTTGGCCAAGTAGAAAACATACATGGTCTCATGTGCAGAATACACAGCGTGTACATTAGTTGTGCTCATCTGCTTTCATCCTACTCAACAGATCCATCTCGTACAAATGATTCATTTGAGCTTTATTGGTGTAAACTTTCCACAAAAGTATAGGCAGAAGGAAAGATGTAAAAGGAATTACATCGTAAACATTTGCTTCTCACAAACACTTTAAGGCTTTGAATGTATATTCAATACTGTAGTCCTACAGTGCATCATTTGATATATTTGATATATATGTAAACAAATCTTGAACAAATTATACAAATTGTACTATGAAATAAGAAAAATACTATTTTTAGACATGTCAGATATGATAGAGCAGGTGTATTCCAATTTTCCAACTATGAAGGGTTGCATTGTTATGCCTCATTTTCTTGGTAAACTGCAGCACTCAAAATAAAGATATCAAACCTCAAATAATTGGTTAGAAATAAAGTGAACGCAAAATAATCTTACCGTGTTTCTCCTCCCCTCTGGTACCAATCTTCCAATAAATTGCTCTTTGCTTTTCTGCATAATAAATGAGAAATAGAGCAATGTCATATAAATATATAGCATGACTTGCATGACAAAATGTGTTATTACCTTAATATTTGTTTTTTTACTATACACATGTAAATGCACCTATGCAGTGCAACCATCCACAGTATTCATTAAAATCTGATGTTCTGGATGAATAGTGAATACCTAATATGACATTTGCATCATAAAAGTACCACCCGGCATTTAATACTCCTTCCCAACATCTTATTCAGGAAATGACAGTAGTTAGCAATTCACCAAATTTTATGGTCGCAAAAGCTCATGGTTAAGCAAGCAGGACAAATGAGAATTTGAAAGTAAAAAGCCTCTCTAAATCTAATACCCGTGACCAAGACCTACATCACGTACTTTCAAATTTTCATGAGGTTTTGGAACCAAGGTTTTGGAACCAAGGCCATGGAAAAATAAGCTGACAAATTGAAATAAATATACATAGGCCTATAAAATATTTTATTGGTTAATTCAATCTCTAAAATATCAATTGGACATCTAGCCATGATTATTTAGTGTGGGGTCAATGTCCTGGGCCTGGCCCAGTGGCCCACCACTTATTTAATGAGCTTTGGGCATTTGGCTGAACGTGACCCCCTCCCCACCTTCCCCTAACTAAGCCTACATCTTCCCCACCCCACCCCCTTACTACACCACTCATTCCAATGTAGAAAACCAACATATTCAACGATGCTTCAATTCTGTAATCGGGGAAATAGATAACATTTACTCGCACAGAACGTCATTCAAATTTCCAGCCGACGAAGAATACATGACAGGCCATGCCAATTACCTCTAAATACATAGAGGGCACGTATCCGAACGTGTTGTCCTCAACTTTTCTCGCACTCCACCACTCATCATTCGGTTTGTCAATAACGTAAAACTTGTCTCCTTTCTTGAAACTTAGAACGTCTTTTCGTTGCTTCCTATAATCGAACTTGGCCTCGAACACTTCCATTCTGGAACAAGTCTGTCATGAAATATTCCTCAGTTAAATTTCACTGCTTTTCACGATCTTCCACCACTACAACTAAGCAACATTTGTCCCCATTTTTCACCCGCTAGTGCTGGCGTCCGGTAACATCCTGGTTGCAACGAAGCTACACCACGCAATATTTACAATCTGCAGCTAACCGCGAGCCTAGCCTGGCCTCTTTACAGCAGGTGGTGACGTTAGACGTAATGCTATACATAGAGTAGATCAATGTACGGTGCAAAATCGCGCCATCTGTCGGTATCTGTCTGGATTTGTTTGTTTTTTCTGTTTGGCAACCTGACCAGTCAAAAGATTATTTTGTCACAAATGTTTATCGTATTGTTATAACAATCTTCTTCCCTAATTTTCTCGTTTGAAACATACATCTATTAATTCAAAATATTCTTGTATTTAGGAATAGCAAAGCCAAGGGATTGTCCTACTAATTTTTACAGAGCGTACCAATAGTTCCCCCTTTAAAATGATATTATGACTTACATTCAAATAATTGAAATGTGCCACTTCAAAATGTCTCCCCATGCAAGTGAAAATATTTGTCTTCATTTTATGAATGGCTCCGTTTGAAGTAAGTACTTGCAACTTAAAATTTAAGTTCCGTTCAAGTTGCCCAATCGAGATTTTGAGAGTGATGGAACTACATGGAATATTTTTCAAAAAAATAAAATTAACTAGGTCCTATGAGACTTCCACTTTATTCGTTGGGGTATCGACAACAGACACTGTGACTGATGGTTTGATTGCATTTCCAAACCTTAATCAAATGCAAATTCATACTGAAAACGCTGTTTATCTATTAATTTCAAAGAATACTTTTGATTGGTTTGGAAGAACAGAAAATCCCAAACTCCCTAGAATAGACGAATTTCTTTAGAATTTGATTTTATTTTTTGTTGAATATCTGTAGACTAGATTAAACTCCCTACTCTAGGTCTTTGAAGCAACAACTTCGGTCTGGGCAGATCATGATGGATAGAATATTTGGCCACATTAACTCGGAGAGTTGGATGGTACAGACAGTCATCCATACAAGAGCGCCATCTTCATGCTGACAAAAATTACATCAATGACATATGCCATGAAAGCAAATTACCATGGTGAAATCAGAGAAATGATTATGTTCACTCTTCTTCAAGGTAAGGTAACTTCAGGTAAGGTATTTATTCATCAAGATATCGCAGCCAAAGGCTGAATTGCATACACGATTTGCAAATATTTGATTATTTGATTTAATATTTGATTTGCAATTAACAATAATTCAAGATCATAAAAAAGGTTATTTTACTGCATAAAAAACATTAGGAACATGTGAATATGAAAACGAATTAATGAATACTAGGCAAAAAGTAAAACGCAGAAGGGAAGGAAGAAGTAAAGGGAAAATGGCAGCATGAAAATGAAGAGAAAAGGGAAGGAACGTTGAAGGAGAGAGGGTGGGGAGAGAGAGAGAGAGAGAGAGAGGGGGGAACAGAGAGAGAGAGAGAGGAACATGAACACAGAGCTGGTATTACATAATACAAATAAAAAATGTCATTGAAAAAAGTTATTTCATCCAAGTAAGTGGAAATGCATTTCAAAGGAATTGAATTATTAAAAAATGATTTGAGAAAAAGAATGCATTTCCACATTCATAGGCAGCAATCATCTTCAATTCACTATTTTGTGTGTTCCAAAACTCTATCAATATTTCCAATTATTTGAAATATAAAAATGAAAGAAAAGTGCAGTGTTGGATATTCAAGCAATTATTAGCGATATACGGATCAAATACATAATCGAAAGACAATAATTGTAAGATGAAACAATGAACATTTACATTTTCAAGGCTTGTGTTAGAAACGCCCGTTACAAATAAGGACAAGTTATTGTAGGAACATTAAATACTACCACCATTAAACTACCACCGGTTAAAACTAACTTTAAAAAGAGAAGTCTGCAATACAGAGGGGCAAAACGATGGAATGAGTTACCTAATGATGTAAAAGCTTTGAGCTTTTACAGTTTCAAATTAGACAGTAGAGTGAGATAGTATTGTATTGGCTCCTTTTCTCCATCTCTCTCTCTCTCTCTCTCCCTCTCTCTCTCTAACTCTCTCTCTCTCTCCCTCTCTCTTCTTCTCTCTCTCCCTCACAACTCTCTCTTTCTCTTCTTCTCTCTCTCCGTCACAACTCTCTTTCTCTTTCTCTCTCTGTCTATCTTTCTATCTATCTCTCTCTCTGTTATGCCTCTTGTTCGCAATCTGTGCAATATGCTGTGCAATCACACTAGCTGCCTATTTAATATAGTTATAATCAATGTTTGCCAGCCTTTGCTCATTTAAATATATATCAATTTTTAATTTTAAATTCCTAATTTTATCATAACTTTTACTTTATTTTATTTCATTTTATATATGTATTTATTATTTATTTATATTATTATGTTGTTCATCACGCTCGTTACAATTATTTTCATTATATTTTATTCAATTGATTTTAAATCCGCTCTTCTTTTACTGTTGTAATTGTTTAATTTGTATTGCGTCTTAATTTGAATTGTATATATTTTGTATGTGATTTTTATTATGTATGCACGGACTTGCAGAAGAACAGCCATTGGCTGTAGCAAGTGATCCGTGTTGAAATAAAATAAAATGAAATGAAATGAAATGAAATAAACATGTTTCTTGCATCTAAAGAAAGAATCTATGGTAGCAAAATAAAAGAAATACAGTAGGCGGAGAAAAATTGAGAAGAAAATTAGGCATTGGAGGGTATGTTAATAAGTTTATTGCGTATATTGTCTCGAGCCCTCTTTGCTAAGGAGTGCCTACGGTGAGTCTGGCAGCATCTTAGAAAACAGTAACAGTGTATTGGAATATGAAAGTAGGAGCATACATCTTATTTAAAAACCGACTGACAAACTGTCTAGTGGAGTATACAATGTCATATAAAACATAAAAAACATAATTAAAACATACTGCATCTAGTAGTGTAAGGAGTGCAGCGACCAAATGCGAAAAATAATTGTATTACATAGTTTGCAGTATAAAGCCTTTTTACACAATGAAGTCTCGTGGATAAGTCTCCAGACTGCGAACCACAAGATACGAGGTTCAAATTCATGCCACAACATTGATTTGCCACATCGATTTCGAAAGGGCCGTAATAGCAGACGTGCTAAAGTCGGGATGATTACTGCAGAGGGCCAGGAGAACCCATCAGTAGTAGTATTAGTATTAGTAGTAGTAGTAGTAGTAGTAGTATTATTAGTAGTAGTAGTAATAATAGTAGTAGTAGTAGTAGTAGTAGTAGTAGTAGTATTAGTAGTAGTAGTAATAGTGGTAGTATTAGTAGTAGTAGTAATAGTAGTAGTAGTAGTATTAGTAGTAGTAGTAATATTAGTAGTAGTAGTAGTAGTAGTAGTAGTAGTAATAGTAGTAATAGTAGTAGTAGTAGTAGTAGTAGTAGTAGTAGTAATAGTAGTAGTACATGTATTAGTAGTAGTAGTAGTAGTAGTAGTAGTAGCAGTGATGGTAGTGGTATAAGTAGCAACCAGCAGAGTAGTAGCAGCAACAGTAGTAGTAGTAGCAGTAGTAGTAGTAGCAGTAGTAGTAGTAGTAGTTATAGTAGTAGTAGTAGTAGTAGTAGTGGTAGTAATAGTAGTAGTAGTAGTAGTAGTAGTAGTAGTAGTAGTAGTAGTAGTACATGTATTAGTGGTGCCAGGTAAAAATGTCAGAGGAAATAATGTCAGAGGTAAAAATGTCAGAGGAAAAAATGTCAGAAGTAAAAATGTCAGAGGAAAAAATGTCAGGGGTAAAAATATCAGAGGAAAATATGTCAGAGGTAAAAATGTCAGAGGAAAAAATGTAAGAGGTAAAAATATCAGAGGAAAAAATGTCAGAGGTAAAAATGTCAGAGGTAAAAATGTCAGAGGTAAAAATGTCAGAGGAAAAAATATCAGAGGAAAAAATGTCAGAGGTAAAAATGTCAGAGGTAAAAATGTCAGAGGAAAAAATGTCAGAGGTAAAAATGTCAGAGGAAAAAATGTCAGAGGTAAAAATGTCAGAGGTAAAAATGTCAGAGGTAAAAATGTCAGAGGAAAAAATGTCAGAGGAAAAAATGTCAGAGGTAAAAATGTCAGAGGTAAAAATGTCAGAGGAAAAAATGTAAGAGGAAAAAATGTCTGAGATACAAAAAAAATGTCAGGTACAAAAAAAAATGTAGGGGTAAAAATTGGTGCCGTCATAATATCTCAGCACTTTATCACACAAAATGTCGAGACGTAAGCTACTGGGCTAGTCTATTATATTTTATAAATAACTGTGTATTGTACTTCGTACATGTCCTGAGGATAATACAATGTGGAAAATAAATTTGAAACTTATATTTTGTGATCAGGTTTGCATATATCAATTTCTATCATTTTTCGATATTTGACATTGGTTGATGTTGTAATGTTTATTTGGTTTTGAGGAAGTAGGCCTAAGTACATAGAATATTAAGATTGAATGAGATAAAACAGGGAATCAGTTATAAAGATCGCACAGAAATTCCAAATTCAGTAATTAGACCCATCTTCATGTCCATCCCAGCAGACTGTTATGACAAAAAAGCATTAATAAATAGACACGGATGCTTTGTCCCCCTTATCAATACTTCATTGCAAAAGTTTAAAAAACAATATCAAAGCTTCGCTTGAAGAATGTCAGATAGTAGGCCTACAAGTGGTAAACGTTGAGACATATCTACCCAGGTATTTTGTCATGTGCTTTCGACCATAACACTGGGTAACTTTATATTTTAAAAAATCATGTTTGTGATTAAGAAACGTTAGAGAAATACAGCTTAAGTCCCTCAATTTCAACTGTTTTTTTCTGCCAAATTCATGATGCATTTTGTTTAATGTGTAGACTACTGTCTTGTATGAATATGTACCTGCTGGAAACTGTCGTATACAGTGTATGCCAGCACACCTTTTATAAATCCTGCACCAAATATCCTTCAAACAATATTATCATGTATACAAGCAGTATCATGATGCTATAAATGTGTACAGTAAAACTATGTTTCTGATATGTTACTCATGAATAAATATTTTTCAATTTCAGAGTTTGATCTCTCACAGCAAATAATAATAGAACGATGTAGCTTAAACAAAACCTCTGCAAAGCGCGCTTATCTGGAATGTGATGGTGCGGTTAGCATATGATGTAACATTGGCGGCTTTCTGCTTTGTATCAGAGTATCAAAGCTGCTTATTGATGTTCTCCCAGACTATTTATACCGCAATAGTGATCGACGATCAACTCTTTGCATAGCGCGCGCTTCTCTTGAATGTGATGGTGCGGTTAGCATTAGATGTAACATAGGCGGCTTTCTGCTTTGTATCAAAGTATCAAAGTATCAAGCCCACAAGAAAGTGAAATTGTTGGAAATATGCATTTGTAGGAAATAACATGTTATAGTATTCATTGCCACGCTGTTAAAATTTCCATCAATCTTCAGTAGGGACGGTGAAGTGGGGGGACTCACAGCGTGATATTTTATCCTCTATTTTTTTTTGGGGGGGGGGCTGTGATGACCTTTCTTTTCTATTAATGATTACACCATCGAGCCACAACTCGGCCTATAATTCATGGCCAAACTACTCGATTTTAGACATTATTTTTTCCGGAAGTTTGCTCAGTGTACCAGTATCACTTGCTTTGACAAAGGCATATGAGGGGAGGCAGCCGGGTCGGTATGCTCCCAGAAGAAGGATACACCCCGTCTCCCTTGGCAATAATCGGGCAAAAAATCACAATTTCGGGCAGAAAGGTAAATAAAAGTTAAAGAAAGAAGAAAATAAAGCAGCGCTGAAATTAATGACTGCAGAGAATCCGTCGTTATATCTTTTCGATAAGCCTAATATACAACCATTACCAATATTCAACCTGTAACATGCTTTTTTAATATATTTTTTACCTCTAACATTTTTACCTCTGACATTTTTAACTCTGACATTTTTACCTCTGACATTTTTACCTCTGACATTTTTTCCTCTGACATTTTTACACCGAGCCATAGTAGTAGTAGTAGTAGTAGTAGTAGTAGTAGTAGTAGTAATAGTAGTAGTACATGTATTAGTAGTAGTAGTAGTAGTTGTAGTAGTAGTAGTAGTAGTAGTAGTAGTATAGTAGTAATTGTAGTAGTAGTAGTAGTAGTATAGTAGTAGTAGTAGTAGTAGTAGTAGCATCAGAAGTAGTAGTAGTAGCATCAGAAGTAGTAGTAGTAGTAGTAGTAGTAGTAATTAAATCTTGTTTCTAATCTAAAGGAATGTTTTCATCCCAATCAAATGATATTACAATATTATAAAGTGGGTATCAAAGGGAGACTGGGGCACATACAACCCTCGTCGTGGAGTTTACCCTTCTAAACAAACTGTTAAATAATCATCTCTTCTTTCTTTCTTGTTCTGAAAGAATAGAACGTAAGTATATTCAAATCACAATATTACATAATATACAAAATTGAAGATTGATCGTAGTGACCGCAGTCCCATGAAAGACTACGGAAATGACATAGTTGTGAGGAACTTACAACTATGACTATGAAATAAGGCCCTGCTATAGAATGAAGGAATAAAACCCAGTACGTTCAGTATTTGAATTCGGTTGTTACATCTGATAATGCCGACAAGGGTAAAATTAAATCCCCAAATTTACAAATAATTATGTCGACAAAATAATGTAAGGGATTATTGCAGACAGACATTTCGAATGGGGGTGTAACCTCCGGCCTCCTGGAAATGCCCCTCTCCCATGTATAATACATCTAAGGTTTTCTACAATGCGATTAATGATATGGTTCTGACCAGAAGTGTCTTTTTAGAAAAAGGAAAAGCGAGACTAGTTTACGATTTTTCTTAACACAAGATGTGTTAAAAACAAATCGGAGGAAACAGAAACATAAATTCTTTTTGCGCTCGTTGTAAAGCTTACCAGAAATATAAGTTGGAAACTGAGCGATTCAATAAAATTATTGTTCATTTGGAATTGTTAAAAAGTCTTAAAAGATTGATCTTTAAATCGTCCTAACGACCAGTTATACTACACTTACTTCCACGTATACAGTTTTGTGCGCCAGGAATTATAAATAATTATCATTGGTGCCGTATATATTCCGCAGGGAATAACCGCGCAATGGACACTCCAGACCGCTCTTTCACATAATGCCATGTAATTTCAAGACAGAGACCCCGTAACGCAACGTTATGGCTGTTTAAAAGTGCCAAGGAATAGCCACGCCCCGCCCAGTATAAAAAAATATTATAAAAAAAAAAATAGCCTAACGTGGCTAGGCTTTACGTGCAAGTATTACTCTAGTACATGTATGAGACCTCTAGGAAGAACGGAGCCATTAAATTAATGGCTCTGAATGGAGCTATCCATCCGTATTATTTTGTATGTTCCTAAAAATTATGTACACATGTATGTATATATGTTTTTTTTTAAGGGAAATTAAACCAAAAACATAACAAGGCTATCAAATTTTGGATGATATTTTACGATATTTCCACTAACTGATATCTCACAAATTTTAGTGATACCCTTCACGAAGCCTTGTTGCTAACAATTTAGCGATTCTAGTAGATTACATTCTTTCTCCAGACTGATTGGGTGAAAATGCCATGGCAACGGAATAGGTCCCTATCTCATCCAGGAAGAGCGCTGCAATCGTAAAGAAGTGTGAGCAATTAATCACAATCACGTGCTCAAGTCGAGCGCACAATCGATGACGCATGCAAACAATTAAGGGGCAAGGTGACTTCTTAGTTTCTGCATTTTCCTATGTTTATATATTCCTTTATTTCACATATTAAGAGACAATGTTTTTCATTTATTAAAAACGTGCTCTTCCATGATACCGTGACTGTAAACACAAGCATACATCAAATATAGACAATTTATATCTTATCACATTAAAAAAAATACCTAAAAATAAATAAAAACTGTTGTTATTATTATTTCGTATATCAATTATAGCTATTCAAAACTGACAATAATTGAGTAAATATTACACCAGCTGTGGGTTGTCAATATCAGTGAGGGTACATGTCCTGCTACAGCACACTCATTCAGAACATGCCCAACAGTCTGAATTTGACCATATGGACACATGTCTGAGTCTTTGAGACCTTATTCAGAGCTTCACATTTGCTGCGAAGCGGCCTGCGCCTGATCACAGGCGGTTCAGTTGAACACAGGGCTTCCGGGGAAGGTTGCTGCCAGGAGGGCGTGAGGACCAAGCTTGGCTTAGTAGGTTCATGATTCGAGCCTCTCCAGGATAGCTGGTTCCGTAATAAAACTGTAATGAGCGTAGCTATCGGCCTACTATGAAACGGGACTACTAACATAAAATAAGGATGGGAAGTGGTTAGAAAGTTTATCTTCCATAGCTTTATGGACTGAGTTGCATTTCAAATCATATACTACTCAGGGGCGGCGATTACTTGTTACGGCCGTGGGGCGCGACTAGGGGAATCTTTGCGATTGCAATGCCGGTTTTGAGATCTTCTACAATAATTCAGAGCACTTAAGGACCTAAATAGTGTGTTGCAATTTTCCTCATTGTTTTTTTTTATTGTTTGCATGTTTCATCATTTCCGAGGAGGCATGACATGTGTAAAAAAAAGTGTCAAAATTTAAGTCTAAAGTCTAAATTGGAAAGTTAATATTCTATATACTGGCGAGCGACGTCAGCCTCCCCCCCCCGTCGAAATTGTGCCCGTACACCTATGAAACGAGATGTGATTAAAATCATCGTCACCATCAATGTTATCATTGTCACATCGATCGGCGTTATGATCAATTAAATTGTCTTTTAATGGTAATTTTATTTTGAGAAATATCTTCGACGGGTTTATTGAACGAGGTGTAATTCATATCATCGTCATCAATGTTATCATCGTCATCATCAACGTTATCATCGTCATATTGATCATCTTCATGCTTAATAATTGGTTCAATGATTTTCAAAGGTTATCTCATTCTAAGAAATATTTTTGCCAGTTTTATAGACCGAGGTGTACTTCATAGCATCGACATCATCAACGCCATTATTGTCCTGTCAATCATTTTTCTCATTCTTTAGATATATCTTGTTCTTTTTCTTCAGGTTTATGAACCGCTCTGAGATTCATATCATAGGCCTACGTATTTACGTCAGTCTCTCTTGATTTACCTTCCAGGAATATCAGCGGTGTTCTCCAAATTCCATCATTTTGTCGCCTGAATAGATATCTCTACCATGCACACCACCTCCTTTCCGACCCATGCCCGTAATCATCACTTGATTGGATGAGGTGGTGTGGATTGTGTCAGGGGTTAACCTAGGATGCATCACAGGGAAGCTTTCACACTCTCTTACGTAACTCCATCACACCGGGCAGCAAATGAAAACCAACTTAAGTCAGGCTCCGTTCCCACATGACTAGTTAAAAACGCATTAATAATCAACCAAACGAACGAACGAACGGACGTGATTTTATGTTGTTTTATTTAATTTACAGATTTTATTTTATTTTTTTAAATTTTACTTCCTGTTTAGTATACATCAATTTATATGATGTTATGTTTTTGTAACTGAACGGGCTACTCTGGTTAGAGATGTGAAATAATTTCTGTATCGCTTCTAAAATAGAGATAAATACACTTTGGCCTTATGGGGCCTTGGTTACACGAAGAACCATGCACGCCGTAAAGGCTTCGCGCTCGCAATTTCGTACATTTCACGCACCCCCACCCCTTTTGGAAAATCCTGGATCCGCCACTGATATGGGGGTGATTTCAGCATGGAACCTGAACGTATGATTTATACCCGAGTTAATAAAACCCAAGAGATGAAGAAGAAACAAAAAGTGACGTAATAAAATACTACACACAGCAAACTAACGAACTTCTCGTAAACGTAAAACACTTATCAATTTTTTCACACAACGGCATGCAGTCTGTGGTCGATGTGAGCTAATATCATTTCACATCAATGTTGTTGATTCTCTGTTTGTTTGTGGTTATATTGTTTTGTTTTATTTTGTTAGCTTCAAAAACATGTTCCTATATTATTTGTAGAGCCGGTGACTTTTCAAGTTCAAGGTAAAAATGCGTGGATTTTGGTTATTATTAGCGTAACATCCGGTTCACAAATGAAACGCTTTTAGTTTAAAGCAAAGCCTGTCTTCTGGTAATGATATTGCAATCGTATGGCGCAGATCAATAATATTTGGTATTGTCTTTTATGTAGGGTTGATTAGATCAGCAAAACAAAGATCGACTGAACGAAAACTTGCTGGAAATTACGTTGTCTGAAATACGTTGCTAACAAGAGTGTTCGAGTGTTTCTATCCTAATCATTTTGCATGTAGTATTTACTTATATTTATTTATTTGTTTAATCCAGGCACATAACATCAAACTCTAGCATACATAAATGATAATAATTATAATAATAATAATAATAATAATGATAATGATAATAACAATAATAATAATAACAATAATGATAATGATAATAAAAATAACAGATTACAAGAACAACAACCTATTCTGCATGGGAATTGTCCCAAAGAAATTTCAATTACCTGTAAGGGTTCTCCTCATTGGTTGTTGTATTCTTGAAAATTCAGTGAACGTTTTGTTTGACATTATCGGAGTTCATATTCCATCATTAGAAGAGCCCAAGCCCTTTAATTATCCTAAACCACAACAAGAGAAGCCCACCACCATATGTTTACTACATCATATACTTGTCATTCCGACTCCTATTTTCAAATGCCACGCAGGAAAAACAATAAAACGCAATCGGTATCATGCTTATTCTAACCATTATGCTCCCTGACTATACCAGGGTTGATGATGTTGATTTGCATTCGAAGTAAACAGTAGACCTAATGTTATCAGTAGCTTGGTTTATGATCTTCTACGACTTCAACAAGGCATGCCTAATTAACTAATTAAACTCTCAAGACGGAATTGTATGAAGTCTTAGACGCGTGCACGTCAGATTGAGAACATCAAGGGAATAAATTAGTTGGATGCACAGACGGAGAGGAGAGAGAAGGTAATCACTCGGAGCCTAGGTAGCTTCCACACGCTGAGAGAAGCCATAATGGTAATGTCTGACTCTGACAACGAGAGCGCGCATTCCTGAGGCGCAACAAGTCAAGAAGTCATTATCAGAAACCAACTTGCAGCGAACGTGCGATCTCAACTTTCAGAGATGGCTAAGATCTAACTACCTCAGCGTTCCATCTCTGTAATAGCGCTTGTATCTCGGTAGGAGAGCCAATTTATTACGGTAGGGGTATCGAATGCATCATTAGGAAACATATCTGGAGATTTCCACCAAGCCACTCGCCGCTCGACATGGAGATCATATCACATACCTTGCCACGAAGTGGTCATCGAATCACGACGGACGACACCGTTATCTGCCGAACACTCCCACAACGGAGATCGTTGAACAAGGCCAAGAGTTTTGATCATCAATACTGCAACACTTCCATGCCGCTGAGCTCGGGGAGCAGTTCGTCTTCGAGTTCCTCAATGAAGAGAACGGAATCGACGAAATACAGCGATGGGCTGTTTCGTGGCTGCTTTTCGAAATTAAATCGGAGGAATATTGTCATGAGGAATCAACAACCGGTTAGTAGAAATATTAATAAAGGTTGATCAGTTTATCATTGCAAAGAAATCATTACAATTATTTTCTTCTCTGTGGGGTTTCACAACATTGTTTTTTTTTTTGGTTCGATTGTTTTAATTCGTATTAGTTTGGATTGTTTGTTTTGTATATTGTGAGTGCCCTCCCCCACCCCCTCCTATGCGAACTGTTCTCTCGCTCAACTTGACTTCCAATAACGATGATTTGCGTCTCTCCATCGCTTTCTCGCAATATTTCCTTGCCAGGGGGCCCAATTCTCTGGCAAACTGTCGACAAAATTATGAACTATACGGACCCGGATTTTCGACGTCAATCTTCAGTCATCCTGTAAATAAAAAATCGAATATAACTGTAAGGTTGCACGTAAGAAAACTAACCTTTTTTTCGTAGAAACTTCTCGTCTCCTTCTTACATTATAATATATATATATTTTATCTATTTCATGATAATATGATCTTATGAAGGAAATAAATGTTGACTTAATTGAATTGAATGGAATTTATCATATAAGACGGTTAAATACTAGAAAAGAGATGATAAATTATGCTTTTGAATTTGTCATACTCTTCCTTTTTCCCTTAGATGCGTTCCTCCAGCTTTGATACGGAAGGGAAGCCATCCTCCCATCCCCAGAGTTACCGCATCAAGTCTCGGAGAGGGGCCGTAACCTCCAACCTATCCCCAGCTTCAAGCGATACATCTGTCGAAGAGAGCCAGTAAGTCAAAAGTTGACCTTCTGTTTGTCATTTGCGTAAAGGTATGGGTAAAGATCAACAGTTTGAAGAGGCCCGGTTTCTTGGTTCTTGAAAATGCCCAACGAACCTCCCAACCCCCCCCCTCTCTCTCTCTCTCTCTCTCTCACTTACGATGTCGAGATATGAGCCTGTATATCAATTTGTGCGTATGTCTTGGTTTATCAGTTCGAATATCTATAGACTATACAAACATTGATAAAGTTATGATTTGTTTTGTAGGTTTAAAAGAAGTACATGTGCATGTACGACATTTTCTTCTGCCTTCGATATGGTCTTCATCATGATTGTAGGTTTGGAGATGTTAATTAACAAAACATGATTTATTTTTGCTGTTCCCTGATTCTTATTCTATATTTCAAAATAACTGAATATTAATCTTTTATGTATGCAGGATATACGCATTTTTAACCTATTCATGAACTTATTATACCATATAAACATTGTGAATTAATCTAAAAGCCATACATAAACCTCATAATTGACAGACGAATCTTAAACGTACAAAGTACTAATAATCTATATATAATCTATATCGTTTCCCATAACATTGTATTTTGTTACCCTTATTTGTTGTTTTGTTTTGTTTTATGTTTTGGTATTTTTTTCGGGGTAGTTTTCTTTTCTTGCCAAGTAGAATTCTGCAAAATGTTCTTATAAAGAAAATCAACAGTGACCACTTCTGCAATTTCGTTCAGTCAGTCTTTACCTTTTTGTATTGTGCTTTGGGATCTTTCCGTAGTGGCATTGTAGATCAAAAAATAATTGTGCAAGTCGTGGTGGGTTACAGCCCCCCCCCACACACACACACACACACACTTCCCCCTTGATTGATTGGACTACTAGTCCATATTGTAAACAATGATGATGTTGATGCTGGTGTCTGTTGCTTTGCCTTGTTAAGTATATGACAGTAAGGCCAGACTCATTAAAATCAAGTTAATATCAAACATGTTGACAGGTGTGTTTGGTGACTACAAAATTAATGTCTATCTGCTTATAAATCATGAAGCCAATACTTATTTACACCTCTGTACAAGTCATGAACGACTGTAGAATTAAGGTAATATCAACACCACCGCTCTTGATAATTTGACATTTCAAGTAACAAGAATGTTGCATTTGTTTACATCGAATTGATGGTTTGCGTGAAGTTATTCCTTTCTTGGTTCTTTTCGGGTTAAAAAAGGGGCCATCAATGATAAATCAAATCATAAATGATATTCGATGCAAATGACTTTGACCCTATTTTAATACGGTTCGAGCATGTAGGGTACACGATTTGTGGTTTGGTCCGTGGTTCGAGTGTTACCTCCTTGGTAAACGTGCGTTTGGAATTTTCGATTGGAATTCGAACTCAACCCCTACCCCCGCCACGCTTTCTCCCTTCTCTCTCTCTCTCTCCCTCCCTCTCCGTCTCGCTCAGCTCTCCGTTTTTCTTTCTATCTCTCTTTTTTTTCACTCCCTCGCCCAATCATCACCCCACCTCTCTCTCTCTCTCTCTCTTTTCAAACTTTTGTGTTAAATTCTTTTTTATGTATATATTTTAAAATTGAACACTATTTCGGGGTTTCGAAAGTAAAATTATCATCATATGATCAACTGCTGATTATTTGACATACTGATTATTCAATATCATTTGTGATTGTCATAGTTACAAGACTAATAGGCTGTAATGACATCACTTGTGTCAAAACACGGTTCCCCTAAATGTTTCCGGTATTCAATCGAATTCCCACACTTTTTAGTTATCAAACTATGCTACATGAGTAGCAGTCAGTATAAGGACGCTACCAATACGTGGTTGGGGTTTCATTTTGTTTCTTCTTCTGGGCTCTCTAAAAGAATGATGTTGTCGGAACATGTTTGACCGGAAATTTTCCCAAAAATATGAAAAAAATGTTGGTCACCCCCCCCCCCAAAAAAAAAAGGCTTACTTCGAATCATCGGGCCATCGCGTCCGGTCGGATGGTGGGGTTACACGACCTTTTGTAAAACGAAAACGGAATGTGACGTGACCTTTCGTAGATTTGCCGTAGGGTTTTCACAAAGTGTCGGGTAAATTTGGATCAGACCATAATGTAGATTAGAGGGGTTTATTTCACAAACATTACCCCCGATATTTCGGTAAGAAAAAGGGCTTGTTTTCACAAAAGGTCGGGTAACGCGACCACCCGACCCGACGCGATGACCCGATGATTTGAAGTAAGCGGAAACAAATTATGGAGGCAGGAAGTTGTTCAAAGCAACAACACAAATAAACAAAAACAGAAAGGAAAGGGATGTTGGCAAATCCAAATGTTGGGGCGTCGGAAAATGCTCCATGGTTAATTACTCGACAAATGTCATAGTTACAAAACAAAAGCGCTTTTAACCACAGATCAAAGCTTGAAAATCAAATACATTAGCAATAAAGCCTCTTTTCCACCTTACGGTTAACAGCATTATTGATATAACACCTGTTAAAATAATATATAGAACCTAAAATGCCATGAAAAGTCAAAGGTTCGACTTTATCTTTAAGTTTGTGTACGTCCGATCTTACTTATATGCTAAACGTAGTTAATCATTATGAATCTGCCAGCCTGCGAGGCACACTGAGTTGAACTCAATCATTCCAAATTTGGAATAAATATTTTGAATATTAATTATTCCGTATGAACTGTCACCGCTCAAATCACTTACACGTACATGATGAACACACACACACACACACACACACGCACTCAATCACGCCATTACCCACAAAACCACAAAACAGAATGATTTGGTAACATTCCGGAGACTCACAAAGTAATATTTGACATGTTTGATCAGGAAGATCATCTTCCTGGTTTGATGTTGTTCGCTTTTCCGTTTGTTTGTTTGTTTGCTTGTTACCTTTTCTCTCGCTATCTTTTTCTGTCTCCTTCTTTCGACCTCTCTCTCTCTCTCTTTCTCTCTCTCTCTCTCTCTCTTCTCTTTAATTATGCAAGTATAAAGATGGGTTTGCCATGACAATGAACATCCTATATCAACAAACAGTAAAGTCCACAAAACAGGATCGTAGGAAATACCACTATAATGTTGTGGTGTACGTTTCTATTTTCATGACTGGTAGTTATGGCATAAGCTTTGGGTTCCACAATACAACACCTTGGGAACACTGATAAAATCTGTAATATGTATTTGTTAGATTCCGGTGCATGTTATCACTGTACATGAATTACTTCCGAAAAGTCAATTTGTTTTTATTCTGTTTTTCGATTCGATGTGATTTGATGTTTTGTCATTTATTGAGTCCTCTTAAATTGAAGATCACAAATACAGGCAAATTATCACAATGCTACAGAACACATTCACTATTCATTCACCAGCGAACATGTATGGTATATATAAGAAGCCACCATTATTACTATTATTATCATTATTAAATAGATCCGTTATTCACTCTTAAGTTTTTGTTTGAAGAGACGCCAAAGATTTACGAAAAACAATGAGGGGATAATGAAGGACAGGAGGATGCGCCAAGATGGCTCACCTTTGGCATAATAGCGCGGAGAAAAAGAAAGTCGGACAGCTCGAGATAAAACAGCATTAATTTATGAATATTTGTAGAA
The DNA here is from genome assembly GCA_037976565.1 of Mesocentrotus franciscanus. Lineage (NCBI taxonomy): Eukaryota > Metazoa > Echinodermata > Echinoidea > Camarodonta > Strongylocentrotidae > Mesocentrotus > Mesocentrotus franciscanus. The sequence continues at coordinate 59,105,111 of CP137666.1, read as the reverse complement.
ATAGAAAAGAAAATATATGAGTAATAGGAAATGATAGAGGGCCCATCTATTCTTCAATACGATGTGATTGTGCTGCACTGTTAGAAATACGGAGTACCAAAAGTGCCTGATGTGAGGACATATAAATTAACAGTGGGCTACGTTATGCCAACGAGGGTCATACTTTATCCGATCATGGTTTAATCTTTACCTGGTTACTGGCAAAATATTTATTATATTTATATAGTTTAAGGTTTGCCAAACCAATTAAAAGCACTTATGCATACACATATACACACTGCATATAATAATCTAATAATCTTTTTTTTTTAAAGTCCACTCCAAATTTTATTAAACCGAAAATGGACATTCTTTTTGCCCAATTGATCGTGAGCCCGGCAGCCACTGAGCAGCGACAGATCGACATTGCTCTATCCCCTTTTGTTGAACGCCATGAAACAAAGTAGCAGCAACTCCCATCTTTTAACGTCTTTTGGTATGACGCGGCCGAAATTAGAACCCACGACCTCCCGGTTGTGAGGCGGACGCTCTACTGACTGAACCAACACACCGGTACCTTTACCTTTATATAAGAGCAAATTGTTATTTCCTCTTAATTACATATAATATTATTTTCCTTAATTAAAAGTAATATGATGAATTGATTGTTCCTTCTTCCCGGAGAAAAGTGAAATCGGACGTGACATCGGACGGAGAATATTATATCGTACAGTGTGTATAAGTAGTATAGCAATCAGGGGGGCGTTTCATGAAACAATTAGTCGGTGGTTTTCACCGACTAATATCATTTTCACCGACAATTTTATTGTCACCGACTAATTTCCAGGCCTCTGATTGGTCAAATTTAGTCAGAGCCGACAGTTGTCGGTGGACAAATGTTGATGAAATGCCCCCCAGGTGGGCCTTAATCCTTTCCTAGAACTGTCAATGGGCTTAGGAAATGCCAAGGAGAGTAGGAAACCATTCAGAATAAAAAAAATAATGAACGAAGCCACCTTGGATCTCATTAGGTACAGGAAATGAACTTCCATTGCCATCGTACAGGAAGTAGCATTGCCTGAGGTCTTTTTGTCCATTGTCAATGGCGGATATAGGGGAAGGGGCACAGGGGACACATGCCCCCCCCCCCGGCTAGACAAGAACAGCTATACTGTAATTATACACCTGAATACTAAGTTATAGTCATGTGCCGAGGACAAGATGTGAGAATCTGTTTTCCTTTGTTTATTGCTTCTTTGTTTGCTTGTTGTGTTATGTTTAGTTTTGTTTGTTGGTGTGTTATATATTACTGTTGATGTTGATATTGTTTATATTTTTATTTTGAGATGTGTCCCTAAGTCATAGAGGGGAAAGGTAAAGTGAAAATTATACATATACCGCACCTCTCACGGCCTCCCCCAATTCAATAGCCTTGTTAATTTGCATTTCATCCACCGGTTCTTGCATTTCAAGAACGGTGCCCTTACCCCTATGATGCCAGTGCCCCCACTCCGTGTCTGGACTTATGCTACGCCACTGCAAGATGTTCTTCTTCAGGAGGGAGACCCAGATACCCCCTCCCTCACTTGACAACTATTTGTTCGTTACGAAAAATCACGCATCCCTCACATTCCTGATTATGGGTGTTACATCAAATCTTCAACTCAATTCAAAACATATCAATCTGTAGATTATTATGAACGAATTGTGTTTTCCAGAT